>CM056049.1:268357885-268678511 GCA_029574335.1 Rana kukunoris | reverse complement strand
CCTCAATGCCAAAGGGCTAAACCACCATGGAAGAGAACATCCCTATGGAAGTCGGCACTGCCCATAACTGTGATATCCTGTGCGTCCAAGAGACCCCATTGCACTAGAGGCCTCCCCCAAATGTAGCCATAACAATTCCCACATGTTTTCCAAGCTCCTTCTCCAAGAAACAGCGAGGGGTAATGATCCGCCATCAGAGACTCTAGTCCATTTCCAATTGCAGCAATGTACTACGGATCCGGAAGGACGATACATTTTTCTGAACTGTATTATCAACAGGGTGCCTTACACTCTGGTCTCCCTAATATGTACCAACCATCAGATGACCTTCCATTAGACGGACGATGAAGGCTGTTCGTAAATTCCAGCAGGGCATTTGCTCATCTGTGGGGATTTTAATATGGTCCCTAATACTGCAATGGATTCCTCACGGCGGGTCCCCAATGCCGTACTTCTACCTTGATTCCTTCATTTCCGCCAATGATTTGTATGACGTGTGGCGGTGTTGTCATGCGAGCGAGAGGGACTTCACGGTCTCGCCCGTGTCACAACACCTACGCACGAATTGACTTGTTTCTTGCTGACAACTGGGTATTTGAACAAAATTTTGGGTTCTGACATCCACACACCACCTGGTCAGACCATGCCCCTGTTAGTATCACCATTTCAGATGACTCCGCCCATTCCACTCCCTACATTTGGAGAGTCAACAATTATCTCCTCAACACCCCCTGCTACTCTACACCTATAAAGCAACATTTAGAAGAATACTTCTCAATTAACCAAACATCTGTGTCTGACCCGCTGGTGGTGTGGAATGCTCACAAAGCAGTCATCAGAGGATTTTCCTGCAAATGGGGGCTAGAGCAAAAAAATGCAGATCTCGTCGCCTGGATGAACTCACTCGTGATTTAACCTCCGCAGAGACACTTAATAAGACTAGCCCTTCTCCATCCCTACAAGCTAAAATTTTCACTCTAAGACATGCTTTGCGCGCTCTTCTTCTTGAAAAGCACGAGAAGTCGTACAGGTACTCAGAGCCACCACCTATTCGACAGGGAACAAGGCTGGCAAGGCTATGTCTCTTCGAATCAAGGCACAGACACAAAACAAAAATTCCCTACCTTTACCATCCACACACCAACGAAAAAACTCCTTAAGCCCCAATCAATAGCAGATGCATTCAGTAGATATTATGAGGACCTGTACAATCTCAAGAATGACTCCTCCACCACCCAACCCAACCCCGCCACGATCAAATTGTTCCTGGATAGTGTTGAGCTCCCATCTATAACACCCACGCAACTCTCTCAATTGAACGACCCCTTTACACATGCCGAAATTCTTAAAGTAATCAATCACCTCCCCTCCTCCAAATCCCCGGGCCCTGATGGCTTCACTGGAGAATACTACAAACAATTTCAACATTTCAACATCCGCCTCCTTCCCCGCCGAAATGCTTGCCGCCACAGTGGTGACCCTGCCTAAACCGGGCAAAGAACCGGTTTCCCCCCAAAAAATTTCCGCCCCATCTCTTTGTTGAACATGGATTTGAAAATATATGCCAAGCTCATAGCCAAAAGGCTAGAAAACTTTTTACCCTCTCTCATATCTCAAGATCAATCGGGCTTCACCAAGGGGCATCAAGCCTCAGACGCTACCAGGCGAATGATTAATGTCTTACACCACGTTGAGACCACACCAAGTGCCTTCTCTGCTTCTATCCCTTGACGCAGAGAAGGCCTTTGACAGGGTCCACTGGGGGTATATATCAGCAGTGCTGACTAAATTTGGCCTCTCTGGCAATATCCATGCTGCCATCATGGCACTATACTCCAACCCCTCAGCTCGCGTGCTCTCAGCGGATACTCTTTCCACTCCCTTTCCGATCTCCAATGGTACGAGATATTTTTATGGAATCTTGTTATGGAACCCCTAGCAGAAAGCATAAGATCCAATGTAAACATCTCTGGCATACAGATAGTGGGCCTATTCGCTGACGACGTGATCCTCATGATTACTGACCCGGCCCGCTCCCTCCCTGAGGTGCAGAGGACGCTTGCCTGGTTCGGAGATGTCTCCTTCTACAAAGCCAATGAGACAAAGTCATACATTCTTGACCTGGGCTTGGATAAACTCACTAGAAACCAGATTAAACGTGAATTCCCGTATGTGTGGGCAGAGAACAGCATAACATATCTGGGAATCCAGCTCAGCTCTTCTCCAAAACAATTATTTTCTCTCAACTATCTACCGATTCACACTAAATTGCAAGCAGATCTCACCAGGTTGGCGTCCTTTGAATTCTCGTGGGTAGGCCGCCTAGCGGCATTTAAAATGTTCCATCTTCCCCAAATACTATACCTCTTTCGGACTATCCCCATCCCTATACCCCTTAGGTACTTTGCATCACTACAATCGATCTTGTCACATTATGTCTGGAAGGGCAAGAAGGCCAGATGTAGTCACACACTCAACTGGTGAAACACCGCCTAGCCGGGGGCCTGGGGTATGTCAACTTCTGTGACTACTACATGGCTTCCATCCTTACCCAAACTAGAGAATGGTTCCTGCCCAGCCCACCTCTCACGATATGGGGTAACATAAAAAAAGCCTTAGTCCCACACAACAACCTCTCCGCATGGCTGTTCGCCAAATCACTGGGTGTCAAGACCCCCCCCCCTCATGTCCCCCGACCATACTAGCTACTCTCAAAGTTTGGACCCATTTCACACAGACGACCCTGCCTCACGACGTCCACTCCGCACTTCCCATTCCTATAGAGACCCTGCAAATTATGATGACTTCCGCCTCCTACACCAGCTGGAAAACCAAAGGCCTAACCCACATATCCAATCTGACGGATGGTGACGCCATCAAAACTTTCTCAGACCTCCAAACACAGTACCAACTCCCAAATTCTGACCTATTCCTATATTTAAGAACTCGACATTGCCTTTTATCACTTTCACCGAGGGCCTGTACAATACCACAGAAAGCCTGGATTTTCTACAGATCTCCTAAGGCTCACACAAAGGGAATATCAATGTTCTACCGCTCTGCTTGGCTCCAAAGCTACATTCACTAGCTCCACAGCCTTATCTAGGTGGGAAAGAGACCTAGGACAAGCATTCCTGTTAGATCAATGGGAAAGGCATGTCACTCCACTTATAAAGCTACGTGTTGTTCCACTCTGTGGGAACTTGCGTTTAAACTGACCTATCGTTGGTATTTAACCCCAGACAGAATGTCCAAATTCAACACCTCATTGGAAAACACTTGTTGGAGGAAGTGTGGCAAAAAAGGTGACCTCCTACATACTTTCTGGGATTGCCCTACCCTTACTATCTTTTGGCACTCAGTGTTTTACCTCCTTTTTGAAGTCACAAAAATAAAATAGACGGACAGCCGTCGTTGGCACTGCTCTCTCTGAATGTAGAGCGTTTCCCCAACCCGTCGAGGATGATCATAATCCATGTTCTCTTAGCGGCAGGCTTTAGTATTGCTAGAGATGGAGGGATCCTGACCCCCCCACTCTCTGTGACGTAATTGACACCACACATACCCATTTCACTTATGAAACAACCTTAGCACTGCGTCAGGGAAATAAAACTCAGATGCTCAGAAAATGGCACCAATGGACTGACTGGTTAGATACTTCTGGCCTACATAAAGCACTCACCTCTCATCTTTGAACGATACCCCCACGTCATTGTAATGTAAATTACCCTATGATACCCTGTCTACATGACAGGGTGGATACTGGAAAGAGGGGAGGGGACTCGACCGTGCGGGCACAGAAATAGTACCCGAATGGGGTGCCCGAATGGTGATGCCCCCTCTTTCACCCTCATATGCTGAGCATATATCCATTAGCTGGTCCTTGAGTGCCGTGTTATATTACGTTAGGAGCAAAATTATCGACTCTTTTGTTGTAATCCCACATATGTTGTTTGTGCTGTGTTATACCCTCTCTGTCACACACTGTGGCAGTTCCACAATTTATGTTGATGTTAATCCTGATCTTGATACGACAGAGTAAATGTAAGGAATCGTTCTGTTTGCATACCTTAACTTTGTACCTTGTATTACACTTCAATAAAAATATATTGAGTTAAAAAAAATGAAGCAGAGGCTTTTAGGCCTAATTGAACTCAGTCTATTTGAATGAGACCTCCCTGTAGGACTACAGGTCCCAGCAACTCTGTGAAATGAGTCTAAGTGTGTTAAGGTGTTAAATAACTTCTGGGCGACAGCCCTCTCACCACACCAGGTCTGGAAAGTTGTGAACCTCCGCTCCAGTTGTCTCAGTCCTGCTGCCAGTCAGCACTGTCATGTCGTTCTCTTCCACAACGATCAGGAGTTCTTTTGGCTCTCTTACACATTTTTGCCTCTAGGCGGTTGCAGAAGTCTGACAGAGGAGCCTCCCACCAATTCTCATGTGATGGGGAGCTGTTCTGTGCACTTACAGCTGTCACTATGGTATCTAGTACAGATGTGTCAAGGGGTGAGATGGGGTCGAAACTTTCTGAATCATCAACAGAAGGACCAGGCATCTCAGAATTTCTCCTTGCAGCAGGGCACATCTCTTCAGAGCATTTTTCCAGTCGGTCATAGGTCGATCTCTTGAATTGAGAAATTAATCTTTGTTTCCTCTGCTTCACTGGTGCGCACAACCGAAGGCTCACTGGTCACCTTCCCTGTTTAACTGTTTTATTCTCATGCAGTTTAGTTGCTTTTGTCTTTGTTGTGGATCCTTTCCATCCACCATGGAAGAGGGAGGCACCTCTGGCCTATCTGTTGGCAGGGAAGATAAGGAATCACATCTGGGAACACCAGGGGCTAACAGCTGCTTCACCAGATCTGTGTTTGTCCCTATGATTAGCAGACTGCTTGGGAACCCTGGCAACCGAGGACACACAATAGCTAGCGTGTCAAAGTCCTGAGGCTTCCCAGTCCTCAATGGGTCACATGACAACTTGATCCGCAGATATCCGTCACAAGGGTAATCTTCTGCTTGAAATACCCTGAATCTCCATATCTTCCAACTTTTGCAGGGGCATGTATGGCAAATACCTCTTGTAAAAGCCTCTGGTCAACAAAGTTACTTGAGCACCTGAATCAAAAGGGCTCTTGTGTAGATTCCTTCAATCAGGACAGGCATTATGGACGAAGGGCCTACTAACTGGGCAGAAAACCTGTTGGGAGTAGGGGTGAGCTTTGCGTTCGAAAACGAACGTATGTTCGACTCGAACATCGTCCGTTCGACCCGTTCGTCGAATTTCGAACAAAAACGATCGTTCGCGGCAAATTCGAGTGAAACGAAACAACCGTTTTTAAAACGTATTTTTTTCCATTGATACTACTATCAATGAAAAAAAAAGTTTTAAAAACGAGTCCTGCTCCTGAAAAAACGACCGTTTTTAAGACTTTTTTTCCATTGATACATGTTCCCTGGGGCAAGACCCGGGTTCTGAAAGACGTTTTCCAACAATAACTTGAAAATTGGTCTTTAAAACAACCGTTTTTGAATTCGAACGTTCGAGTCCCATAGACTTCAATTTGGTTCTAAATGTTCGTGCGAACGATTGGACCGTTCGACGGTTCTGGTGCGAACCGAAAGCGGGGGTGTTCGGCTCATCCCTAGTTGGGAGCATCTGGAACAATGGGCTGGCATGACTGAACTCGTGCTTTCTTCAGCTTCTGGCATTGGGGACGCCTTTTCTGGCATCGCTTGGAAGGCCGATGAGTATTGCTCACTGAGATGACATAAACTGTGGGTCTACTCCGTTGCTCCCTCTCAGTTTCAGGGAACGTTCTTCTTGAAGGCCCATATCTTCCTTCGATCCTTGGGTTACTTCTCTGAGGTCTACTACAATCTGCTGCTCCCCTCGGGCTAGGACATACTCGCTGGTAGTGACCCTCACCTCCACAGTTGAAACAGACATCTTGATTTGTTGCTCCTGGCAAGGTACAGAAAACGAGGCCGGGGGTGCATTCTGCCTGTGGCACCATTATCAGACAGCTCAGTATGTTTTGTCGTCAGCCTGTTTATCGCCTCCAGCATCTGGGCTACTTGTAACTTCAGTGCAGTTATCTCAGACCTGACATCCAACGCATCGGTCACCATCTCCATTATTCTGGACAGCTGAGTCTTCAGGACCCGATCTCTGAATTGCTATGAGTCGTGCCGGCCACTCTGACTCCCACAACAGATTTAGACTTTTGTGATGGGTGAAACTCCTGCGCTGAAATGGATGGAAGGGGTTGGGCCAGGGGAGAGGGACAGGGGAAAATACACTGCAGCAAACCAAAGATAGGTCTATCCAAATGGACGAGAAAAAATGTTGAGACAAGTGATATTGTTTGCGCTGTGGTGACAGTACCTAAAAGGTAATGTGCAATAGAGGGGGAAAGGGAGAGAGTGGTGTTCCCCAGGGGATGGTGAAGTGATGGAAACAGGTGGGTCTTCTAAGTGACAAAAAAATGAAATGAACATATAAAAGGCAATGTGAACAGTGAAGTGATGGAAACAAGTGGGTCTTCAAAGTGACAAAAAATAAAATGAGCATATAAAAGGCAATGTGAACAGTGATGACAATGGATGTCCGTGACAATGTCAAAATAAATCAAACATGGTGATATATGATTGCCATATTAGAACGCATAATAATCTCAGTCCTGTGGACAAAGCAGAAATGCAAACATCCAAATGCAGCATACAGCTGAGTGCCAAAGAGGTATCGAAATACAAAGTTCCAGCAGCCAGGTGGGTGAAGATGCAGTGAAGAAACCCAAACGTGCAGCCCACACCTTTAGTGGTCCTATCAGCTTACCTCTAGGCTATCACATATAGCCAAACAGAAGGGACAGCGATATCCTGGCGGATGGATGCACTCCTACAGGATGAGGTGATGGACCTGGTAGGTCTTGAATCTGATGGTACATGTGAGGGACAAATAAAAAAACATATAGAGTAGTCCCCGTCACCACTGGGGAGCCTCTGCTTAAAATCAAAAGGTGTGCACTTACACAGAATCTAGAGAGGGGGTGCCTATCTCCACGAGCAGCGAGCTTGTCAGAAACCTGGTGCTTCTCTGGTGCCACTGCCTGTCTTAGTACTGGTCTGCCAACGACTCAGACGATGGTATTGGTGCACAGTCAGTTAAGGAACAAATCTACTTTTAACCCTAAGGTAAAAGATGGTAAACACATAGAGGTATTCAGACACATGGTAACAGAAGAAATCAAACCTTACTTTCAAAAAATCGAGAAACCTATATGAAAATCGGGATTAAAAAACTTAGGACAAAGAAAGATCTTGTGATCAGGCCCTCGGATAAATGTGGGGGGATTGTTCTATTAACCACTGAACAATACCACACAGGTATGATGAAATTGCTTGATGATTCCGAGACCCACTGCCTTATGTCAAAAAATCCAATTTTTAAATGGAAAAAAGAACTCGAACAAGTAGTACACCTGGGTTTAAAAAAGGGAGTCCTTGATAAAAAAGAGGCCAGATACTTGATCCCTGAGGCCTGCAGAACTCCCATCATCTATGCATTACCCAAGATCCATAAAGATAAAGAAAACCCTCCCTTTAGACCAATAGTGAACGGGATAGATTCCATCACAGCCAGACTTGTCAATATGTAGACCGGTTTTTACAACCGGCCGTCCAGAATACGTGCGCATATCTTAAGGACACAAAAGACATGCTGCAACTTCTGGATGAGATGAATGAGGATGGACCACTATTGATGGCAACGGCGGATGTATCGTCATTATATACCATCATTCCCCATCATCTAGCCTGCGACTCCACCAAATGGGGGCTTTGCAACTATACTGAGCTCCCATGTGTACAAAGGAAGTACATCATCAAGTGTTTAGACTTTTGTCTTAAACACAGCCACCTCTGGTACAAGAACCAATACTACCAACAAAAGACCGGGTGGCGATGGGGGCAAAATTTGCACCCAGTGTCGCGGGACTTTTCATGTCTAAATGGGAAGAGGAGTCGATATTCACTAATCAGCCCATGGATCTTTTGCTATATAAAAGGTATATTGACGATATCTTTATACTATGGAAAGGAGATCACCAGTCACGTGTTGCCTTCTTTGAGAGTTTGAACACCAACTCCAAAAATATCATATTGACTTGGTAGATAGAAGAACACACCCATACCCTTCCTGGATCTGGAAATCTCTAGGAATAATGGGATCTTTGACACAAGGACCTTCTTTAAAAATGTTGATCGCAACAGCTATCTCCCCATTACTAGTTGCCACCACAAGAACTGGCTCTTTAATCTACCTAAGGGCCAGTTGGTACGTCTAAGACGTACCGTAATTTTTCGCACCATAAGACGCCACCTAACCATAAGACGCACCTAGGTTTGGAGAAGGAAAACAAGAAAAAAAATTCAGAACCAAATGATGTACCAAAATTTTTACCAGTGCCCATGAAATGCAGCTGACCTGTGCCATTAATGAATAATGAATTGCCATTTAATTGATCAGTGTACTATGTATAGCTCTGCACAGCACAGAGAAATGCATTGTTTCAAATGATTTCAAGGTAGAACTGTGCTGAAAAAGGTTGGAAACATGCACAAAAAAGGAAGGAGAGATTGTCCCTGAATATGTGCTCCTGGAAATGAAGACAACTTCATTATCCCTGCAAAGGCTGATTTTCTAAAAGATGTTCTTTATGCTGAGCTGGGTTAGGAAGAGAGAGAGAATAGAGGGGGTTGGTGAAAGTGCACACACTCACAGTCTCCTGGGTGCTCTCTGGCTTATTCATTAGTATATCCATGTTTGTCTGCTGCTTCTTTTAATCTTCCCGCCCACCTCCTTCACAGACGGAACACACAAGCAAGGAGGGAGGGGTGAGAGAAGGGATGTGTGAAGCTTCTCAGTCGTGACAGGCTGCAGGCTTGCTGGAGGTGGAGTTGGATAGAGCAGTGTGCTGATTGGATCCTCTCCATGTAGGACAGCTACACTTCACGAGCCATCAGCTGCACTGTCTTGCACACAGTGACAGAGGGAAGAGGACGGAGCTGCAAACGGAGGAGGGAGGAGAGGAGCAGGTCATGGGATTTACACAGACAGGAACTTATTTCTGTGCCCCTCACTTACTTCTCATGACGTTCGGCCGCGGGGGGGCGGGACCAGCAGCGGCGGGGGGCGTGGCCTAATGTATATTCCTTCCATAAGACGCAGGGACATTTTCCTCCAGATTTTTGGAGGAAAAAAGTGCGTCTTATAGTCCGAAAAATACGGTAATTGCACTAGGCTAGATGAGTTCCAAGTTCAGGCCAAAAAAAATCGGTGACAGATTCGTTGAAAAAGGATATAACGATACCTATATCAAGGAAAGAATAGAGGAAGTATCAAAGATACCGAGAAGTAACCTCCTGGAAAACAAGAAGCCGATAAGTAGGAAGGACCTGGTACCTGTGGTGATGGAATACAGTGTACAATTTAGAAAGATAGATAAGGTCATTCAACGTCGCTGGCACATATTGAAGGCTGACAGGGTCCTTAGAGACCTGCTACCAGACAGACCGAGCTTCATCTATAAAAGGGCCCCCACCTTGCGTGACCATTGGTTAAAGAGTGTGATAGATCCCCCGAAGAAAATGTTCTCTTTCTTCACTGGCAAAGGCTTTTACCCTTGCAAAAGATGTTATTCTTGCACTCACACAAAACGACCAAATGCTAAAGTCACCACATTTAAGTCCAATAGCAATGATACACAATATGAAGTAAGAGATTTTATTGGATGCAATACAGAAGGTGCAGTTTACGCCCTAGAATGTAGCTGTGGCCTTCAATACATTGGTCGTACCAAGAGGCTTCTGAGAATCCGCATCAAAGAACATGTAAAAAACATTGAATGCGGGTTCCCCAATCACAGTGTATCTCGTCACTTTGCCAAAGCTCACCGGAAAGATCCATCACAGCTTAAGTTTTGGGGGATAGTTCCATATTCTAGACCATGGCGAGGGGGCCACAAAGTTAAGTCCCTAAGCCAGCTTGAATCCAAATATATTTTTTGTATGGACACCCTCACGCCCAAAGGACTCAATATTGAGTTCGACCTTAACTGCTTTCTGAGTGACTTTTAGGATCTATTCTTCCTCCCTTTCCATGTCACATAATTTAGGCACTTTGATACTTAGAGACAAATTGCAGATATGGTTTGCCTTTTATTATTAATTGCTGGTTTTTGTTAGCCGTGTGTCGGGTGCCGCTGTGTACAGTGCTCTGTTCGGTAATTTTCATTTGTACACTCTCTGCACTAGAGGGGGATCACTTTTCTTTTAGTTTGTCCTGTGCGGACGGAGAGTTGGAGAGTTGCTCCCCTTTTTATATACATTTTTATATATAATTTTATATATATTTCTATATATATTTTAACATATCCTTTAAATATTATTTTTAATCCTATTGGTTTTACCATCCTAATGAGGGTGCTATTTGGGGGTTCACCCTCATGACCCTTTGTATGGGTCACATCATTAGGATTGGTTTTGCTCAACATTCCTCATATGCTGAGATCCCATGGAGGGAGTCCCAGCTTGTTTGTGTTTTACATTATCCATGTTTCAATATCCCATTTTATATACATGTCCACTCTGTGTCTGCTTTCATGTAGATGTCTTTTATTTAGGTTTGCCCCGCCCAGGACGTTCTTCACAGTGAGATTTAGTATTATCTCAAATGCAAAAATAAACCCAGGCATGATGGTGGCGCTAGAGGTGGCACTTGCTAGCCTGTGTTGAATCGTATGTGGACTTCGGCAAAATGGCCGCTGGGTGTCCTATTCCACAGACCCTATTTAAACATAGACTTGTGTCCAAGTGCTAACCCTTGATGAAGTCACGTGGTGTGACGAATACGCGTCGGGATTGGAGCACTGGACCCTTTGCAAACACCTGACGGACGGTAGACGAGCCCGCTGCTCGTGGATGTACGACTGCCTCAGATTGTTTCATGTGAGTTTTATTTATGCTATGCTTTATTAAATTATCCTTTGCTGTATTATGCGATGTGCCTTCCTTCTCTTTTCCCTGCCTGCAATGCCATTGTCTAAATCGTTGGCAGACCAGTACTAAGACAGGCAGTGGCACCAGAGAAGCACCAGGTTTCTGACGAGCTCGCTGCTCGTGGAGATAGACACCCCCTCTCTAGATTCTGTGTAAGTGCACACCTTTTGATTTTAAGCAGAGGCTCCCCAGTGGTGATGGGACTACTCTATATGGTTTTTTATTTGTCCCTCATCCGCCAGGATATCGCTGTCCCTTCTGTTTGGCTATATGTGATAGCCTAGAGGTAAGCTGATAGGACCACTAGAGGTGTAGGCTGCACGTTTGGAATTCTTCACTGCATCTTCACCCACCTGGCTGCTGGAACTTTGTATTTCGATTCCTCTTTGGCACTCAGCTGTATGCTGCATTTGGACGTTTGCATTTCTGCTTTGTCCACAGGACTGAGTTTATTATGCGTTCTAATATGCCAATCATATATCACCATGTTTGATTTATTTTGACATTGTCACGGACATCCATTGTCATCACTGTTCACATTGCTTTTTATATGCTCATTTTATTTTTTGTCACTTTGAAGACCCACTTGTTTCCATCACTTCACTGTTCACATTGCCTTTTATATGTTCATTTCATTTTTTGTCACTTAGAAGACCCACCTGTTTCCATCACTTCACCATCCCCTGGGAAACACCACTCTCTCCCTTTCCCCCTCTATTGCACATTACCTTTTAGGTACTGTCACCACAGCGCAAACAAGATTCAGACTTTTGACTTGTCTTGTGCTTTCACTCCCTTTCCATCTCCATATTAAC
Organism: Rana kukunoris; assembly: GCA_029574335.1. Lineage (NCBI taxonomy): Eukaryota > Metazoa > Chordata > Amphibia > Anura > Ranidae > Rana > Rana kukunoris. Next base: position 268,666,637 of record CM056049.1, on the reverse strand, counting down.
TGCTTCGCCAGTTTTTACTATGAGTACCTCATCTGAAATGGACGGATCATCTAAATACTGCTTTAGCTGAAACTTGACACAGTCACTTCTTAGTCATGTGGTCACGGTCCTCAGGAATTTCTTTTGGATCAATTCAGTCCCAAAGTGCTCAACCGAGTCTTCTCCCTGTGAGGCTAACAACAGGCTGTCCTTCAGCTCAATAGCCCTGAACAGGAAATTCTGAGGAGTCTCTCCACTGTCCTGTACCAGATTTATCAGTTGGTGATAAAGTTCAGAAGCATTTTCCTTCTTGAAATGGCTTTTCAATATTCTCCTAAGTTGCACAAGGGTTAATCCATTCTTAATTTCCAGCATGCCTCTGATACTTAGACCGGGACTAATGGCTTCTACCACTGCTTCCACAATCTCAGACTCAGGATACCCTTTCTGTAGCCCTATGTCGATCTGACGCATGAGGTTTGTATAGGACAGCTTGTCTTTCTGTTCCTTTTCGCCTATCTGGCCAGAAATCTTAAAGTCCTTTTTGAATGTTACTTCTGGCAAGTCACCATGGGGAAGTCTTCGAGTAACTGAGGCAGGTTTTTGTTTCAGATGGCTGCCGCTTGAGCCCTTTCTCTTAGTACTTTTGAGCTCTTTTTTTACCTGCTCCTCAATCCTCATCTTCTAGAGGTTTCCTGGAACTCCTCTTGTATAATGCGATACTGTCGCTTCAAAGTAGCTAATTGCTGTTCCAGTTGGAGATCCTTCTGGCTGGTGCTTGGCACTTCATCTCCGTCCCTCCTGGGCGTGACGAACTCTAGACCACTTGTGGTCGGCATTGACCGGGAGTACCCTTTCCTTGAAGCTGACTCCCCCTGCTTTGAACTGGTAGGGCTCTTGTCTGGAGTCTGTGGATGTGTTATGCAAATCTTCATCTTATCAGTCAGCTGCACACTCTTCCCACGGAAACACCCTGGTACTTTCTCTTTCCATTCCAATAGTGCATGGGTGCGGTCAGTCCCTCGGGCTGGCCTGAGGGCAATCACCCAAGCTTTCCTATGAGGAGACAAATGTTTTACAATGGTCCTGACCTCTTCTCCATCCCAGTTCTCACCCGGGTGTTCGACCTCCACACTCGCTTCTGGGCGTGCGCCTTCCTCTTCGCACCACTGAACCACTGTAAGGGGGTCCATACTAGCACCAAAAGGGCAGGTTTCACTTGCAGAGAGACAGGATCCCGGACGAGCCCCCACGTGTAGCACTTACCCCCAAAGGAGCTGCTGGTAATTGATTGGGCCTGTACTCTGCTTTAACAACCCCCCAATGATTTGGTCTCGCTCCCCTTGACACAGCTGTGGTGCAGTGCTGATATGAAACTTTCACTAAACGGAGCAATCCACCCATAACAATGTGTATATAGTGTACGTTTACCGTTATCTGAGCATCCGTTGTTCCAGCTGTTAGAATAATGAACAAGCCTTACACCAATTGTGATCAACCAGAATGTAAGTTTACTAGAACTGGTATAAAGACAATAGTTATAATAACTGTATCAACATACAAACTTACTATAATAGTGCAATGAGTGTACAAAAATTATTAACACTTAAAGGTCCCTCGAGCCTCTACTGCAGCGTGTCTCCAAGTGGGACTAGTGCTCAGAGTGACAATGCCTTGACACTGACCACCTTCCCACTTCCAGTACGGCCGCACCAAACATACTAATGCAAGGATATTAACACAGCACAATACAATTTCTCAAGAGCTTCCCCTGAGGTATAAGGCAGCTTTTTTCTCACTGTATCCAAAGCACAAACCCTCCCAGTGAGAAGTGTAGTCTCTGGTCTTCTTTCTTCGGCTAGCTATTATACTGCAGTGTTTGTAATCCAATGGTTTAACAAGTAATAAAGTAACATAACTGAAGAGTGATAACAATTCCTGCTATACAGCACACTTGTAGATGCCTTCGGTGTTAATAGTCAGTCAGCCCTCAATGAAGCATAGGCTTTTAGGCCTAATTGAACTCAGTCTATTTGAATGAGACCTCCCTGTAGGACTACAGGTACCAGCAACTCTGTGAAATGAGTCTAAGTGTGTTAAGGGTGTTAAATAACTTCTGGGTGACAGCCCTCTCACCACACCAGGTCTGGAAAGTTGTGAACCTCCGCTCCAGTTGTCTCAGTCCTGCTGCCAGTCAGCACTGTCACTGTCAATTTTTCTTTCCCATCTGTGTCTCGTTGGGGAGATTTACCTTCACTTCCTTTCCCATGGCCAAACAGGAAGTAAAATTCCCTGCAAAATAAGGAAATCCATTGGGGACCCTCAGGTCACCAGAGCTAGTGTCTCCATTGGAAGATTTCCCCTCTATTACTTTTCTGGGGACATTCCAAAATGTGGGATTTTCTTTTACTTTCACTTTCAATGATAATGGTAAACAGGACAAATAAAGAAGTTAATTCTCCCTAACAGGGGCACAGACAGCAATAATAATATAATAGATATTCTGAACCATCTGCATTCTATCCAAAACTAAAAACAAATAAAAGTTTTACTTTTTATAACCATGTATTTATAAAATGTAAATTAGTTAATGGACATGCTTTTAGAGTACATTATACGCTGTGCGTATCTTGCACAATAATATGTGGCGGATTCTTCAGGTTTCATTCCAGTGAGTTTTAAAAACACTTCTCTTTTATTTGTGTCTCTAGTCAGAGTCACCCGTCCTTGAACAGAGCTGGCATAAGTTGTGCTTGCATCATAAAATATTATGCCCAACCACACCATATGTTTCCTTTCAGATTGTCGGACCCAGGTCACACCATGCACGTTAGTACTGTCAGTGAGGGAAGCTCCGGTCACTGTACAGGTCATTTCCAGAGTCCCTGATGGCTTCACAATCCCAGGACCAGACTCCATCATTGAGATTTGTGATGTGACATCTGAAAAATATATATTACATTGTGTTATATAATTTATCCTATAGCTTTGTTAAACTTTCAAATAAGTAAACTAAATGAAAAGTAACACACATTGTACTAAAGACACAATGAAAGGTAACCACAGGAGAGATGTCATGTCTGAAGTTGATCAGTGCTGATTCTGCTCAGATAATGTTTCCTGTGGACGGCTCTGTATTTAAATACAAACTTAGCATGAATACATTTTGCATATGTGAAATTAATTGGGTAAGTTGAGTAGGGAAAAATATAGAGAAGGGTTTAGCCTCAGCAGGAGCTTCAGTCTTCTAGCAGGACTGGAGTGGGGGTAAAGATATGTGCTCTTAGTGCCAATTCTAGCTAATCATGAAGCCCCTCTAACATGCCTACTGATAGGGTGAGTTCGGCTGATCAGGTGAGTAGGTAGCTGAGGAGACTTAAGGCAGGAAAAATAGCAGGCCCTTATGGACTTAGCCCCAGGGTGCTTAGGGCATGTGCAGACCCGCAGGGGAGTGTTCCTAAACAGGTCTTTAAACTGACCCTGAGTCTATGAAAGGTTCCTGTGTTGTGGAAGACGTCCTCTCTTGTCCATGTTCTAAAGATACCACCTCCTTGTGGCTCCAAGGATTATAGACCAGTGGCTTTGACCTCCCACTCCATGAAGACCTTGTTTTATTTTAGTTACAACCCATGGTTAGTAAATGTTTAGACCCTTTGCAGTTTGCATACCAGCCCAGACTGGGGGTTGAGGATGCTATAATTTTCATGCTAAATCACACCTGGATAAGCCAGCAAGTACTGTGAGAGTCATGTACTCTTACGTCTCCTGTACTTTTGAGACTATTAGGCCAGATCTCTTGGGTGAGAAGCTAGCAGCAAGACAGGGTGATGTTTACCTTGTGTCATGGATTGTAGACTACCTGACAGGAAGACCGCAGTATGTGAATTTACAAGACTGTGTGTCAGAAAGGGTGATTAGCATTATTGGGATTCTGCAGGGGACAGTTCTCTCTCCCTTTTTTTTTACTGTCTATCCCACTGATTTCAGTGACCAGACATCTTCATAAGTTTTCGGATGATTCTGTGGTAGTGGGATGTATCAGGGATGGGGATGAGACTGAGTATAAGACTCTGGTGGAGAACTTTGTCACGTGGTGTGAGGATAATCATTAGTGTTGAGCGGAATACGCCATATTCGATTTCGCGATATTGCGCGAATATATAGAAGAATATTCGCGAATATTCGCTAATATCGAATATTCGTGATATTTTATCCAAAAAAATTTTTGCAAAATTTCGCTAATGCGAAATTTCGCTAATGCGAAAATGATTGCGAAATTCTCATAAACGGAGATCATTTCCTGTATTACTAAACTAATATGCACTGAACACTAACTCTACTTAAAAGAAAGGAGAATAAGAGCATGCGCGAAGCCTAGTGGGACGGACATGCCGGGCTAGAGCTCCGCTCCGTGAAGGAGAATTCCCGCCGATATAGTACCGAAAATCAAGGCAAAAACGAACAGGGATTCGGTACAACTTCCACAGAGGTGAGGGACACTTTTTATTCGAAAAATGGTGCTGGGAAGAGCAAGAAACAGGGACAAAACGAATCCTGTCAGCGGCGCTCAGCTGGCTAAGAACGCTGCAAAGAAAGCACCTGTCCCCTCAGAGAGCCACACCTCAGTGAAGGCACACCAAAGCACAGCCAAAGCTGCTAAAACTGCTGCACTTATGGCATCCCTCAGAGACTTGGACTCAGACAGTGAGGAGGAAGACAGAAATGTGGGAAAACTATCTACATCACAGGATGTCACAATCCCCTCAGGTATTTTAAAACAATTTGAAAGAATGCTCCATAAAGCCCTGCAAGTCACCTCAGACCAGATTACAGCCAACCTTACCAAGGAAATCAGGGAGCTGGGTAGCCGCACGGAAGCCCTGGAAACTAGAGTAGAAGAAATAGAAATATACACCCAAGAATGCCTGTCAGAAATTGACAATCTCAAAAAAGAAAATTTAATACTGCAAAGCAGATTGGAGGACTTCGAGAACAGGGCCAGGAGGTCTAACCTAAGGTTTAAAGGTATCCCTGAGTCAGTCACAGACCTGCAAGCCACTACTCTGGCATTGTGCCAAGAGCTTCTCCCTGGGATACCGGTGGAAAGGCTAGAAATGGACAGAGTAGATACATAGGGCACTCACCTCTAAGAAAGCTGACGGTCCCCCTAGGGACATAATAGCAAAATTTCACTTCTACAAGACAAAATAACAAATACTGGAAGCCGCCAGAGGAAAAGAATGTCTATCATTTCAGGGCCACAAATACCAGATCTTTGCAGATATATCGCAACTGACTATAACTAAAAGGAGGGCTATGAAGCCACTCCTAATGGAGCTACAAAACCGCAATATAAAATACCAGTGGGGTTTCCCCTTCTCACTGCGATTCACCTATCAGGGGACAAAAATTGTATGCAGAACACCAGACCAGCTTCACCAAGCTCTTTTAGACTTCAAGTTAATCGACAGGCCAACCTCAACAAGTACAACACGCAGGAGAACAGCATCCTCCTCTCCACGCAATGATTCACCATACCACGAACAAAGTAACGGCGTGCAACAATCAAGTAAACGTGGCAGATTCATGGACCAGCCCCAGGAACAAGAAACAGATACTATGGACTGAACTTTCCATACAAGAGCATTCTAACAATGCACTTCTCCCTTTACCCAATAATCCGATTAATCTGGCACCCCAATCTGACTCTACCTCTGCACAGGAGGCCGCAACACCCCACCAAATTTGACCTCACTTTTCTATCCAACCTATAGCAGCTCCTTCCCCCTCTTTTTTTTTTTTCACGATCTTGAACTCCCAACTCCAATTACTAAGCATCTACCCACTTTATATGGACTGGGGCAGAAACCCGCTGTCTTGACACATCCCCTTGCAGCACTTTCACATAGATGCTCTCCCTAGTACCACTTATTCCTGCCCTTAGATTGGAAGCAAAGCAACCCCGCCTGCACACCTCAGGCCCCCATCTAAGCTATGCTCCATTTATTTAGAAATGCTCTCCCTAGGGCACTGCTAATCAAACACCCTACCCTCATCAAGCTGACACTCTTCAGCAACGCAACCTCAGGCACCCTAAGGGGAGCCTGAAAGTTTTATCTTTTGCCTTTTTGTTTCTCTTTTTTCAGTATGCGGGTCTCCGATGCATGGAAACAACATGCGCCACCTTAGACCCTCTTCTGGACCCGGCAATATTATGCCGGACCTAGACGTGGGCATTTTTTCGACTGAAGGGAACTTGTTCTCCCCTTCACGGGCCAGACTTGGACACTCAGTTAATATAAAGTTGTTTAAGAATTTTATGTCTTGTAATGTTTTCTATCTTTTTTTCAAGGATAATATTTTTGACACCCCCCCCCCCCTTCCTTCTCTCTTCCTGTCTGCATGGGCTGGACCGGGACATCACACCGCGAATGGCCAAGGTAAGATTTTCATGATGGTTTGGCTGCCATGGCTCCGTTAAACTTGTTATCGCTCAACGTACAGGGCCTCAATGTTCCTCAGAAACGTTCCAAGGCATTTAGACACTTTCAGGCTAAGAAAGCACATATAGTTTTTTTGCAAGAAACCCACTTTACCCCTCAATCCACTCCTAAATACTATAATGCATCCTACCCACAAGTATACACAGCATCCGCCTCTACCAAAAAGAGAGGCACCCTTATTGCATTCCACAGATCAACACCCTTTACCTTGAAGTCAGAAATAAAAGACCCAGAGGGACGCTACCTAATCCTAACAGGGCACATAATGGACACGGTAGCGACGGTAGTGTCATACTATGCGCCTAATCAGAACCCATTACCGTTCATGTCACATCTCCTCCAAATCGTCAACATGCACAAGATGGGAGCTCTCTTCATGTGCGGTGATTCTAACCAGGTTATCCTCCCTTTCTTGGATAGAACACCTTACGCCCCCCCCAAAACAGAATACTAAGGGGTCCCTCCCCAACCTATTATCTAAACATAAATTGGTGGACACTTGGAGAGAATCCAACCCAACGAAACGTATATATACATACTACTCGAACCCTCATAGATCTTCTAGCCGTATTGACCATATTTTTACTACCATTGGAATGTTGCCAGAAGTACTTGATTCTAGCATCATTCCCATTCCCTGGTCCGATCACAATGCAGTCTTCACAACTTTCTCATCCACAATTCCTAAGAATCATGACCCTACCTGGTATCTCCCAGAAGTTCTTCTTAAACATCCTGTCCACTGTTCCGCAATTGAGCAAAATTTAAAAGAATATTTAGAATTCAACACTGACCCAGAAACATCTCCCTCACACTCTGAGAAGCCCACAAGCCTGTGCTTAGAGGTTTTCTTCAAAGACAACTGGGAATTCATAAAAGAGAACGCTTGCAGTTAGGGAGAAAATTGGAAACAGATTACAACTTAGCTTTCCTAGCCTTTCAGCAGAATCACTCCCCCAGCACCAAAGCACGCTTAGACGAGACCCACCTGGAATATGACCTTTTCCTTACAAACTCTGCTATAAAAACTCTAACCAGGTCCAAACACTCCTACTATAAGAACTCCAACAAACCAGGATCACTCTTGGCAAGAGCTTTAAACTCGATAAACAAGTCCCATAACCCAGTAAAACTGAAAATTGCGAAACAAAAACCTCACCAGCAACCCCATCAAAATAGTGCAGAAATTTAGCGCCCACCTCAAAAAATTACTTTCGGAATCAAATACCTTTAATAAATCAGAAACTGACTCCTTTTTTTCACAATTACAACTCCCGCAAGTGACAGGAGCCCAAAGAACAGAATTGGAGAAACCAATAACACACGATGACGTCATGGGAGCTATAAAAGAACTTAAGTTAAATAAAAGACCAGGTCCCGACGGGTTTTCAGCCAGATACTACAAAACCTTCACTAGCATAATCTCCCCCACTTTAGCAGATGCATACAACGACCTCTTAAAATCAAACTCCTTCAGGCAGGAATCACTAACAGCCACGATCTGCATGATCCCAAAACCACACTCTGACTCCACCCTTAGCGAAAATTACCGCCCTATATCCATGTTGAACACGGATATTAAACTCTTAGGTAAAATTCTAGCCAGCCTCCTAAACAAGATTATAGGATCATTGATTCACCGGGACCAGGTGGGTTTCATGCCCACTAGACAGGCAGGGGATAATATTCGGAGGGCATGCTTGCTTGCTCATTCAGCCAAGGTGAGGAAAATCCCAGCCTGCTTCATATCTCTGGACATCAAACAGGCCTTTGATTCCGTCTCGTGGTCCTACATGGAATATACGTTACAGAATTGGGGCTTCGGTCCAAATTTTAGAAATTGGGTTATGGCACTGTACAACAATCCAAAAGCTTACGTCAAATACGCAGGTTACAAATCTGATACGTTTGCAGTCCAGAGAGGAACAAGACAAGGCTGTCCCCTATCTCCTTTGCTGTTCGCCCTCCTGATAGAACCCCTATCCCAAAGAATTAGATTGGACCCTAAGATATTAGGCATAGAATTGGGTGGGTTTAAACATAAATTATGCCTCTACGCGGATGACATTTTACTTTTCTTATCCTCCCCCAAGTGTCCGGCCCTAACCTCATCCCAATTCTGAATCATTTCGCAACTATATCAGGTTTAGCAATTAATCCTAAAAAATGTCTTTGCCCTAAACATTTCATTATCGGACACAGAATTAACAGCTACCAAATCTGGACTCCCCTTTAACTGGCCCGGGAAAAGCATCCCCTATTTAGGAATCCACCTAACAGCAGAAATAGCAGACCTATTCTCGTATAATTACCCCATACTGTTAAAACATATATCAAGTCTACTGAAATCTTGGACGCAACTTCCCCTGTCGTGGTTTGGGAAATTAACGCAGTTAAAAATTACAATATTGCCGAAGCTCCTATACCTTTTTAGAGTTCTCCCTATACCAATCCCGGCATACTACATGAGAATAATCCAAAAACGGATCTCTTCCTTTATTTGGGGTCCCTCCCGACCCAGAATCAAACCACAAGTCTTGGAACTCCCCAAAACCAACGGCGGGATTGGGTACCCCAACTTCACAAAATATTACCAAGCGGCCCAATTGGCGACTCTGACAAAATATCACGCTAAATGTGAAATTCCCCTTTGGGTTTCAATTGAAGCTTTAGATTGTGATCCCATCTCAATATCCAACTTACTGTGGATCCCCCCCAAATCTCGTAAAAATATTAGCAACCCTATCACCAAACACTCACTTACCCTCTGGGACAAGATCAAGGTAAAGAAAAACCTACAATCTCCACATTGCCCTCTGTTGTCTTTTATTAAAAACCCAGATTTCTACCCCGCCTGGGTCTTCCCTAACACATTCAAAGAATGGGTAAAGAGAGACTGTACTCAAAAGTTCCAGTTTTTTTAACTCCAACTCAATTGTCCCCTTCCCGTCAATCTGTGATTCACATGGTATACCACATAGTGAACTTTTTAGATACCTGCAAAAAAAAATGTCTTTCTCCCACCAGTAAATACACCAATTTCACCCATCATATACTCCGGTTTTGAAAATATATGTAAGGACAATCCACATGCCAGAAGTGTGATTTCCACCCTATAGCCCAGCTGCAAACACAATCTGACTCTTGGAAACTACCATATGTTAGTAAATGGGAGGAGGACCTTGGTGCAGAATTGAGCCCCGCAGAATTGAATCAAATTTCGCTCAATACAAAACTGCTTCAATTAATGTATCAGCCTCTGAGACAAACTATAAAGTGCTTTCAAGATGGTACTTGGTGCCGGCAAAAATAGCTAAATTTTTCACAAAGTCATTCAGACCTGTGTTTCAGAGGCTGTACAGAGAGCGGAACATACTTTCACACTTGGTGGTCATGTCCAAAAGCCCAATCATTTTGGTCCGAAATTTTTCAAATAGCACATACTTTAACTGATAAAAAAATACCATTAGACCCCAAACTGGCATTGCTCAACCTAAAACCCAGTATCTTGCCGCATATACAATTTAACCTGATTAAGCAGCTTCTTACGGCAGCAAAGCAGACCATAGCGAAGGCATGGAAAACCTCAAGCATTCCAGTGAGTGAAACAATCAACAGAATGAGTAACGCGATGTTATATGCCAAAATGACAGCAATAGAAAATGACATGATCACCAAGTTTGAACAAATTTGGACGCCCTGGATTACATACACAACACTGAAAGCTTTTAATAAAGATGTATTGTTGCCATGGTAGCCCACCTATCGAAACGGCAATTGAACCATCTTGGCGGTTGTTGGGATTTCCCGGTCCGGACCTGCAGACACCCCTCCCCCAATCCCCTCCCTTCATGCTCTATTTCTCTTTTCTTTTTTTTTTTTATTCTTGATGTTACAATTTTTACTCTATTAAGGAGTTTTTCTTTTTCTTGTAAGTTGATATGAACTGTTAGTAACTCATGGGCAGCTATTTTATATAGATGCCTCAGTTAACTTTATCATATAATCTACTAGACATTAAGGTACGAACTGAACATAAAAAGAAACATCTCCTTTGATCCGTTCATTATTACACTGTACCAATCTTATATGGCAAAACCGTAAAGTGCGCCCTAACGATTTTCACAAGAGGAATGTTATTTCATGTTAGAACTCCTCTCAACACTGCTAAGTTTCTTTATTTCTACAATTGCATATTTGTACTCTCTTTGTTTTTCTCTTGTATAATATTCCTTATATTTTTTGTATTCCGCCTATTTCATATTCCAATAAAGATATATTTGACAAGGAAAAAAAAAAAGAAAAAAAAAGAAAGGAGAATAAGGGGGCAAAAGAAGGGCGGAGAAGATAATCGCGCAATATTCCTATTGCGCGATTATCTTCTCCGCCCTTCTTTTGCATCAGAGCCAATCAGAATAACTTGAATATTCGGCAAAAGGAATATCGTGCAATATTCCTTTTGCCGAATATTTGAGTTATTCTGATTGGCTCTGATGCAAAAGAAGGGCGGAAGATAAATCGCGCAATATTCCTTTTGCCGAATATTCGAGTTATTCTGATTGGCTCTGATGCAAAAGAAGGGTGCATCAGAGCCAATCAGAATAACTCGAATATTCGACAAAAGGAATATTGCGCGATTATCTTCTCCGCCCTTCTTTTGCATCAGAGCCAATCAGAATAAGGCCTCGTACACACGAGGCAATCTATTTGTTCAAATCGGTCGGACCGACCGATTTGAACAAATCTGTTTGCTAGGATTTTGGTTTGCTCGCGTGTACACACGAGCAAACCAAAATCCCCGCCAGAAGACGGCACGCTGACGTGTCGTGTCGTCACCGCACCAGGAAGTAAAACACTTCCGCGCATGCGCCGAATCCATTCGGCGGCGGTGCGAGACGACATGTCTGCTGGTAAGTGTACTAACCAGCAGACATGTCGGGCGGACGGATTCCCACCCGATAGATTTCAAAGCATGCTTTGAAATCTGTCGGGTGGCCAAATCCGTCGGCTCGCCCGTACACACGATCGAATCTGTCTGCTGGGACGGTCTAGCAGACCGTTTCCAGCAGACAGATTTGATCGTGTGTATGAGGCCTAACTCGAATATTCGGCAAAAGGAATATCGCGCAATATTCCTTTTGCCGAATATTCGAGTTATTCTGATTGGCTCTGATGCAAAAGAAGGGCGGAGAAGATAATCGCGCAATATTCCTTTTGCCGAATATTCGAGTTATTCTGATTGGCTCTGATGCAAAAGAAGGGCGCATCAGAGCCAATCAGAATAACTCGAATATTCGGCAACAGGAATATTGCGCGATTATCTTCTCCGCCCTTCTTTTGCATCAGAGCCAATCAGAATAATAACTCGAATATTCGGCAAAAGGAATATCGCGCAATATTCCTTTTGCCGAATATTCAAGTTATTCTGATTGGCTCTGATGCAAAAAAGGGGGCGGAGAAGATAATGGCGCAATATTCCGTTTGTCGAATATTCGAGTTATTCTGATTGGCTCTGATGCAAAAGAAGGGCCGAGTAGCTGATGCGATTCTTTTATGTTGCCGAAAATTCGCAAAAACCGCGAATTTTCGGCGCCTAAAAGGAGCATAAAAGGATCGCCTCAGCTACTCGGCCCAGGGTCTCTAATCATACCAGCAATGCTTTTAGACGTAGGCGATGGAGATCACTAGGATGTGATCTGTTTTAAAAAAAAATAAATTAGAAAAAATACGAATCGCATTCGCCATAGCGAATATTCGCCGCAATATTCGAGTTATTCGCGAATACTCGAATATGCAATATTCGTAGCGAATATTCGCAATGCGAATATTCGTGAGCAACACTAGTAATCATCTGTATTGGATTTCATGGTGAGGAAGGGCCAAAGCTGCCTCTACTTTTTGAGCAGACTGAGGTCCTTTAACATCTGTTGGACAATGCTGAAGATGTTTTTTGAGCTTTTGGTGGCCAGCGTTCTCCTATATGCAGTGGCATGCTAGGGTAGCAGGCTTAAAGGGGTTGTAAAGGTACAAGTTTTTTTACCTTCATGCATCCTATGCATGAAGGTAAAAAAACATCTAGCAGCACCGGCCCCCCCCGAGCCCCCGTTGTACTTACCTGACCGTTCGAATCTCCCGGGCGCGTCCACGTCGTCCTCTTCGGTTCCCAGCCTGGCCATTGATTGGCTAGGCTGGGCGGATTGATAGCAGCGCAGCCATTGGCTAGCGCTGCTGTCAATCAGGGCGGATGACGCGGCGCGCTGGGGGGCGGAGCCGAGTGATACAGTCAGCGGCTATGGCCGCCGCTGTATCACGGGAGCGCGCTCGCAAAAGCTTTACTCCATGCAAGCGCCCTCGCATGAAGAAGGAAAGCTTTTGCGAGGAGGAGCCCAGACAGCCGCCGAGGGACCCCAGAAGACAGGTTTCCGGGCCACTCTGTGCAAAACGAACTGCACAGTGGAGGTAAGTATCACATGTTTGTTATTTAAAAAAAAAAAAATCCCTGACTTTAGTGACCCTTTAAGGTGTCCGACACCAACAGACTCAACAAACTGATTTGCAAGGCCAGTGATGATGTTGGATTGGAATTGGAGTCTTTAACAACAGTGTTGGAGAGGAGAATGTTGTTCGCGGTACATTCAATCTTGGACAACTCCTCCCACTCCACAATAAGATGATCAGTCTGTGGAGTACTATCAGTGACAGATTGTTACAGCCCTGATGCACCACACAGAGCGACACAGAATATTTTTTACCTGTAGCCATCAAGTTACAGAATTCTTTGCTGCGAGTGCTGAAAATAAAGATTTAGGGCCACATTCTCTAAGAAATTTGCCGGCGTAGCGTAAGCCATTTACACTACGCCGCCGCATCGTACTAGAGCAAGTGCCGTATTCTCTAACCATTTGCTCCGTAGTTTGCGTTGGCGTAGCGAAAATGGCCCAGCGTACGTCCGCGTAATTCAAATGGGGCGGCTTGTATTTAAATTAAGCGCGCCCCCGCGTCGAACGAACTGCGCATGCGCTGGCCGGGGAAAAAGGCCAGTGCGCATGCTCCAGCTCACGTCAGAAAGCGTTGTTGAAACCGACGTCAAAACAACGTGATCGGCACTACGCAATGCCCCTATTCGCGAACGAGTTAGTAAAACGACGTAAGCGACGGAAAAAGCCGACGCTGACCCGACGCCATACTTAACATGGCATCCGACGGCACCCGACGGCATCCGACGGTATTTCGTAAGGTTACTCCTCATAGAAGCAGGATCGGGAATCGGCGTACTAGCCTCATTTGCATATGCAAATGAGAAAACAACGTAAAGGCCACCTAGTGGCCGGAGTTGTCATTACAACTACGATCCGCAAGTGTAATGGTATTACACTTGTCGGATGTTGAAGCGTATCTATGCCAAAGTGATGCTAAGCATCACTCGCATAGATACGAGGCAAAAAAAACGGCGATACGACGGGGTATCTGAGATACTCCATCGTAGCGCCGCTGAGAATCTGGCCCTTAGTTCTGGTTTATGATAAGGATTTTATGTTGTTTTTATAGTATTTTGGAATTATGTTAATTATTATTTGGGGAAATGTTAGAGTGGTGTATTATTTGCATTTGGCAGTTAGATGTTTTCAACAATTTCCCAATTTCCCTTTTATTAATAAAGTATTCCATATTCTGTATGTATTCTGTAGTGAAAATGTGTCACAGAATTCCGGCAAGTAAATGAGTGGGGATAGTTACAAAGTAGGTTTACAAACTTCAAGATGGTTTAAGTTAATATGAGTAGGCTATAAATATTTGAAATACAACATGGAAATTAATATATTATTTTTCATTATGTCTATAGATATGCTTTACCTATTTCAACTCTCCCTTCCGGCACTCTTCACCTTTCTTATTGACTCCAATAAATTTTGATTACATTTGCAAGAATGTCTATAACATTTCAGAGAAGCAAAATTAAATAGTTCCACTAATGTCCAGTAATAACATGAATTCACCTTTTTTGATTAAAGCGTAAGTAAACCCACCAAGTAAAATGTAATAAATGTGTGTGGTTAATAATCAATTTTCTTTTAAATCTACCTTTCTAGTTTTTTATTTTTTCTATCTCTTTAAAAACACGTTTGATCCTCCCAGTTCCACTGGGTCCCTGATTCAAACTGACCATGGCAAGCATGGAAAAAGATTGAAGAGAGACAGCGCACACAACAGGAACTCCCAGTTCAATTTGCAAGATCCTCTGTCAGGCCTCGTACACACGATCAAATCTGTCTGCTGGAAAGGTCTGCTAGACTGTTTCAGCAGACAGATTCGATCGTGTGTACGGGCGAGCCGACGGATTTGGCCACCCGACAGATTGGAAAGCATGCTTACCGATCTGTCAGCTGGGAACCCGTCCGCCCGACATGTCTGCTGGTTAGTACGCTAACCAGCAGACATGTCTTCTCGCACACGCGCCGAATGGTTTCGACGCATGCGCGGAAGTGTTTTACTTCCTGGTGCGGTGACGTGGCGGCATCAACGTCACCGCCACGTCACCGACACGTCAGCGCGTTGGTCCGACCGATTTGAACAAATGGATTTGATAGTGTGTACGGGGCCTCAGGTTCTCAGGCTCAGTGTGTCCTTACACACAACAGCACAAACAAGTAAAATAATTGAGCTGGCAACTCTGTAGTCCATAAAGCGATTTTAATGGTTGGTTACATGAAATGACAAGCAAAACAGCTGACGCGTTTCGTCAACAACCTTGGTCATAGCATGACCAAGGATGTTGCCGAAACGTGTCAGTTGTTTTGCTTGTCAATTCATCTAATCTACCATTAAAATCGCTATATAGACTACAGATTTGCTGTCTCAATCCTTTTACCCTTTTAAGCATGGAAGAAGACCCTGCCTTGTTTAGTTTGCATCCTGAGGTGACTGTCAGGAGTTACAGGATAGTGTGCTGACACACGGCATGGCTGTATCTCTCATAATGAGTTGCGTGGCCACACCCCCCTCCAAGCTCAATTATTTAGTATAGGGGTGGGTGTGGCTTATATTAGACAGTGAGCAGGATTATTGCCTATTGGGTGTACAGGATTACTGGCGCAGCGGGTGGGTGAATGGGCTTATATCACACACACAGCGGTGGAGCTTTTCCCCCATCTGTGTGTGCTGCATTGTACAGCCAGCTTCAGTTAGGAGAGACCGGTTAGGCTGTGAGGCCCCATGCCAACCACAATAAAATAATAAAATATAGGTTAAAAATAGTTAAAAAAAAAAAAAAAAGATGTATTGAGACATGTAATTGTATATGCTGTAACACAATGCCCTTTTGAAGAATTGTGTTTCCAAATACTTTAAGCTCTTATATAACCATGTCTTTTTTTAAATGTAACATCATTTATGTACATGTTGTTAAGTGATTTCATACACTGTGAGTATCTTACACAATAATATGTGGCGGATTCTTCAGGTTTCATTCCAGTGAGTTTTAAATACACTTCTCTTTTATTTGTGTCTCTGGACAGAGTCAGTCGTCCCTGAACAGAGCTGGCATAATATGTGTTTGCATTATAACATATCATCCCCAGCCACACCATCTGTTTCCTTTCAGAGTGTTGGACCCAGCTCACACAATGCATGTTAGTGCTGTCAGTGAGGGAAGCTCCGGTCACTGTACAGGTCATTTCCAGAGTCCCTGATGGCTTCACAGTCCCAGGACCAGACTCCATCATTGAGATTTGTGATGTGACACCTGCAAATATATATTATATTTTGTTATATAATTCATCCTATAGCTTAGTTCAAATAAACTTTCAAATAAGTAAACTAAACAAAAAGTAACACACATTGTACTAAAGACACAATGAAAAGTAACCACAGGAGAGGTGTCATGTCTGAAGTTGATCAGTGCTGATTCTGCTCAGATAATGCTTCCTGTGGACGGCTCTGTATTTTTATAAAAACTTAGCATGAATACATTTTGCATACATGGAAATCATTTGGATGAGCTGAAATAATGATACAGCTGGTTTATTTTTAATCAGATGTTTACTTTTTCCTGAACAATATTCAGTGTTTAGGTTTTGTTCACATGGGGTGTATGCATCAGTGCCCCATGCGAGGGCCGTACTTTAGGGATTGACCTGAAACTTCCCTCTTAAAGTTAGGGTGCGTGTTATACTCCTGTGCGTGTTATATGCCGATAAATACGGTAATTGGCTATAAAAGGAGTATGGGTACTGCCCTGGGGGACATGTATCAATAAAAAAAGTTTTTTAAAAATTATTGAGCAGTGATTTTAACTATGCCTAAAGTGCAACAAAAAAAATAAACAATTCCTTTATGTCGCGTATAGACAACAAAACCATGTATTTTTTTCCGACGGATGTTGGCACAAACCTGTCTTGCATACACACGGTCGCACAAATGTCTGAAATCCTGAGCCGAGAACGGATTTTGTTGTCAGAAAATTTGAGAACCAGCTTTCAAATTTTTGTTGTCGGAAATTCCGACAGAAAATGTCCAATTTCCGACCAAAAGCTCCCATCGAACATTTGTTGTCGGAAATTCCATGCGTGTGTACGCGGAATTACACATCGTGCCTGGGGGTTTCTCTTAATGCGCCTGTAAAGTGGGGCATCTGTAGCATGCATAAAATATGTGACATATTCCTTGTGACAGCAATTATCATATTTTCTTTTTTAAAGAGACAGTGTAAAATAAAATAAATAATAATCAAAAAAAGTTTAAAGCGCCCCCAAAAAAGTTTAAAGCGAGCCAAAGAAAACGCATACATAAGTCGTGCAAATGTAAACAGTGATAAAATCAGACATGTGAGGTATCGCCGCAATTGTCAGAGCGAGAGCAATAATTCTAGAAAAATACCTCCTCTGTAACTCTAAACTGGTAACCGTTAATTTGTTTTAAAGAGTCATCTATGGAGATTTCTAAGTACTGTAATTTGTCTCCATTCCACGAGTGTGCGCAATTTTAAACCGTAACATGTTAGGTATATAGTTACTCAGTGTAACATCATCTTTCACATTATCCACTTAAGACCCGGACCAATACGCTGGCAAATGACCCAAGGGGTTTTTGCGATTCGGCACTGCGTCGCTTTAACAGACAATTGCGCGGTCGTGCGACGTGGCTCCCAAAC
This sequence comes from Rana kukunoris, assembly GCA_029574335.1. Classification (NCBI taxonomy): domain Eukaryota; kingdom Metazoa; phylum Chordata; class Amphibia; order Anura; family Ranidae; genus Rana; species Rana kukunoris. The sequence continues at coordinate 268,649,006 of CM056049.1, read as the reverse complement.
AAAATTTGCGTCCTTTTTTCCCCACAAATAGAGCTTTCTTTTGGTGGTATTTGATCGCCTCTGCGATTTTTATTTTTTGCGCTATATACAAAAATAGAGCGACATTTTTGAAAAAAAAACAATATTTTTTAGTTTTTGTTATAATAAAAAACCAATAAACTAAATTTTAGTCAAACATTTAGGCCAAAATTTATTTAGCCACATGTCTTTAGTAAAAAAAAATCGCATTAAAAAAAAATTAGCTACCTAGCGGGAACAGCGACACTAATACAGCGATCAGAAAAATGATCGCTTAGTGACGCTGGCAATAGGGAGTGAAAGGGTTAACTAGGGCAGTGATCAAGGGGTTAAAACTTTATTGGGGGGGGTGGGGGGGGCTACCCTGACACTAACACTGAGTGACTGTCACACTGTCTGTCACACTGACACTAAATACAGTAATCATACATGTATGATTACTGCATTCAGTGACACTGTGACAGGGGGGAGGGGGGGGGCGATCGCGGGGGTTAAATGTGATTTTGTGTGTAGTGTAGTGTAGTGTTAGTGCAGACTTACTTGTAGTGTGGTGATCTCTCCTCAGCGGCGCTTGAAACAAACGCCGAGGGAGAGATCACGTCGCTTCCTCCTTCCTGTGTTTACACAGGAGGAGGAAGTGACAGGTCAGGCGGGGGGCGCGCGCATTGGCTGGGAGCGATCCGGAGGGGGCGGATGAAAACGGATAGCCGCCCCCACTCGTCGGATCGCTCCTGCAGCCGCCGCGCGGACCGCCGCATGTACGGGGGGGGGGTGTCCGATCGGACCCCCGATCCCCCCCAAGGCACCAACGTATATATACGTTGATGTGCCTGTCGGTGCCATTCTGCCGACGTAAATGTACATGCGGCGGTCCTTAAGTGGTTATACAAAAAAACTGGGTATTTTAAAAAATATATGTTTGAAAGACCGCTGCACAAATATCGTGTGACATAAAATATTGTAACACCCACCATTTTATTGTCTTTGCTAAAAATATATATATATATATAATGTTTGGGGTTCTAAGTAATTTTATAGCAAAAAATTCAGATTTTAATTTAAAAAAATAAGTGTAAGGCCTCGTACACACGATCGGACATATCTGATGAAAACGGTCCACGGACCATTTCCATCGGATATGTCCGATCTGGAGTTTGATCCGATGGCGTGTACACACCATCGGATCAAATTCCCCGCCGGCGGACGGCGCGTTGACGTGTCGGTGACGCGGCGGTGACGTTGACGCCGCCACGTCACCGCTACGTCACGCACCAGGAAGTAAACACTTCCGCGCGCATACGTCGGATCCATTCACAGGATACGACGCATGTGTGGGAGGATATGTCCGCTGGTTTCCCGTACTAACCAGCGGACATATCCGACGGACAGGTTTGTAGCGGACAAATTTCAAAGCATGCTTTGAAATTTGTCCGATGGACAAATCTGTCCGCTAGCCCATACACACGATCGGAGATGTCTGCTGAAACGGTCCATCGGACCGTTTTCAGCGGACATTTCCCCTCGTGTGTACGAGGCCTCAGAGAAACAACCAGTTCTGCCGTGCCAGCCGTGTCCCCGCACGCATGCGCGGTGGAATGGCGATTCGGCACATACGCGTTCGTGGCCTGATGGAACGTCATGCACGCATGCGTGCTAGTGCATGCCCAATCAGCATTATGGCTGGCCTATATAAGGCTGCTCAGGTACTCTGATAGATTGCTGGTTTGTCTCCAGCTTCCTGTTTGAGCCTAGTTCCTGTTTCCTGTATCTGAACTCTTGTTGTGACCCGGATTGATACTGACTACTCTGCCCTTCTCCTGGACCCGACCCTCGGCTTGCTTAACGGACTTTGCCCTGCTATCTGTGCTTGACACCTGGCCTGCATCTCAGACCTGCTATTTGTCTCCAGCCCCTGACTTTCTGCTTGTGTTTTGGACTTGTTACATGTCTCCTGTGCTAGACCCTCAGCCTGCACTCTGAACCAGACTTCTGCCTCCTTGTTCTGATCCCCGTTTGTGCTCTGGACTTGTATCTCCAGCTAGGGTCCAGCAAAGAGCTGCACCCATCTGTGTTTGACCCCCGTTTGCTCTTGTTGGATTACCTTCTTGTCTTTTCACAGCTGTTCAGCTCTACCAAGATCACCTTGCAAGACCTACCCATCCTGCTGGTAGCCAGTGCCCCTTTGTGCCATCCACCCCCCTGTATAATCTCCAGGGGGCGTTGTGCGCCTAGTCGCAAGGGTAAACCACTCTCGGCATCTCGGCCTCGGTAAGTACACACCTGACAATTGGCCTGGTCCAGAAGTGGTTAAAATGACATGGGGGTCTTTACTTAGTGGGGGTCTACATTGAGGAAAGGGGGCTATACTGAGGGGGAGGTCTATACTGATGGAGGGGGGTCTGCACTGAGGGGGAGTTCTATACTGAGGGAGAGGGGTCTGTACTTAGGTGGAGGACTATATTGATGGAGGGGGGTCTATACCGATGGGGGGCCTGTACTGAGGGGGAGGTCTATACTGACGGAGGGAGGTCTGTACTGAGGGGGAGGTCAATACTGAGGGAGGGGGGTCTGTATTTAGGTGGAGGACTATATTGAAGGAGGGGGTCTGTACTGAGGGAGGGGGGTCAGTTCTTAGTGGGGGGTCTATACTGAGGGAGGGGGTCCAATAAAGACATTGTTTAACGGAGTGCAGCAGTCCAGGATTTCTTTCCAATACCATGAAATTGGAGGTCAAACAGCAGCAGCTCAATTAATCCCTAGTAACCTCTGGAGAAACCCTAGGCTTTTATGGAACCCTGGTTGAAAATGGTTGGTTTAAATTAAAATTAACCAAGGTCCAGTCAGTAAAAATTTTCTTCCAGCAGAAGTCTGAATCGAATGTTTGTGCTATGAGTCAGATCCTTCACATCACATCCCCCTTGCTTCTTAGGAAAGGTTCACATCTCCGTGGCTTGGGGAACATGTTCAAAATCGTGTGCGTTCCCAACCCACAGAAAAATGTGCTGCACTTTGGCAGATGCGTGGGGGTATCATTAATTCTTAATGACACCCCCACACATCGGCACCTACAGCACATTTTTGTGTGCACCAAACCACATGGTTTTGCAGGACCATGCAGCTTAATGCAGTGTGTTTCTCATGGATAGAAAAGGGAAGGCCTGGAAAATCTGGTGAAAAAAACAGGTTTGTTTTTGTTTCTTTCAAGGCCGTTTTTTTTTTTTTTTCATAAAAAAATTAAAAAAAAGATGCGTGGAATATGTTCTTAATAAGTAATATATGACATGTTCAGGGCTGGATCTTACACTAATTTCTACAAGTGCCTTTCCTAGATGAATGCCCATCAGTATGAGGCTTCTTTTTTTAACCCTTTCGCTACCAAGTCCATACACCGTACATGTGATGAAAATATACAAAAATGTTCAAAAATAAAGTTAGACCCAAGCACATAAAACTCCCCAAAAAATGTTCAGGCCCTCTCACTCCCACATATAGGCACGTACAAACGTAAACGTATGCATCGGGATATGTAAAATATAGGGTATTAAGGTATGTTGCCATTTCAGGGGTGCACACAAATTTAATCGGTGCAACCTTGTTTTTTATATTTTAGCAAACATTTTGGTTGTTTATTGCATTAGTTTGCGCAAAAACCTTTGCGATAATTTATCAAGAAAAAAAAAGTCAGAATACCTGGCTTGGGGTGTATCAGAATTCTCTGCCTATAGGCTACTGAGATGTAAATCCGGCCTTAAATACAGTTCTTAAACTGCACTATCTCACAAAGTGAGTACACCTCTTACATTTTTGTAAATATTTTATAATACCTTTTCATGTGACAACACTGAAGAAATTACACTTTACTACAATGTAAAGCAACCACTTAAGACCCGGACCAAAATGCAGCTAAAGGACCTTGCCCCTTTTTGCGATTCAGCACTGCGTTGCTTTAACTGACAATTGCGCGGTCATGCGACGTGCCTCCCAAACAAAATTGGCGTCCTTTTTTCCCCACAAATAGAGATTTCTTTTGGTGGTATTTGATCACCTCTGCGGTTTTTATTTTTTGCACTATAAACAAAAATAGAGCGACAATTTTGAAAAAATTCAATATTTTTTACTTTTGCTATAATAAATATCCCCCAAAAATATATAACAATTTTTTTTTCCTCAGTTTAGGTCGATATGTATTCTTCTACCTATTTTTGGTAAAAAAAATTGCAATAAGCGTTTATCGGTTGGTTTGCGCAAAAATTATAGCGTTTACAAATAGGGCATAGTTTTATTGTATTTTTACTATTTTTTTTTTACTACTAATGGCGGCGATCAGCAATTTTTTTTATGACTGCGACATTATGGCGGACACTTCGGACAATTTTGACACATTTCTAGGGCCATTGTCGTTTTCACAATAAAAAATTTGGGAGTTAACCACAGGGGGCGCTGGTGGGGATATGTGTGACCTGAAGTGTGTTTACAACTGTAGGGGGGTGTGGCTGTAGGTGTGACGTCATCGATGGTGTCCCCCTATAAGAGGGATGACACGATCGATGCTGCCGCCACAGTGAAGCACGGGGAAGCCGTGTTTACACGCGGCTCTCCCCGTTCTTCAGCTCCGGGGACCGATCGCCGCACTCCAGCGGCGATCGGATCCGCGAGTCCCGTGGTCCCGGAGCTTCGGACCGGGTCACGGGAGCGCGCCGCCTATATGTGAAGGAGGCGGTCCTTAAGTGGTAAATGTCTAAACCTCTGGCAACAAAAGTGAGTACACCCCTAAGTAAAAATGTCCAAATTGGGCCCAATTAGCCATGTTCCCTCCACGGTGTCATGTGACTCGTTAGGCCCTGTACACACGGACTGAAGTTCATTTTCATCGGTTCACAGACTGATGGTCTGATGTGCGGACACACCATCAGTTCAAAAACCGATCGTGTCACAACGATGACGTAAACGTGACGTAGACGTGACGTAAAACACAACAACGTGCTAAAAAAAACAAAGTTCAATGCTTCCAAGCATGCGTCGACTTAATTCTGAGCATGCGTGGGTTTTTAAACAGATGCTTTTGCGTACTAACGATCGGTTTGGGCCGATGGTCAGGCGTCCATCAGTCCGATTTTTAAGCAAGTTTTAAAACTTTGAAGGACAACAGACTGATGGGCCATACACACTGTTGGTTTGGACCGATAAAACTGGACTTCAGTCTGTTTTCATCAGTTTGGACTGATAGTGTGTACGCGGCCTAAGAGTTACAAGGTCTAAGCTGTGAATGGGGAGCAGGTGTGTTAAATTTGGTGTTATCACTCTCTCTCTCTCATACCTGTCACTGGAAGTTCATCATGGCAAAGAACTCTCTGAGGATCTGAAAAAAAGAATTGTTGTTCTACATCATGGGTGCTCATCCTGTGGTCCTCCAGCTGTTGTAGTTCCACTACAAGATTTTTTCATCAGATGTCCGATGAAGCTGGCTTTCATCAGTCTTGTCTACACACCTTCAGTCAAAAATCCATTTGTGTCAGAACACGGTGACGTAAAACACTAGGACGTGCTGAGAAAAATTAAGTTCAATGTTTCTGAGCATGCGTCGACTTGATTCTGAGCATGCGTGGATTATTTATTTCTGTCGGTTTTTTAACCATGAGAAAAATTTAAAACAGGTTCTATTTTTTTTCACAGATGGGAAAAAAAACAATGGGGCACACACACGATCGCTTCGTCCGATGAAAACGGTCCATCGGTTAGTTTTCATCAGACAAACCGATCGTGTGTATAGGGCATAAAACTGAGCTGCAGCATGGCGGCTATACAGCGGATTAACAGGACATGTTCCACTTAGAACAGGCCTTGACCTGTGGACAATCAAAGAAGTGGAGTGCATGTGATCAGCATCATATCCAGAAGTTGTCTTTGGGAAATAGACGTATGAGTGCCGCCTGCAATGCTGCAGAGGTTTAAGGGGTGGGGGGTCAGCCTGCCAGTGCTCAGACCATACGCTGCACACTGTATCAAATTGGTCCACATGGATGCCGTCCCAGAAGGAAGCCTGTTCTAAAGATGATGCACAAGAAAGCCTGCTAACAGTTTGCTAAAGACAAGCAGACATGGATTACTGGAACCATGCCCTGTGGTCTGATGAGACCAAAATAAATGTATTTGGTTTAAAAGGTGTCAAGCGCATGTGGCGTCAACCAGGTGAGGAGTACAAAGACAAGTGTATCTTTCCTACAGTCAAGCATGGTGGTGGGAGTGTCATGGTCTGGGGCTGCATGAGTGCTGCCAGCACTGGGGAGTTACAGTTCATTGAGGGAACTATGAATGCCAATATTTACTGTGACATACTGGATCAGAGCATGATTACTTTGTAGAATGGGCTGCAGGGCAGTATTCCAACATGATAATGACCCCAAACACACCTCCATGACGTCCACTGTAGGGATGAGTCCCGCATTCGGTTCACACCAGAATGTTCGAACAGACCGCCCGTTTGCACAAACATTTAGAACCCCATTGAAGTCTATGGGCTAGAGGCAGATTTTTTTTGCCATAAACACACGATTACAAAATTAGTGACTAAAACATGGCATACAACAAAAGCAATATTGGGGTATGCTGGTCCGACAGAATTCTCCCCCCTCTGGAGCAATAACAATTTACAGGAGACAATAAGTATTGAGGTATCGAGTGATTGGACGAGTAAAGGCATATGTCGGCTAAAACATCTGTTCGAAGGCAACACTATGAAGTAATTTCAAGAATTAGCAAAAGAATTCAAAATCTCAAATAAAACCTTTTTTAAATATTTACAGGTCCACCATGCTATACAAGCGCAACTTGGCTCCCAGACAGTTACATGGGCACAGATTCCAGATTCACTGTAATCATGGCAACAGTGGCCAAGGGCTTAATATCGGAGACGTATAACAGTCTGGGCACCAGGGCACTAAGTAAAAAAGGTCTGCGCAAGAGCAGGGCAGCGTGGGAGAGTGACTTGGGAATAATATCTCCAGAACAGTGGGATAGGATTCTCCAACAGGGCACTTTGGTGTCCATAGCCCCGGCTCCAAAGATGTCTCATCTATTCCTACTACACAGGGTCTATCACACCCCCCATAAAATGTTTAAACTAGGGTGGAGGCAAGATAATGAATGGCCAAGATGTAAAGACAAAGGGGATCTCATGCATATGGTTTGGAAGTGCCCCAAATTATATAGTTACTGGGTGGGAGTCATAGAACGGATCAATGAAATATTCAGATCCTTACTTGATCCAACAGCTAGGATCTGCCTTTTGGGATGTATGGATGACACTAGGGTACCGCAGGGCACCCATGAAGCTATTCTAAGATGCCTATTCCAGGCTCGTAAGACAATTGCTCAAAAATGGCAGGCACAGGCCCCTCCGTCTGTAGATAACTGACTAGTAGCTATGAAACAATCTCAAATGAAAAAGTGCACTTCACCACACAGGGGAAATACGGCAAATTTGTCAAATTATGGGGGCCATGGCAGTAGGCGGTTGGGAATCCCAGATAGCGGCACTTGATGCCATCATTCCAGGACTATTGAGATCCTAAATAAAAAGGACAAACTCCTGACGAGGCTCCGGTGGGAGCTCCTCTATGAGATAGTTCTTCTCTTTCGGTTCCTATTAGTTCCTGACATTAAATGACACGACTTGCGACAAATCTGTTCTAGCCGATACCATGACTGTATGCTCTCAAGGGAAGGGGAATGGTGGGAGGTGCACACAGCCAACATGACAGTCAACAAGATCCATAGTTTCTTAGCCTGGCCCATTAGATACAAGAGGGATATAGGCTATCTTGCTCTCCATTTCTTTACTTTGTATGTAAATTGATTGTATACCTGTCTGCAGGTTTGTGTCAACACTTTAAAAATCAATAAAAAAGTAAATGATTATAAAAAAAAAAAAAAATTAATGCCAATATTTACTGTGACATACTGGATCAGAGCATGATTACTTTGCAGAATGGGCTGCAGGGCAGTATTCCAACATGATAATGACCCCAAACACACCTCTAAGACGTCCACTGTAGGGATGAGTCCCGCGTTCCGTTCGCACCAGAACGTTCGAACAGACCGCCCGTTTGCGCAAACCTTTAGAACCCCATTGAAGTCTATGGGACTCGAACGTTCGAAATTCAAAAGTGCTCATTTTAAAGCCCAATATAAAGTTATTGTTGGAAAACGTCTTTGAGAACCCGGGTCTTGCCCCAGGGAACATAATCAATGGAAAAAAAGTTTTAAAAACGGTCGTTTTTTCGGAAGCAATGATTTTAATGATGCTTAAAGTGAAAAAAAAAATGAAAAATTCCTTTAAATATCATACCTGCTGGGTGTCTATAGTAGTGGCACGTGTTTAGAAATGTTTCTACACAACATGAGATAACTCTCAGAAAAAATAAATTTAATACTGCTTGCGGCTTTAATGTAATGTTTGTTCCCTGCAATATGGATACAAATCATTGAAAAAAATAGCATTAGTTTCCCCGCCACCACTCCCCCCAGGTCATTACAAGACCCGGTGCCAATCCTGACCTCCCTGGGGCGCTGACTAGAGTGACATGTCACATTAAAGAAAGTTGAGAAGCTTGGGGAGGGGGTGTTCTGCTGTCGTAAAAGTCAGGGAGTTTAGAAGCGGGGTGAGGGGGCGAAAATTACTTCTCACCAGGCGGGGCCTCTAGTAATTTGGGGGCCCTTTGCAGCTTTGCGGGGCCCTAAGCAGCTTGCATAGTGAGCCTATAGCGAGGATCGGCCCTGACAAGACCCTTTGGCCCTATATACTTTGAACAGCAGTATACAGGCGGTGCAAACAAGACAAGGACTGTAGGTTTGTTAAGTAGAATCTGAACCATGTCATACTGTAATTGGAGCGCAACAAAGAGCCACATGCAAAGTATTGCATCAAAAATTGTTATTAGATGCCGCTGTTAAACAGGGGCAGAAAAATTGGGCCTTAGGCACAACACAACACTGCAACCCCTCATAGATACTGTAATTGGAGCGCAACAAAGAGCCACATGCAAAGTATTGCATCAAAAATTGTTATTAGACGCCCATGTTAAACAGGGGCAGAAAAATCGGGCCTTAGGCACAACACAACAATGCAACCCCTCACAGATACTGTAATTGGAGCGCAACAAAGAGCCACATGCAAAATATTGCATCAAAAATTGTTATTAGACGCCCCTGTTAAACAGGGGCAGAAAAATTGGAGCGGAGCCCTGGTGGCAGAGCTCAGAAACAAAAATGTTCTTACTAGCTATCAGCAAGATCAGTGAGGAGGAAAAGGATATTCCATCAGCAGCATAACAGGACAGTCACTCAGCATCAGCATAGGCAGTCTCAAAGGGATCTGACATTTCAAAAATGTATTCAGTTACATCAGCATCAGGTGCTTGGTAGCTGGTTGTAACGCCGCTGGTGTTACCTTCTACTAGAACGGAGCGCAGCTGCGAGGGCGTCACTTCCTGTGCACCCCGTGCGTTCCACGCTGGAACGCGGATGTGCGCCACCAAGCGGCGCTTCACCACCATCCCAGCGCGGCCTATTTAAACCCCCAGAGCAGACAGTGCGGCGTTCCTCTATTCTGTTAGGATGCCCACTGTCAGCCAGGGTCCTACGCTACCCTGAACCTTCCTGCCTCGACCTCCTCCCTGAGCATCAGCCAGCGCCAGCCTCACTGGGACCAACAGCACCTCCGCAGCTTCGCCTCATACCCTTGTTGTCTGGATTGGATCCGCACCACCTCACCCCAGTTCGGATTCCACTGAACCACAAGTACCCTGAGCTAAGTTAGAGCTTGTTGCTAAACTGACGTCAGCTGTGTTTTCCCTTTGCTCTGTGCTAATGTTACCAGTGTTGCCATAACCTCTCAAGTCTGTGCGGCTCTACTCAGTACCAGTGTTGCCATAACCTCACATGCCTGTTCAGCTCTACTCAGTACCAGTGTTGCCATAGCCTCTTAAGCCTGTGCGGCTCTACTCAGTACCAGTGTTGCCATAGCCTCTTAAGCCTGTGCGGCTCTACTCAGTACCAGTGTTGCCATAACCTCACATGCCTGTTTGGCTCTACTCAGTACCAGCGTTGCTATAACCCTCAAGCCTCCGCAGCTCTACTCAGTACCAATGATACCATAAGCTCACATGCCTGTCCATCTCTACACAGTTGCCTGTGTGCTCCCTAATGTTGCCATAACCTCTCATGTTTAACAAGTAACGTTGTATACCATTGGGGCTGCATCTCAGCAAGATACTCTCTCTATTAGGATCCCTATGAACTGTTGTATCCTTTCCTTTAGCATTGTGCTGGTCCCTCTGCTTTGGCTTGCTTAGTCTTTTCTTGTCTCCAACTTACAGTCTTAGTTATGCCTACCAAGCTGGTGCCTATGAAGGAATATGCGCCATCTAGTTACCTGAGGCTGTGATGTCAGAACCCTAACTCTCTGCAAAAAAGAGAGTGAAACCTGGGTTCAAACCTGAGAAGCCTCTGCAGTTGCGATCCATATACGTAACCCCTAGGTTGGCGTACCCTTACACTGGTGTTGATCCAAGCCTGATTCATTTTGATGAAGGTCAGCCGATCTACAGAGTCAGTGGAGAGGCGCACCCTGTAATCGGTCACAAAGCCTCCAGCAGCACTGAATGTGCGTTCTGAAAGAACGCTGGATGCAGGGCAAGCCAGTAGCTCAATTGCGTACTGTGCAAGCCAGAGGATTTTCGGTGGGGAAGGTGTCCAAGTCGGATCTTGCCCCTAGGTATTCCCGCACCATGTAAACCAGACGCTGGCGATGGTTGCTGGAACCGGTCAGACCTTGGGGCTGCGGACAAAAAATTGTCTGAACGCATCCGTCAGACGGCCACCTTCTCCACCGCTCCTTCTGTGACTCACCGAAGCCTCAGCAACAGGTTGTCCAGGACCAGGATTTGGTAATCCCACAGGTTCTGGGAACGCGTTGCACAGACCCTTCTGCAAAGCCTCCCGCAGAAGTTTCATCTTCTGCTCCCTCTGCGATGGCAAGATAAGCTCTGCAACCTTACTCTTGTAATGTGGATCAAGGAGAGTTGCCAGCCAGTAATGATCCCTCTCCTTGATACCACGAACACGAGGATCCTGATGCCGCGTACACACGATCATTTTTTGTTTTCAAAAACGTCATTTAAAATCACCGTGTGTGGGCAAAACGTCGTTTTATGTCTTAAAAAAAACCACAAAAAAAAATTTGAACATGCTTGAATTTTTTGTGTCGTTTTTCAAAATGTCGTTTTTTTGTGTCATAAAAAGTGATGGTGTGTGGGCAAAACGATGTTGAAAACTAAGTTTTTAAAGCCGCGCATGCTCAGAGGCAAGTTATGAGACGGAGCTTCAATGGAACAGAGTGCCCGAACGTGGTGAACGTCACCACGCTTTGCTAGAGCATTTTGGAAAAACGATGGATTGTATGCAACGTCGTTTTGGAAAATGAAGTTTGAAAAACGTCGTTTTGTTTCATCACTTGAAACGTCGTTTTGTTTCATCACAAAAAATGATCGTGTGTACGCAGCATTAGGCAGGCTTTGCAGGATCATGGAGGCCATGCAGCGTAGGTTTGCTGAGGCATTCGGGGCACAGTCCTCTGGGTCACTGAGGACGACAGGATCCGCAGCCACCTCATCCCAGCCACGTAAAAGTCCATGGGTTCCTTGGGACTGTAAGTGATCCCTTGAAGACTGCTGATGCTGAGTGCTAGCATCCACCTCCATGCTGCTGATACAATCATCCTCCTCCTCCTCGTCCTCTTCCTGTGTGCTAGGTGGGCAAGCAGGACCTCTGTCTGGATAAAGGGGGCCTTGAGAGGTAAGTAAGTCCTCCTCTTCCTCCCTCTGTTCTGCCTCAAGGGCCCTGTCCATTATTCACCGTAGCGCGTGCTCCAACATGTGAATAAGAGGGACAGTTTCACTGATGCATGCACTGTCACTGATCACCATCCTCGTGGCCTCCTCAAATGGTGACAGGACAGTGCATGCATCCCTGATCAAGGCCCAATGGCGTGGGGAAAAAAACAAGCTCCACTGACCCAGTTTTGTTGCCATATTGACACAGGTACTCATTGATGGCCCTCTGCTGCGTGAGCAGCCGCTGCAGCATGGCCAATGTAAAGTTCCATCTGGTGGGCATGTCACAGATTAGCAGTGGCATTATATGACCTCCAGAAATGCACACAGACTTTCCTGGCCTGCTTCAGGACATCCTGTAAGCCCGGGTACCTGCCCAAGAACCGCTGCACCACCAAATTCAGGACATGAGCAAAACAGGGCACATGGGTCAGTTTTCCCTGTTGCAGGGCAGAGAGGAGGTTGGTGCCATTGTCGCTAACCACCATTCCAGGCTTAAGCTGGCGTGGCGTCAACCACCTCTGAGCCTGCCCCTGCAGAGCTGACAGAACCTTGGCCCCAGTGTGGCTCCTGTCTCCCAAGCACAGCAGCTCTAGCACCGCATGGCATCTCTTGGCCTGCATTCCTGCGTAGCCCCTTGTATGCCTACGGAGCACGGCTGGTTCAGAGGAGACATCAGCACAGGAAGAGGCCACAGAGGAAGAAGAAGAAGAGGGGTTGGAGGAGAGAGGTGTGTCACAACCAGTAGTAGTGTTTTGGAGGCGTGGTGGCGGAACAACCTCCAACACTGCTGTACCTTGCCCTGCGTCCTTCCCAACTGCCAGCAGAGTCACCCAATGTGCCGTGAAAGAGAGGTAACGTCCCTGTCCATGCCTGCTGGACCATGAGTCAGCGTTTAGATGCACCTTACCACCGACCGCCCTGTCCAGCGAGGCATGGACATTGCCTTCCACATGCTGGTAGAGAGCCAGAATCGCCTTCCGTGAGAAAAAGTGGCGTTTGGATACTTGCCACTGAGGTACCGCACATTCCACAAACTCAAGGAAGGGGGCAGAATCTACCAACTGAAAAGGAAGAAGTTGAAGTGCTAGCAATTTCGCTAAGCTAGCATTCAACAGCTGGGCATGTGGATGGCTGGGAGAGTACTTCTTTTGGCGCTGCAGCAGCTGGGGCAGGGAAATTTGTCTGGTGCTATCAGTAGATTGCCCGCATGTACTACTAGGTTGTGACACACCTATTTCTACACCTTCAGTCCTATCAGTGCAGGCTTCAGAGAGGACTGAGGGTCTAGTGGGGTTGGAGGTCCCAGCTGATGAGGGACAAGGGAAGGTCCGCTTTGTTCTTTGGCGGGCGTGGGTCTTTCTGGTATGCTTGCCAACAAACTGCATGGCAGGTCGACATATGTCTGGTCAAGCATGTGGTGCCCAAGCGTGTGATGTTTTGGCCACGCGAGATACGCTTGAGACATATGTTGCAAATAGCAATGGTGCGATCTGATGCACATGTCTCAAAAAAGGCCCACACCAAAGAACTTTTGCAGTAACGTTGAGACACAGCAGCGCCCTGCACAGGCGTAGCTCTGCGATGTAATGCAGTTGGTGTGCTGCCTTTAAGCTGGCCCCTGGAGGGCATCCTGCCTCTTTGGAGATGTGCCTGTGCCTCGTCCTCCTCCTCGTCCTCCTCGTCCTCCTCCTCTTCCTCCTCCTCTCTCCTATCAGGCACCCACGTAGAGTCAGTGACCTCATCATCCCCTCCCTCCTCATCACTGTCAAAAACCTGGCAGTATGCTCCAGCTGGGGAAACATCACTGCCAGATTGCTGTCCCTCTCAGCCACCCCCTCTCTCTGGGCTCACATCAATGCCTTCCTCTATCTGTGTTCCATCATTCAAAACGCTGCGCATCTTCATGCAGCATGTACCCAACACTGTGTTGAAACAGTTCGGGGGACTCCTCAGGAGGACATGGTGGGACTAGGGAAGGATTGTGTGATGCCAGAGGGAAGAGGATGCTTTGGCAGCTGCTTTGCCAGACAAACTAAGCTCAGCCTGGGTGAGAGAGGATGAGGAGGATGAGGACGGCTTGGTCATCCACTCTACTAATTTCTCTGCATGTTGAGGCTCAACACGGCCAGCTCCCAAAAAGGACGAGCGGCCACGTCCACGTGCTGAAGAGGATGCACCGTGTCCACCACCAGCATTGCCTCTAGATGCAGAGCCTGCTTGCCCTCGTGACTCTCTGCCTCTCTTTGTTGTCCTTCCAGACATTTTAATGGCCTGCACAGGACAAAATCAGTACACACACCTCGTACCTTTAGGTAAAAACTGGAGAGGACAAGTGCAGTAAACTCCAAGTAGGTTTAAGTGAAAACTATACAGCACAAGTGCAGTAACACCAACTATGTTTAGGTGCTAATAAACAGCACAAGTGCAGTAACACAAAGGACATTTAGGTGCAACTGAACAGCACAAGTGCAGTAACACCAAGTACGTTAAGGTGCTAATAAACAGCACAAGTGCAGTAACACCAACTACGTTTAGGTGCAAATAAACAGCAGAAGTGCAGTAACAAAAAGTATGTTTAGGTGCTAATAAACAGCACAAGTGCAGTAGCACAAAGGACATTTTGGTGCTATTAAACAGCACCAAAACATTGGGCTAACTTTAATGTTTTTTTTCTTTAAAGCACAAAACAGTTTTATTTCCAAAAAAAATGCGTTCGAAAAATTGCTGTGCAAATAACATGCGCGATAAAAAGTTGCAACAACCACCATTGTATTCTCCAGGGTCTTTGCTAAAAAAGCATATATAATGTTTTGGGGTTCTATGTAATTTTCTAGCAAATAAATGATGATTTTTACATGTAGGAGAGAAATGTCAGAATTGGTCTGGGTGTTCCAGAACCCCTGCATGTTGGGCCTCTGTATGTGGCCACGCTGTGTAAAAGTCTAACACATGTGGTATCGCCATACTCAGGAGGAATAGCAGAATGTGTTTTGGGGTGTAATTTGTGGTATGCATATGCTGTGTGTGAGAAATAATCCGCTAATATGAAAATTTTGTGGAACAAAAATAAAAATAAAAAAAATCTTGATTTTGCAAAGAATTGTGGGAAAAAATGACAACTTCAAAAAACTCACAATGCCTCTTTCTAAATACCTTGGAATGTCTTCTTTTCAAAAAGGGGTCATTTGGGGGGTATTTGTACTTTTCTGGCATGTTAGGGTCTCAAGAAATTAAAGAGGCTGTCAGTACATCAGATGTAATCAAATTGATACATTTTCAGTAATTGGTACCATAGCTTGTAGACACTATAACTTTCACCCAGACTAAATAATATCCATTTAGGCCAAATTTATGAAGAAAAATTAATTTTTTGCAGAATTTTATGATAGAAATCAAGAAAAATTTATTTTTTTACAAAATTTTCGTTCTTTTTTCATTTATAGCAAAAAGCTCTATTTGTGGGAAAAAAGGACAACAATGTTATTTGGTTACAGTGTTGTATGACTGAGTAATTGTCATTCAAAATGTGAGAGCACCGAAAGCTGAAAGGGTGTTTAAGTGCCCAGTGGTCAAGTGGTTAAAGAGCAAACGTGCAGTAACAGCAAATGCGTTTAGGTGCTATTAAACAGCACACGTGCAGTAACAGCAAATGTGTTTAGGTGCTATTAAACAGCAAATGTGCAGTAATAGCAATTGCGTTTAGGTGCTATTAAACAGCACACGTGCAGTAACAGCAAATGCGTTTAGGTGCTATTAAACAGAAAACGTGCAGTAACAGCAACTGCGTTTAGGTGCTATTAAACAGCACACGTGCAGTAACAGCAAATGTGTTTAGGTGCTATTAAACAGCACACGTGCAGTAACAGCAAATGCATTTAGTTGCAAATAGACAGAACAAGTGCAGTAAAACCGAGTACGTTTAGGTGTAAATGCGTTTAGGTGCTATTAAAACAGCAAACGTCCAGTAACAGCAAATGCGTTTAGGTGCTATTAAACAGCAAACGTGCAGTAACAGCAAATGTGTTTAGGTGCTATTAAACAGCACACGTGCAGTAACAGCAAATGCATTTAGTTGCAAATAGACAGGACAAGTGCAGTAAAACCGAGTACGTTTAGGTGTAAATGCGTTTAGGTACTATTAAAACAGCAAACGTCCAGTAACAACAAATGCATTTAGGTGCTATTAAAACAGCAAACGTTTAGGTAACAGCAAATGCTTTTAGGTGCTATTAAACAGCAAACGTGCAGTAACATCAAATGCGTTTAGGTGCTATTAAACAGCACACGTGCAGTAACAGCAAATGCGTTTAGGTGCTATTAAACAGCAAACGTGCAGTAACAGCAACTGCGTTTAGGTGCTATTAAACAGCACACGTGCAGTAACAGCAGATGCGTTTAGGTGCTATTAAACAGCACACGTGCAGAAACAGCAAATACATTTAGTTGCAAATAGACAGAACAAGTGCAGTAAAACCGAGTAGGTTTAGGTGTAAATGCGTTTAGGTGCTATTAAAACAGCAAACGTCCAGTAACAGCAAATGCGTTTAGGTGCTATTAAACAGCAAGCGTGCAGTAACAGCAAATGCGTTTAGGTGCTATTAAACAGCACACGTGCAGTAACAGCAAATGTGTTAAGGTGCTATTAAACAGCAAACGTGCAGTAACAGCAACTGCGTTTAGGTGCTATTAAACAGCTCACGTGCAGTAACAGCAAATGCGTTTAGGTGCTATTAAACAGCACACGTGCAGTAACAGCAAATGCATTTAGTTGCAAATAGACAGGACAAGTGTAGTAACACCGAGTACATTTAGGTGTAAACTAAACAGCACACTGGCAATACAACACGTTAGAACACTGCAGCTAGCATAATCTCCTGCCTGACAATTAGGAATAGCTGATCTAGCTAAGCTATACAGTGTATAAATATATGTACAACTCCTAGGGATGTATATATATATATCCTCTACACACTGTAAATTAAACTAAACTGACTAGCCTGCCTGCTCTATCTATCTATCTGGTAGAAAAGACACTGGGCCAGATTCTCGTAGATGTCGGCGGGCGTAGCGTATCCTATTTACACTACGCAACTTAGAGACGCAAGTGGCGTATTCTCCAAGCACTTGCTCCGTAATTTGTGGCGGCGTAGTGTAAATGGGCTGGCGTAAGCCCGGGTAAATCAAATGTGGATGTTGAAGTTTTTTTGAACTGCGCATGCGCCGTCCGTGGACTTATCCCAGTGCGCATGCTCCAAATTACGCTGGCAAATACATTGCTTTCCACGTGAACATAATATACGCAAAGGCCTATTCGTGAACAAGTTACGCAAACAACGTAAACAACGGAAAAAAACAACGCTGTCCCGACGTCCATACCTAACATTGTGTAGGCCGGACCGACGCAAAGTTAACCCACCATATAGCAGGGGTAACTTTACGCTTACGCAAACGACGTAAAATACGACGACGGGGCGCAAATACGTTCAGGAATAGGCGTATGTAGCTCGTTTGCATATTCGATGCGGAAATCGACGGAAACACCACCTAACGGCCAGCGAAAATATGCAACTTAGATATGACGGTGTAAGTGACTTACGCCAGTCAGATCTAAGGCAAATCTATGCGTAACTGATTCTAAGAATCAGGCGCATAGATCCGACACCAGAAAAACAGAGATACTGCAGGGTATCTGGAGATACGCTGTCGTATCTCCTTTGAGAATCTGGCCCACTGTCTATCTATCTCTCTCTATAGGACTTCTCTCATTAACAACGCCACAACACACTACACAAGGCCGCCCAGCAGGCGGCCTTTTATAGTGTGGGGCGTGTGCTAAAGCCCTGAGCCATAATTGGCTCTTTGTTTTTTGCGTGCTGTGATTGGCCAAGCATGCAGGACATACAGCATGCTTGGCCAATCATCAACGCGCAATGCCGCAGTGAATTATGGGCCGCTGCGCGTCACTCAAATTTGGCACGAACGACCCGTTTTGTTCGAATTTTGACGAACGTACAAACAGACAATGTTCGAGTTGAACATATGTTTGAATCGAATGCGGAGCTCATCCCTAGTCCACTGCCTTGCTAAAGAAGCTGAGGGTAAAGGTGTAGGACTGGCCAAGCATGTCTCCGGACCTAAACCCTATTGAGCATCTGTGGGGCATTCTCAAACAAAAGGTGGAGGAGCGCAAGGTCTTTAACATCTACCAGCTCTGTGATGTTGTCATGAAGGAGTGGAAGATTACTCCAGTGGCAACCTGTGAAGCTCTGATGAACTCCATGCCCAAGAGGGTTAAGGCAGTGGAATAAAATAATGGTGACCATGCAAAATATTGACACTTTTTGGCCCAAGGTGTACTCATCTTTGTTGCCAGTGGTTTAGACATTAATGGCTGTGTGTTGGGTTATTTTGAGGGGACAGCAAATTTACACTGTTATGTAAGCTGTACACTCACTACTTTACATTGTAGCAAAGTGTATTTTTTTCAGTTTTGTCACATTAAAAAATATAATAATATATTTACAAAAATATTTTAAGGGTGTACTCACTTTTGTGAGATTCTGTATATAATTGTGTGCTCTTCCACTATTTATCAGTGATGTTGGGCCAGTGTATATAAAACAGCTTGATATCTCTGATCACTTAATCATAAACTGAAAGCCCAAACAATGCTGTATCATCCATCACCTGAGCTGTATATGAGTAAAATCAGCCCTGATAGACACACAGAGCTGCCGACTGTTTCATCTGTTTTTGTGAATTGCAGTGCTAGTCTCCGGAGTGACCCCTGCTGCCTCCGCCTTCTTTCTAGGGTCAAATTCCCTAGTTAAAAAACTGATAAAAATGTGTAATAATAGATCTTCTTTAACCCCTTCCCCACCGAGCCATAGTAAAATGACGTCGGTGGGGACTCTTCCTCCTTCAGACTGGACGTCATATGACGTCCTTGTCTTTTTCGGCCGTTAGGGGGCGCGCGCGTGCTGCTGACGGCGTGCGCACCCCCGCAGCATTCCTCGGGACCCGGTGCGCGCGCCCGCAATCACGGCAGAAGCATGGATCTGTGTGTGTAAACAAACAGATCCATGTCCTGTCAGCGGTGAGGAGACTGATGTGTGTTCCCAGTACAGAGGAACACACATCGATCGCCTTCCCTTTGAGTCCCCCTCCCCCTAACAGTTAGAACATACTTTAGGGAACATATTTAATCCCTTCAGCGCCCCCTAGTGTTATCCCCTTCCCTGCCAGTCACATTTACACAGTAATCAGTGCAGTTTTATAGCACTATTCGCTGTGTAAATGTGAATGGCCCCAAAAATGTGTCAAAAGTGTCGGATGTGTCCGCCGCAATGTCACGGGCACAATAAAAAAAAACGCAGATCGCCGCCATTATTAGTAAAAGGAAAAATAATTCCATAATTCTATTTCCTATTTTGTAGACGCTGGAAATTTTGCGCAAACCGATCAAA
Organism: Rana kukunoris; assembly: GCA_029574335.1. Lineage (NCBI taxonomy): Eukaryota > Metazoa > Chordata > Amphibia > Anura > Ranidae > Rana > Rana kukunoris. The sequence continues at coordinate 268,629,628 of CM056049.1, read as the reverse complement.
TACGCTTATTGCGATTTTTTTTACCAAAAATATGTAGAAGAATACGTATCAGTCTAAACTGAGGGAATTTTTTTTTTTTTTTATTATGATATTTATTAAATCAAAAAGTAAAAAATATTGTGTTTTTTTTTCAAAATTGTCGCTTTCTTTTGTTTATAGCGCAAAAATTAAAAACCGCAGAGGTGATCAAATACCACCAAAAGAAAGCTCTATTTGTGAGAAAAAAATGACGCCACGAAAGCGCAATTGTCATTCAAAATGCGACAGCACTGAAAACTAAAAATTAGTCTGGGCAGGAAGGGGGTGAAAACTTCCTGTATGGAAGTGGTTAGGATACCAGCATGTCTATGGAGTGTTAGAGGGAACTGGAGTGCCAAGAGGAAACCCACACAAGAAAAGATGAACATGTAAACTCCATGCAGGCAAGGCAGGAATGGTAACCACTAAGCCACTGTACTGCCACATTTGCAGGGAAGGCATTCACTGTTTAGGTCAGCCTTGCTCAAACTTTTTACCCCAGAGGAACCCTTTAAATAATTTGAAGAACTTAGTGAACCCTTGCTAAAACCAATTCACAGTGGGTCAGTGTGAATAATGCCCCTTATATTGGTGGTCAATGGTAAGAAAGCCCCTCTTATAGTGGGATCAGAATGCCCTCTTACAGATAGCATAAAAAGATCAATAATGGCATGCCACTGACTCTGCCAAGTGGTGTTGATTCCAAAACGATGCAGACACCATCAATTTGGAGGTCAGTCAGTTACAAGTAACCCCTAGCGATCTCAGTAGCTTATAAAGGTGGGGGCTAGGTCGGATTGAAAAAGGCCATTTGGGCCAGGCCAAGAGTTCCCTGGGTAATGCTTCTTCCAAGGAGGGGAGAGGTGTACCTAAGGAGGAGATGAATACAGAGAGCTCAGTCCTGTGAGTACTAATGACTCTGGGTAAAGGAGAGGCTATTAGAAGGAAATGGCTGTTAAAGTGCCGAATGTGCTTTCACATGTGTCTCCCGCAGACCGTCCACTAAATGTGATTGACTATGAATTGTCAAATGACTCCAGAATGTATGTCAATGTATGTGACTGGTATGCCATTCCTGTAATTTCATTAGTAAAGTGCAGCAGTTCTACATTTATGTGTTGACATTCCTTCCTTAGGATTTAAAGGCCTATAGACGGGAATGTCATGTGGACAGTTGGCATTGAGTGGGGCACAATATAGAGAAGTGTTTGGCCTCAGAAAGAGTGTCAGTGTTCTAGCATGACTGGAGCGGGGTACGGACTTGTGCTCAGTTTCCATCTTTCTCATTGACTCAATTCATTTTGATTACATTTGCAAGAATATCTGCAAAATTTTAGAGAAGCAAAATGGAATAGTTCAACTAATGTCCAGTAATAACATAAATTTACCTTTTTAAAATAAAAGTCTATGTAAACCCTTAAAGTAAGATTTATTATATATGTGTTGTTAATATTTTTTTTTTAAATATAGTTTTCTCACTTTTTTATTTGTTCTACCTCTTTAAAAACCCTTCCAATCCTTCCAGTTCCCATGGGTCTCTTCTTCAGTATTCATGTATGTTTTTTAATATAATATAGTTTATGAACATGTTGTTAATTGATGTCATGCAGTGTGTATCTCACACAGTAATATGTGCCGGATTCTTCAGGTTTCATTCCAGTGAGTTTTAAAAACACTTCTCTTTTATTTGTGTCTCTGGACAGAGTCAGTCGTCCTTGAAGAGAGCTGAGAATAGCTAAGCGTTCTAAATAGTCTATTACCCCCAACCACACCATCTGCTTCCCTTCAGATTGTCGGACCCAGCTCACACCATACATGTTAGTGCTGTCAGTGAGGGAGGCTCCGGTCACTGTACAGGTCATTTCCAGAGTCGATGATGTCTTCAGAGTCCCAGGACCAGACTCAATCATTGAGACTTGTGATGTGACACCTGAAAAATATATATTATATTTTGTTATATAATTCATCCTATAGCTTAGTTCAAATAAACTTTATAATAATTAAACTGAATGAAAAGTAACACACATTGTACTAAAGACACAACAAAAAGTAACCACAGGAGAGGTGTCATGTCTGAAGTTGATTAGTGCTGATTCTGCTCCGATCATTTCTGTGGACGGCTCTGTATTTAAATGAAAGCTTAGCATGAATACATTTTGCATACATGGAAATAATTGGGTGAGTTTAAATAATGAAACAGTTGGTTTGTTTTTAATATGTTTCTGTTTCCTGAAGAATATTAAAGGAGAAGTACATCCTGAGCGCATTTGGCTGCGCTTCTCCTATGGGTCACAAGAGTGCAATTAGTTTTGTACTGCTTTGATCCTTTTTCAGCAGAGAGCAGTCTGAAGTCTGCTCTCTGCTGACGTCACCAAGATCGCAGTACATTGATGGCTGCTGATTGAGCAAAACATACACCTGATCTCCAGCGTGATCTGTATGATCTGCTGTGACAAACACATCGCAATCTGCTGTCAGAGCCACGATTGGCCAATCATGGCTCAAGGGCCTAAGTCCACGCCCCACACTATATAAGGCTGCTTACATGATAGAAATGTATAGAATGATAACGAGAAGGGGAGAACTTGAGCTAGATTAGACAGGTTAGTTAGTGGCATGCAGGAAGTTTAGTGTGTATTGTAGTAGTCTGGTACCCCACCAGTGTCTGAATACAGTATGGTAGGTTGAGGGGCACCAGTGTATTTGCTTGTTTGGGAGTTTATCAAGACATTTTGCAGGAGAACTTAAAGTGGAGTTCCACCCATTTTTTTATGTTTGTCTGTGCTGCATGCCCTAATCTCATAGGGCCAGATTCAGGTAGATGGGCGAATCTTTAAGTTGGAGTAACGTTTCTCATTTACGTTACTCCGGCGAAACTTTAGGAGCAAGTACTGTTATTCACAAAGCACTTGCTCCTAAAGTTGCGGCGGCGTAGCGAAAATGAGCAGGCGGAATTAAATTTGGGCGGGTAGGGGGCGTGTATTATTATAACTAGGCGCGATCCCGCGGCGAACGTACTGCGCATGCGTCAACTGTCAGTGCGCATGCTCCAAATTCTGTCAGTGGACGTCAATGATGTCAATCCCCATTCACGGACGTTTTACGCAAACGACTCGAATTTTTTTTTTTCGACGCGATGACGACGGCCATACTTAACATAGGATACTCCACTAGGGGGCTGCTTTATCTTTACGCCGCGTATCTCTTACGGAAACGTCGGAAAGTCACTGCGTCGCGCCCGAATACAATTGTGAATTTCCAATTCCCGCTGATTAACATATTCTCGGCGTTAATCAGCGGGAACACCCCGCGCGCCATTTTTTTAATTGAAGTTACGATACGACGGCGAAATACAATTACGCCACTCGTATAGGAACTCCAACCCGGCGTTTCTTGTTTTCTGACTACAGAAAACAGAAACGCCGGCTCAAAGTGAGAGTTAGGCTGGAGTATCACTGATACTCCAGCCTAACTCTACCTGAATCGGGCTCATAGTGTTCAGAATGGACAATTTTTATTTATTTTGTTGCTTGTAAATACCTTTGTTTTGTAGTCCTTCATTACTTCCTCCTCCTTATTAGCCTAGGCTATTAAGTCACATGGCTATTCGCAAGGGTTTCTGGGATAGGCCTGTTTCCCAGTAGTCCTTGCAAACCTGACTGAAACCTATTACATTGCTTGTGCAGCACTGAGCATGTGCGAGATATGCAAAGCTGAAATCCAAGAAGTCATACAGTCTGGCTTTATGATGCCCACACTTAAGATGGCCACGGTCTAGCTCTAGAATAGATTATAAACTAAATGGTGTAACAACCTAGCAAAACGGACCTTAGTTTACAGACTAACTTTACTAGAATACATTAAGCTTGTGTATTACAGGGGTATTTATATTTAAAAAGTGCAATTGTGGGTGGAACTCCCCTTTAAGGCCATCTGTCTACCAGCTGAAGCTCAAAAGAAGATGGGTGTTGCAACAAGACGACGACCCAAAGCATAGAAGTAAATTAGCAACAGAATGGCTTAAACAGAAGAAAATACGCCTTCTGGAGTGGCCCAGTCAGAGTCCTGACCTCAACCCGATTGAGATGCTGTGGTATGACCTCAAGAAAGAGAATTCACACCAGACTTACCAAGAATATTGCTGAACTAGAACAGTTCTGTAAAGAAGAATGGTCAAGAAATACTCCTGACCGTTGTGCACGTCTGATCTGCAACTACAGGAAACGTGTCATGAATCAGATGTGATCAGAACTGTGTGGACTGCACAAGTGAACCAGAGGTATCTAGGTGAAGAAAGTAATAATTTATTGTAGCGATACCCCCGCAGGAGCCACTGGTTAGATTTGGGATCAGCGTGTTACCTTTGTAGTTTGTCTAGGGGTATGATGAAAGTAGATGGTGTGAGTAATAATAGAATGTCCAAAACAGCAAAGTGTCATTTGCTGTGCTTTATTTTTATGCCCAACACGGCAACAGGTAACTTCAGGTGAATAAAGGAAAGATAGTGAAAGAAGAAGTTGCAGGTTCAGGCCTTAATTATGTACAGAAGCAGTCCTGCTTCTACGATACCTTTGCTTCGTCGCCACTCCAGCCGGAGTGGGTGCAGTGTACCCGGACAGCCTCTTTCACAGAACTGGCAGCCAGAATATGACTCGGAACTCTGAGAAGGAAATAAGCCTCTGCCACAGACTTGGCTCAATGGAAATAGGAGTGGTACCTCTGCCACAGGCCCTTGCTCTGGAATATAACTTGATGGAGCGGTTCCTTCTCAGTAAACTAATTGCCTGAATTGTCTTCAGTTAGTCCTTGATTTTTAGGTGATCCACTGACAGGTTGCCATAAAAAAAACTCCCAGTGTCCGGTTACCTTGATCCCCGATGGCTCGTCTAGGCCCTATTGGATCACCTGCCTCTGGGCTCTCCTCAGACTGACTCCCCACCGAACAGCTCTCTGGGATCTTTTCATAGAAGTAGGGACCCAGTAAGTCACTGGGGCCCCTCTGCAGCTTTAGTTGCTCCGGGCCATGAGGGCCCAGAGTCAGGAACTCCACGTAGCACGTGCGCCCCGGCCTGGTAGACCATATCGCCGGGGCCCATGATGTGCGCACACCCTAAAGTTGGGTGCCGCACCCAGATCCAACCTCGAAATCCCGACACCAAGATGGCGCCCTGAAGAAGTACCCTCCCCCAGCATGCCCCGCAAGGGAAAACCTCCTCTGATTTGCTGCTGGCAAGAAGGCACTCCCGCTGGTCTCCACTGCCGCCACCAAGATGGAAAGGTATCTTTGGAACACAGAATGAAACAACAGCACAGCACAGCACTAAACTAACATAATTCACATAAATGAGAGCTGAGTAATTCTCTCATCCCCTCTACATTTAAACAGCGTCCGTACTTAGATGTACAGGGGCACTACATTATAAATAAAATGTGAATAATATGTAACACAACCACCTCCAATAATACACAGTGCACAACAAACCAATATTAGACAAGACCCCTAAGTAGCAATGATCAGACAAATAAATATAGCCAAAAGGAAATACCGGAATGGTAGTCTAGCTAAGCCATGGTCATAACGGGAGATCAGCAAATGGGGGACAAGGAGCAATGGACAGGGAGAGGGTGGAAGGGATCAGATAGAAGGGCACGGATCCAGGGATACAGGACTGACAGGAACAGGTACAAATAGGTTTGGAATTAGGATCAGAGTCAGGATCAGATAACAGGTTCAGGATCAACGTTCAAATCAGTGCACAAGACGAAGCCAATGCAAAGTATATTAAACTTGCCATTTTTTTTATACCATTACCTGCTATCAGGTTCAGGTGATTCCTAATTGCAGAAGGAGATATCTGCTCAATCCTGCCAGGATCCACCCGCTGGTGGACGCCAGTACTGCGGCCCAAAGATCACATAACACCTGCAAAGAAAGGCTCTCCTGACAGTTCCAAACTGCCAGGAGACACCTGCTGGTGGACATCAGTACTGCACACCAAATATCAGATGGTATCACCAGCCAGTGGAACCTTTCTTGACAAAACGTTTGGTTGAAGTTATTGCTGCCAAAGGAGGTTCAACCATTTATTAAATCCAAGGGGTCACATAATTTTTCCACCAGCACTGTGAATGTTTACATGGTGTGTTCAATAAAAACATGGTAACATTTAATTATTTGTGTGTTATTAGTTTAAGCAGACTGTGATTATCTATTGTTGTGACTTAGATGAAGATCAGATCACATTTTATAATCAATTTGTGCAGAAATCCATATCATTCTAAAAGGGTTCGCATACTTTTTGTGGCAACTGTACATCACAGGACACAGAGCTCCCACCCCTTTTCGGAGTTAATATGGAACACTTATTGCTTTGCTACAAAACTGAGGTACTCCCCATTTGGGAGGGGTTATATAGGCAAGGAACTCAATTTTAATTGGGGTTGCCAGTGTCCAATCACCTGTGGTGACTACATAACCCATTAAGTAATTAAGGTTCTGTGTCCTGTGATGTATTTGCAAAAAAAGTATTTTTATAGGTAAGCTGTATTAAAAAAAATCCTATTTTTTACATTGAAGGAAGGAAATGTCTTAATTGGCCTGGTGGGCAAGTGGTTAAGCATTATTTAAAAATATTTTTTTAGCATAGATACCTGTCCCCTGGGGCAGTACCCGGGTCCCCAAACACTTTTTATGATAATAACTTGCATATAAGGCTTTAAAATTGGCACTTTTGATTTTTCATGTTCGTGTCCTATAGACTTTAATAGGGTTTGCATGTCCGCATGTTCTGGTTAACACCGAAACGGTGGGTGTTCGGCTCATCCCTGTTGGAGACATGATTAACCCACATTATTATTCATGTCTATAGGCACCACATATTGCATAGTTGCCAACAATTTACAGCCAGTAAGGTTCTGCTGGCAATAAAAGAGTCAATTATGTCTCTTGCCACCTGCACCAGGGATCTTTCTAGCTTATTGCATAGTTACCAAGAATGTACGGCCAACAAGGATCTGTTAGCAATAAAAGGGTTAATCATTAACCCTTTTATTGCTAAAAGATCCTTGCTAGCTGTACATTCTTAGCAAATATGCAGGGTAGTAGGATACCTGTGGCTAGAGACATGATTGCTAGCAGAGTTCATCCTTGCTGCCCACACAGACCTCACCGTTCCACTCTCTCTGCAGCCTCACGGAATCACATGACCTATGTAAACCCCCACCACCCGAGTGATCCCTGCTGTTGAATGTGACGACCCTGCCCAGCAGCATCACTGAGCATCTGAGGGAGCTTTGAATGTTAGACTATTCATGATCAGCCTTGATTTCTAGGACCAAGCCGGGACACATTTTAACCACTTGCCAACTGCCTTCTGCATATATACTGCGGCAAGGCAGCTTGGCTGCGCAAACCGATGTACCCAAACGTCGCTCTGTGCATGTGGTACTGCGGACGTGGGAAAGAGAGCCAGAGCGGGAATCTGTCAATGTAAACAAACAGATCACCGTTCTGACAGGGGAGCAGAGAGAGATCAGCTGTTCCTAGTGATCAGGAACAGCAATCTCTCTCTTCTCCCAGGCAGCCCATCCCCCATACAGTTAGGAACACCTCCAAGGGAACACAGTTAACCCCTGGATCGCCCCCTAGCATTAACCCCTTCCCTGCCAGTGCCATTTATACAGTGATCAGTGCATTTTGATAGCACTGATCACTGTATTGGTGTCACTGATCCCCAAAAAGTGTAAATTTGGGTCAGATTTGCCTGCCGCAATGTCGCAGTCCCTTTAAAAATTGCAGATCAACGCTAATACCAGTAAAAACAATTGAAAAAAAAATAGATCCTTAAATCTTTTCCCTATTTGGTAAATTCTATAACATTTGCGCCAACCAATCAATATACGCTTATTGCACTTACTTACTAAAAATATGTAGCAGAATACCTATTGACCTAAACTGATAAATACATTTCTTTTATTTATTTAGTTTTTGGATATATATTATAGCAGAAAGTAAAAAATATATATATATTTTTTCAATTATCACCTTTTTTGTTTATAGCGCAAAAAATAATACCACCAAAAGAAAAGCTCTTTGAGGGAAAAAAAGGACATCAATTTTGTTTGGATTCATCGCCCCACGATCGCACAAATTTCAATAAAAGCGACACCGTGCCGTATCGCAACAAATGGACTGGTCAGGATCTTCCTGAAGACACTAGTGGTGTTCTATTCCCACGGATGATCTGTGCGACGAGGACTACATCACTAGTGCCTTCAGGGAAACCAGGATTTTTTTTAAATCAGTGTTCAGTGTCTTTTTAATCAGATGATTTCACATCAGCATGCAGAGATTAAAAAATGCAAAATAAAATACGAACTAACGAAAGTAGAGATTACAGAAGAACCATTGGAGTGTTTGTTTCATAGGTTTAAAACCACAGTCAGGCCGCGTACACACGGAGGGACATGTCCGTTGAAACATGTCCGACGGACCGTTTCCAGCGGACATGTCTCCTCCGGATTTTCGTCCAACGGTGTGTACACACCATCGGATGAAAATCCCCTCGGCCAGGGAACGCGGTGACGTGGCGGTGACGTTGACGCTGCCACGTCACCAAATCCGGAAATAAAATGCTTCTGCGCATGCGTCGAATCCATTCGACGCATGCGCGGACAAATCTGTCCACTGGTTAGTGTACTAACCAGCGGACAGATCCGACGGACAGGTTTGTAGCGGACAAATTTCAAAGCATGCTTTGAAATTTGTCCAATGGACAAACCTGTCTGCTCACCCGTACACACGATCGGACTTGTTGGACACCCCTGATTTAAACCTTGCATTTCAGGGGGGGCAGTCCCACTGCAAAATATAATTTTGACTTTCCACAGAGTTAAGAGTTTAAATCAATTAAAAAAACAAAAAAACCTTCAATTATGCAGACTGCTTTTACTAGGCACAGCCAAAGCTTTTAGTCGGGAATTTGGTGCAACATAGAAATTACAACTACCATCTTATTTTACAGGGCCTTTTTATTATTTGTATTACATTTTATTACAATTTTTATGTAACTCTATTGCTTTTACTAGCTATCAAGCTAACAAGCCCCCCACGCAGGGCTCAAGTCTTGTTCCCAGGAGACATTGCGGAGGTCTGCTGCGAGTTATCGCAGGATTTAGAGAGACCTCCTGGGAACAATGACAATGACAAAAGCTCCCAGGGGACATTGCGGCATTGAGGAAGTGACGGAATACCCGCACACTTCCCGATGAATCCATATACAGGAAGCGGCCAGTAACATAAAGGATTACTAAGGTTCGCCTGCCCCTGACAGTGACTCGAGCTGGGCATAGCAGCTTGGTGAAGGATTGGCTCGGGTGGCTCGGCTGCTCTCGGCTGCTCTAGTCCTGCAAAGGGAACTGATTTACTGCAGTGAAAAAAAGGATTACTAAGGTACAGTGGATCGAAAATTAATTATGCATATGAGTGTACCATTAATTTATTTTTTGGTGGGAAGTGGATCTTGGGTGGGAGTTCCCACACTTTTTTTTCCCAGGACTTGACCCCTGCCCCCATGTGATATAATTAGGTAAGTGACAGGTCCTCAGTATAGAGACTTTGGATCTATTAAACCCAAATATATGCAAAATCTAAAATAGAGAGAGACACTACTGCTGTGTTCCACCCAAACAAACATCCAAGAAAAATGAGAACAAGATCTGTAAATCTTGCAATAAAGTATTTTTTCTTCAAATGTACAACTAATTAGGCAACTCCACAGTTTCAAGAAAATCATTGTTCTTTATCAACTGCAGTGTGATGAAGAGTACTGTTAGACCTCTTTCACACTGGGTTGCTTGCAGGCGCTATAACGCTAAAAATATCGCCGGTAAGTGACCTGAAACAGCCACTGCTGTCTCTCCAGTGTGAAAGCCCCAAGGACAGCCTGGTCCAACTAAACGCAAACCGGATGGAAAAGCATGCTGCTGCAAGATGCTGTGGTAGCCATGCTGGTTCAGTATGCCTTCAATTTTGAATAAATCCCCAACAGTGTCACCAGCAAAGCACCCCGACACCATCACAACTCCTCCTCCATGCTTCTTGGTGGGAACCAGGCATGTAGAGTCCATCCGTTCACCTTTTCTGCGTCGCACAAAGACACGGTGGTTGGAAACAAAGATCTCAAATTTGGACTCATCAGACCAAAGCACAGATTTCCACTGGTCTAATGTCCATTCCTTGTGTTCTTTAGCCCAAACAAGTCTGCTTGTTGCCTTTCGTTAGCAGTGGTTTCCTAGCAGATATTCTACCATGAAGGCCTGATTCACACAGTCTCCTCTTAACAGTTGTTCTAGAGATGTGTCTGCTGCAAAAGGTGGCTACTTTGAAGAACCTAGAACATGACATATATTTTCAGTTGTTTCACACTTTTTTGTTATGTATATAATTCCACATGTGTTAATTCATAGTTTTGATGCCTTCAGTGTGACTCAACAATTTCCATAGTCATGAAAATAAAGACAACTCTTGTAATTGAAGGTGTGTCCAAACTTTTGGTCTGTACTGTATATATATGTGTATATACAGTATATATATATATATATATATATATATATATATATATATATATATTAGGGCTGTGAATGATCAAAATTTTTGTGTTCGATTAATCGTTTTTTTTTTTAATCGATTAATCGACTAATTTCGATTAATTATAACGCACATACAGATCCAACTACTTTTAGCTGATCTCCTCACAGGCTGATTCCCAGTGCAGCTACCAACCACTGGAAAAATGGATAGCAGGATACAAAAAACACACAAAGGCAGCGCTCGATGGGAAGAGCATTAAAATTTTTATAGTCTTCAAGTAGGTAACAAAATAAATATTGCACTGGAGATAAAATCGATGTAGCTACATAAACTGTAAAAATGGTGCGAGTAATACCAAATGGTACCAAAAGCAGTCATAAAAACCAGTAGCTAAGTATGATACTGGTATAAAAATGTGTACAACGATGCCACTGCTGAATCCAGATGAGGAGGGGTTAACATCAGTCCATCGGCATGTAGATGTCCCATGAAGGGAACTATCACAACTCCCAGTGGATGGCTGTAGAATCCCAGGTTGACAGAGGGAAGTAATAGAGGGAAGTGTAACAGCGCTTGCGTCAGGGCTGTCTTAATGAGAGGGCACACCTGGGCACTGCCCAGGGGCCCCAGCTGCATTTGCCCAAAGCAGCTGGTCCTTGAGGCTACGCTGCCCCGAAATTGGGGGCCCCATGATGGCACTGAGAGTGATAGATACACAGGGGAGGCATTCTGCCTTCTACCTACTTGATGTCTGTTTACCTGCACTGTCATTATTGTAGGGGCCCCAGAGCATTTCTTTGCCCAGGGGCCCAAGATGCTATTAAAACGGCCCTGGCTTGCGTGTGGCAGATAGTAAGGTCCCGCCGGCATGCAGATATGAAGGCACAGCAAAGGAGCCCTTCAGATGGACACGGCAAGCCCCGCCGGTGTCCATGATGTCACCGGATCTCTGACAGAACTCCCTGAAGGCCCAGAAGCCGGCAGAGAGGTGAGTACCAGTCATAAGAATTTTTTAATCGATCAAAAAGATTTTGATCGATCAAAAAAATTAAAGATTAATCGATCGATTAAAAGTTAATTTGCACAGCCCTAATATATATATATATATATATTAGAATAAAAGTTGTAGAATGCCTTTCAAATGTAACGTTCTGATATGTTTTCTTTAGAATTTGCACAGGCACCTGCTTCCCCAAGCACACTGTGGTTCTCTGAGCAGTACAGTAGTATGTTGCTGAGTCATCTGTTCCTAAACTTCTAAATTCCAGATACACTTCATTCTTAGCCGTGTTTCTTGACAGAGAAAGTCGGCTCTGTAGTGATGGATTGTAAGCTGTTCCTTCAGCATAGTTAAGATGAGCCAGAAACTCAAATCGGCCTCCTAAAAACTGCCTTACGATATTGACAGCATGCATTTTACTTCCATCAGTGATTAACACACCAGATACATGGCAAATCAATTTCCCATTCTGAGAAGGTTTCACTATAGCAGGTGCCGAGATTGACAGAGAAATCTGGGCGATGACACCTATGAAGAGGAAAAGAAGGTGAGCCACTAGATGTAAACTAGAAAAGAGAGACGTGTTTAAAAATCATCTTACATGGTAGAGTTGAGATAATAAAAATAAATATGACTTCAGATGTCCTCATGGTGTTGTGAAGAGCTATTCAAGAGATTCATCCAATAAATCTAGCTACCAATGAGGTTAATAACTGCACACAGTTTATATGAGAGGCAGAAAGTCGATCATTTGCATGTATTTGCTTCTTCATAAAATTGCTATCCGAAATTGATAATTTCAGAACATATATAAGGTGTGTTTTTTATAAATAAGCTACAAAGCTTTATAGTCTAATAAAATTACATGGACTTCTAATGATTAAAAAAGATTGTCTTGCATACAGTATGTATATATATATATATATATATATATATATATATTAGAATTAATTCTACAAATGTATTATATATACTGTATTATTGTGTGTGTGCAGTGCCGGGACAAGGTCAACTAGAGCCCAGGGTAAACATACCAAACTTACATATAGTTACATATAGTTACATAGTTAGTAAGGTTGAAAAAAGAAACAAGTCATCCAGTTCAACCGTAAAAAAAAAAAAAAATTGTACAATCCCTTATACCCAATTCTATACCCACAGTTGCTTCAACCCCCCCCCCCCCCAGATTTATGAGCAGTAATTCTACTTCCTCCCAGTACGAATCTGCCCCTTGCTGAAATCCCCCCTGCCAACACAAATCTTTGAACCCCCCTCCAAGCTCAAATACCCTGTCTCTCTAAATCCACCCTCCCAGCACTAATTTCCCCCCCAATTCCCCTCCTATTACAACCCCCCCCCCCCCCCCCCAATTTACCCTTCTGGCATAAATACCCCCACTCATCATTATCCCTATTAACACAAATTCCCCCCAACCAAAAAAAATCCCCTCCTAGAACAAATCTCCTCCGCCCTCTACCATATAATTTCTTCTAGCACCCTCCCCGCCTTTTCTCCTCCTAACTCAAAATCCCCCCTACCATATCAGTTCTAGCATAAATACCCCCTCAAATCATCCCTACTAACACAAATTCCCCCCAACCAAAAAAATCAATTCCACTCCTAGCACAAATCTCCTCCCCCTCTACCATATCACTTCTTCTAGCAATCCCCCCCCCCCCCTCATTTCCCATCCTAGCATAAATACCTTCCAAATCATCAATCCTTACTAGCACCAATTCTCCCCTAGAAAAATCCCCTCCTAATGCAACCCCCTCCCCACCATATCACTTCTAGCACAACACCCCCCCCCCCCCAATTCCCCTTCTTAGCACAAATCCCACCAAACCTCACATCATACCCCAGTGCCCTGCCCACCCCTTGTCCCGGCCCTGTGTGTGTGTGTATATATATATATATATATATATATATATATATATATATATATATATATATATATATGTAATATATATATAGTATGGGAGAATTCAACACTAAATATTTTTAGTCACAGCAAAGAGAAATTATGAGCACTATAGCAGTTACCGTATTTATCGGCGTATAACACGCACAGGTGTATAACACGCACCCTGGGCCAGATTCACATACAATTACATTGGCACAGAGTATCAGAGATACACTACGCCGCCGTATTTTACCTGGCTCTACGACAAATTCATGTAGATGTTGGCCCGTAACGTACGGCGGCGTAGTGTATTTCTCGCGGCGGAATCGAAATACGCGATTAGGGGGCGTGAAGCATTTAAATTAGGCGCGTCCCCGCAGTGATTGAACTGCGCATGCTCCGTTCAGAAATTTCCCGCCGTGCATTGCGCGAACTAATGTCGATACGTCATTTGTTGTTTGAGTAGCGTCGTTTACGTACATTCCTATTCCCGGACGACTTACGTAAAAAATAAAAACAAACGTTGAAATTCGACGCGGGAACGACGGCCATACTTAACATGGGCTGACTAATTTTAGACCAGATAAAAGCTGGAATAACTTTACGCGACAAAAAGATGACTACAGATGCCGTAAGAGATTGCGAATGATGCTCGTAACTTTGTGGATCGTCGGAAAAAGCTCATTTGCATACCCCGACGCGGAAAACTACGGGAACTCCACCCAGCGGCCGCAAAATTATTGCAGCGTAGATCCAAAGGCGTACGAACACGTAAGCCAGTCGGATTGAAGCCCGAAGCCGTCGTTTCATGGTTTGAGGCTTCAGACTAATGAAACGGCGCGCGTAATTTGAAAGTACTCCGGTCTAACGCGAGATAGACCGGAGTAAGGGCTCTGTGAATCTGGCCCCCTAACTTTAAGAGAAAAGTTTTTGGGAAAAACTTTCCACAGCCCCTGCATATAACACGCAGGCACAGTTTATCTATTTTCAGGCTCAAAAAGTGAGGCCAATAAATACAGTAATTATAAACTATCAGGTAAAACACAGGGACCATTTTCCACTTCAACTGATACAGACTGTAAAAGTGCTGAGGAGAAACTTTTCTTAAACTGGTCATACAAGTACACAGCTGAATTTTGAACAATATGAACTTTGTTCACCAAAATCGATCAAAATTCTTGACATCACCGGACAGCCTGGACAGTGAGACTTACCCTGCTGGATGCGAGCAAACTGCACCCATTGGATTGAGGTACCTCTGCATCTGTGGAGCAGAAGGATGCATCAGGCTCCATCAGGGGAAGGAGGCAAAAATATCCATAGTTTTCCTGTCCTAAGCAGTTTTGTGCAGACAATTCTTTGTGTATCGGCAACATCTGTTCCGTGCAAAAGACTATTCAGTTCTTCAGGGTATATTGTCAATAAAATGCGATCATGTCTGCTTCCAGAAAATGTAAACACTCTGGTATGTCTGCCTGACTGGCTAAAGTGATGCCTACTTGCCTATTATATAGTGACTGACAGTCAATATACTAGATACATTTTATAATTAAAGTTAAACAAACTTTCTACGTTTTTCTTAAAGTTTAATAGGACAAAATTACTTACGTCAGTGCTACAGTTTGAATTTAAAACGTATTTGTATGAACTGTGAAGTTAAGTCATGGATTGTGGAAACTAACTAGTGTCGGTTGATTGTGAGTATACCACATTTACCACTGACTAATGCAGAGTTGCCATGCAAGAAGATCAGCTAAAAGTAGTTGGATCTATATGTGCTCTATAATTAATCGAAATTAGTCGATTAATCGATAAAAAAAATCGATTAATCGAACACGAAATTTTTTATCAGTAACAGCCCTATAATTTATATTTACATCCACAATTTAGGTATCGCAACGTAATGACATCAGCAAGTATAAGGCTACCCTGAACCTAACACTAACTGCCTGAACCACTAACTGTCACACTGACACTAAATGCAGTGATCAGTAGATATATGATCACTGCATTCAGTGACAGTGTGACAGGGGGCTGGGGGGGTGATCGGAAGGGGTTAAATGTGCCTATGTGTACTGGTGTCAGTGTAGTGTTTGTGCGACTTACTGTGAGTCTTCTCTCCTCTCTGTGGATTGAAAATACCGCCGAGAGGAGAGCTGACATCACTTCCTCTGCCTGTGTTTACATTATACAGGCAGAGGAAGTGACACGCCGGGGGGTTTCTGGATTGGCTGGGAGCGATCACGACGGGGCGGACAGAATCGAGCAGCCGCCCCCTCAGCACGGATCGCTCCCTAAGGTATGCCGCCCGCCACACGCAGCGGAGGGGGTCCCAATCGGACCCCCGACCCACTAGAAGGCAGGGACGTACATGTACGCCCATCTGCCTGTACATGCCATTCTGTGGAGGTACATAGTCGTACGGCGGGCGTTAAGTGGTTAAGTGCGCCCCGGCGCCGAACGAACTGAGCATTCCGGCCGGAAACGTAGCCCACTGCGCATGCTCCATAGTACGACGCAAATACATTGATTTTGACGGCAATGTAATTAACGTACAGCCGTATTCGCGACGAGTTACGTAAACAACGTAAACGACGGAAAAACATGACGCTGTCCCGACGTCCATACCTAACATGGTGTACGCCGGAACTACGCAAGGTTACCCCTCATATAGCAGGGGTAACCTTACACTTATGCAAACTACATAAACTACGACGACGACGCGCAAATACATCCGGGAATTGGCGTATCACGCTCATTTGCATATTCGACGCAGAAATCGATGGGAACGCCACCTAACATTACAACTTAGAACTTAGTGACTTACGCAAGTCGGATCTAAGCAAAATCTATGCGTAACACCGTCGTATCTCAGCTGAGAATCTGGCCCACTGTGTGTATGTCTATCTATCTATCTATCTATCTATCTATCTATCTATCTATCTATCTAGAGATAGAGATAGCTATAGAGATAGAGATAGAGATAGCTATAGAAATGAATTTCTTATAGATAGTATGGCTTTTCTTTTGGCTGAAAAACACAAAAAGTTGCCCGGGACTTACAGTAAAAGGAGGTGAATGCGGTTAGCCAGTCACATGACACACGTAAATACAGTATCAAAGTTTATTTAAAATTGTCATGCATACATGAACAACACAACAAATTGCCAAGCCGATCAGCTGATATATGCAGTGTTAAACAGTATCATTGCACATATAGCAGTATAAAATGTACACAGCAATATACACCGGCATAGAAAGTGGACCTACGCGTTTTGCAAGACCATGCTCGCTTCATCAGGGGTAAACGCGTGTGTTATACAGCTGTAAAAAATATGAGAAACCAAATAGGTATCTGCACAATGATGGTATTGTGACAAATGGTCAAAGAGGTCTGAAGCACAAGGCCCCATACTTACCAGTAGGCTGGGTTGACACTATTGTAAATTGGATGCAGTGATAGGAGACTCTGACCGACTCTCAATGAAGCCGGTTCACACATCTCCGGGGTGGCCATGGAGTGCACATCAGAAGAGCCCTGTGCGTTCAGGTCCAAATTCAGCCAAAAATTCAGACCTAATTTGAACGGGGATGCACTGGACCCCTGCTGTGCCCCTCAGCTGCACACAGTGTGAACCCAGCCTTAAAAGCATCGACAATGATGCAAAAACAGAAAGCTGCAACTCAATGACATCTTTTACTATTGTGATGTATGATGGAATTTTTTTTTTTTTTAAATGTATGATTTTGTTATATATGTAGCCAGGGCCGGAGTGGGACTCATTTTCAGCCCTGGAGTTTCATGCCTTAGACCAGCCCACTTTTGTTCACGACATTACGTTTAGGAGTGCGTTTTGTACAGAGTGCATGGTTCAGGAGTGCGTTTTGTACAGAGTGCGTCGTTCAGGAGTGTGCGTTTTGTACAGAGTGCGTGGTTCAGGAGTGTGCGTTTTGTACAGAGTGCGTGGTTCAGGAGTGTGTTGCGTACAGAGTGCGTGGTTCAGGAGTGCGTTACGTACAGAGTGCGTGGTTCAGGAGTGCATTACGTACAGAGTGCGTGGTTCAGGTTTTCTTATGTACAGCGTGGAGGTGTGCATAAATCACAGGCCAGTTTATAACTTCCCTGTACCAAGATCTGTCCCCAAATTTCTGCCCCTCCCCCACAGTGCAGAGCGCCCCTCTCTCTCTTTTACATTACACAGCACCCTGCACCTGTGGGCCCCTTTACATTACACAGCACCCTGCATCCCTGGACCCCTTTACATTGCACAGCACCCTGCACCTCTGGGCCACTTATATTACAGAGAGAGAGAGAGAGAGAGAGAGAGAGAGAGGAGTTGAGAGAGAGAGAGAGAGAGAGAGGTGAGAGAGAGAGAGAGAGAGAGAGGGAGAGGTGATAGAGAGAGGTGAGATAGAGAGAGGTGAGAGAGAGAGAGATGAGAGAGGTGAGAGAGAGAGAGAGAGAGAGAGAGAGATGAGAGAGGTGAGAGCGAGAGAAAGAGAGGTGAGATAGAGGTGAGAGAGAGAGGTGAGAGAGAGGTGAGAGAGAGAGAGGTGAGAGAGAGAGAGAGAGGTGAGAGAGAGAGAGGTGAGAGAGAGGTGAGAGAGAGAGATGAGAGAAAGAGAGAGCGCTCAGGGGGAGAGGGGGGTCAGAGTGAGAGAGGGGGGGTCAAAGAGAGCTATGGGGGAGAGGGGGGAGTCAGAGTGAGAGAGGGGGGGTCAAAGAGAGCTCAGGGGGAGAGGGGGGTCAGAGTGAGAGAGGGGGGGTCAAAGAGAGCCCAGGGGGAGAGGGGGGGTCAGAGTGAGAGAGGGGGGGTCAAAGAGAGCTCAGGGGGAGATGGGGGGTCATAGTGAGTGAGGGGGGGTCAAAGAGAGCTCAGGGGGAGAGGGGGGGTCAGAGTGAGAGAGGGGGGTCAAAGAGAGCTCAGGGGGAGAGGGGGGTCAGAGTGAGGGAGGGGGGGTCAAAGAGAGCTCAGGGGGAGAGGGGGGTCAGAGTGAGAGAGGGGGTCAAAGAGAGCGCAGGGGGAGAGGGGGGGTCTGAGTGAGAGAGAGGGGGGTTAAAGAGAGCTCAGGGGAGAGGGGGGTCAGAGTGAGAGAGGGGGGGTCAAAGAGAGCTCAGGGGGAGAGGAGGGGGGGCTCAGAGTGAGATAGGGGGGGTCAAAGAGAGCTCAGGGGAGATGGGGGGGTCATAGTGAGAGAGTGGGGGTCAAAGAGAGCTCAGGGGGAGATGGGGGGGTCATAGTGAGAGAGGGGGGTCAAAGAGAGCTCAGGGGGAGAGGGGGGGTCAGAGTGATAGAGGGGGGTCAAAGAGAGCTCAGGGGGAGAGGGGGGGGGACAGAGTGAGAGAGGGGGGGTCAAAGAGAGCTCAGGGGGAGAGGGGGGGTCAGAGTGCGAGAGGGGGAGAGAGAGGGAGCAGGGTCTGGTCGGTGAACATGCTCACTCACTTGGAATGTTTCCCGGGGCTGGCTCACTGGTTTATTCAGAAGTTAGTGTGGATGCCTGTTTTTTAATCTTCCCGCCCACTCGACGAGCACAACACTCGGACAGCCCCCACTCGTGCAGCTCTCTGCTCTTAAGCGGCCGCTGATTGGCCAGGCCAGGTGCATGTCATACCAGAGGCGGAGCCTCCGACTCTGGTATGACATTCACCCGGCCTGGCCAATCACCGGCCGTTTAATGTGGACGCTACAGGCTGCCGTGCCGGGGGCTACATTTTTAAGGGACCTGGAAGGTGGCCGCGGGATCCGTAACCGGCCCGCAACCCGACCAGCCCACCGGGAATTGTCCCAGTTCTCCCGATTAGCCACTCCGGGCCTGTATGTAGCGCTCTGCTCCTTTTGAACAGGCGCTGCTTTAAATTTAGTGGGGGGTCTGAGCTGTTATTTGGCTCAGACCAGAGTGATTAAGGGCAATTTAGCCTCTGTTCTAGCCATGGCTGTGGTGAAAGTATCCACCATTGCTCGCCTGGGGGTGTCATTACCACCCCAGGCCAAGGGTGGCAGCTGCAAGGGCAGGGTGTATTGAGTGTCCCCCTTGGCAGCGAATCAGTGGGAGTGGTCGCCCCTCTGTGCATGCTGGGGAGGGGTACTTAAGGGATAGACGCCATTGGTACAGGGTCTGTTTGTCCGTCTGCGCCTCATGGCCGGCCTGGCCTGAGGTGCGTGTTCTGAATCCTGGTTCCGGGGCCACGTTGGACCAGGGCTGCGGCTTCGTCTGGTGGGCCCAGTTGTCTGGCTGGGGCCTGCACTGCAGAGGTGATCCTGTGCTGTCCGTCCTGTGGGAGGAAGCCACTTGATGAAGGAAGCCAGGGGAGGACCTATCCTGGAGAGGGCCAGGCTGGTACCTTGGCAGAAGGCCTGGAGACTTCATCGAAGGATGCACCGTGTACCGAGAGGCTTGACAGTGTCGCCTGTCGGATCTAAAAGTTCTAAAGAAACCAAGCTAAAGAGATCCGGATGCTGAATCCTGTGGCAGAGGATTCCGGACCAAAGTGTCTCATCTTTAAAGGAAGGTCTGTGGCAGAGACTGTACTTTACTTTGTGCGTCATCCCTGCTGCTAGGCCAGTGAGAGGTACCTATCCAGGTGAGAAATATACCACTCTGGCTAGAGTGGCAATGAAAACTGTTGCTGGAAACAGGAGTGTTTCTCAACTTTTGATTATGCACCTGAGCCTACCTACCCTTCCACCCTTCATCCTTATTTTCTAAAGTTCTGCAAAAATAAATCCAAGAAAAAGAAGTGTATTGTGTGGACATTGAAATTCTTCAGACTCTAATTTTCCACTAGATGGCGAGAACATAGAGGTAATGTGCCACCCATAGGCCTTCATCTGTTACATCTTCTATCCATGCTGGGGGCTTATTCAGATTTAGGCGGAGTTTCTATCCAATGGTGTGACGGGAGTACTAGGTAACGTTGTCAAGTTGTGTGCAGGAGGAAGAAAGGTGCTGTGGAGCTGAATACTGCCCTTCTGTGTCTGCTCTTAGAGAACTTCCCCCTGACACCTTTACAGCGGGCATGCGCTGTGCGCTGTGAATGGTCGGGCAATCTTCTGGGACCTGTGACGTGTCCCAGAAAATTGCATGGAGGGAGGGGGGAGAGGTGAACTTCCTTCCGGCGCCATGGAGCCCCGGAAGGAAGTGGGAGCTGACTGCCTCTAAAAAGAGGGTATCCGCTCCCCCTCAAATAAAATGACATGCCAAATGTGGCATGTCAGGGGGTCACCATCACTAAAAAGTGGAAGTTCTATTTTTGGGTGGAACTCCACTTTAAACCTCTGCCATACTGCAAAATCATTAAAGTGACTCCGCATTCTGCAATTTCAGCTCTGTAACTATCTGTGTTATCTGGCTGTTCACTTGACTATGCAAGATTAAACTAAGGTGACCAGATTTTTAAAATGAAATCCAGGGACATATTTTTTTTTTACTAGTAATGATGGCAATCAGTGACTCTCTGCCCATCGCCACAGCCGCCCGCCTCACAGCCTGTCAAGTCTTACTCTCTGGGCCCCAGCTACTACTTGGTGGGGTGCGGAGGAAGATCACTCCTCCAGGCAAGGCAAGGAGATAAACAGGCAGGCAGCAGGCCGGGACTTGAGCCAAGGCAGAAGAACATGCAAGCGAAGCTGAATGGCCTCCCGAAACTGAAGAAATATTCCCTCCACTCCGACCAGCACATGATCTTTAGAAAGGGGCACAGATAATGGAAAACAATACCCCCCCCCCCCCCCCGAGCTAGTAGAAGCGGGGGGGGTGTAATTCAGATTTTTTTTTTTTAATCCTGCATTGTCTTTGAAATTGCTCCAGCCCCTGTTCAAATCCAATCCGGGGACAAAACTGGGGACAGACTTGGTCTGGGGACAGTGTGCTCAATCCAGGGACTGTCCCCTGAAACGGGGGATGTCTGGTCACCCTAGATTAAACTGTTAAAGAGCTCTCTTCCTCCTGTAAGCTGCTAACACACCTTCCCCTTCAACCTGGTTCCTGAAGCATGTTAAATCAACAGTACTATGCAATGCAGTTTAAGCTGATTGTTTTACACTGCATAATCTCATGTTGAGGAGAAATTAAACCCCATATATTAAATCTAACCTGCTGTACAATAACCCCTCTTCCCCTTCTGGTTTAGAATTAATGGCAAGGTCATGTAAAATTAAACATCAGCAGGTCAACACCGCCTGTAAAATGCAAGCACTGCCACACATGTGATTTAGCCCTTGATGTTTATTTTATTTGCATAATTGTTCATATCGATATCATTTGTTCTACATATACTTTGATCTAAATTTGACAAATACGTATATTTCTATTCATAGTGTTTACTAATGGTAATAACACTAAATCCTAAATGTTATCTCTAAGCTCAGCACTGATGTTATAGTCTATTTGTTTTAGAAATCCTTTTTAACAATTAAACGATTTCTAAGTCTCCATTTATGAGAAACATTAAAGGAGGAGTACGGCCATAGCTATTTTGGCCGTAGCAGTTTGTTCTACACTGCTGTGACCCATTTTCAGACCACTGTTGGCTGATGTCACTCAGCTGGTTCAGGCTCAGGAAAGATCTCGACTTTACAGTCGGGAGCCACTCAGATGCCTGGACCGGCAGCTGGCTCAGCCTCTCAGCGAGCAGCTGGGAGACTGAGCCAGCAGCTGCCACCCCCTCCACAACCTGGCGCAGGAGGGGAAAAAAGCAGAGCAAACAGAAGGGGAAAAAAGCAGAGAGCTGTGACTGACAATCACCATCTCTCTGCTCAGTGAAGACTGAGAACTGAACAATTAGCTGCCTTTAATTGCACAGTTCTCAGTCTTAGAAACAACAAGGCACAGATGCGGCATCAGATCAATGCTGAATCCAACTAGGTTTATAATATTTTTTTTTTTTCTTGATGAAACCCAAACTTCTCTTTAAAAATCTGCTTACCTGCAGGTAAACTTTCCTGAATGCACTTTTTTTTTTTTTGTAGTAATCTGCAATATTGCATCTTCAAGTAAAATATCTATTGCCATTATGGACACAGATATTGCCCTAAGGCCTCGTACACACAAGGCAATCTATCTGTTCAAATCGGTCGGACCGACCGATTTGAACAGATCTGTCTGCTTGGATTTTGGTTTGCTCGCGTGTACACACAAGCAAACCAAAATCCCCGCCAGCAGACAGCGCGCTGACGTGTCGGTGACGTGGCGGTGACGTTGACGCCGCCACGTCACCGCACCAAGAAGTAAAACACTTCCGCGCATGTGTCGAAATCATTCGGCGCGTGTGTGAGAAAACATGTCTGCTGGTTAGCATACTAACCAGCAGACATGTCGGGCGGATGGGTTCCCAGCCGACAGATTGGTAAACATTTGAAAACAGGGGGGAGGGACCAACTAGATAGAGACAGCAAAGCTGCTTGACACTAAACTGGTCTATACTATATCGATCGGTATGGGTTTGGTTGGGATTTTCAAGGTACTTGTAGAGAGACGTATATCATATAAAAATAGGTTTATTACAAAAAGAACAATACATCGATAAAAATCTTTTATCGATGTATTGTTCTTTTTGTAATAAACCTATTTTTATATGATATACGTCTCTCTACAAGTACCTTGAAAATCCCAACCAAACCCATACCGATCGATATAGTATAGACCAGTTTAGTGTCAAGCAGCTTTGCTGTCTCTATCTAGTTGGTCCCTCCCCCCTGTTTTCAAATATTCCGGGATGCTGGTACATTTTAAATTTATTGTCCGAAATTGAATAACTGAGACTATACTCTCCCCTTTTCTCTCAGATTGGTAAACATGCTTTCCAATCTGTCGGGTGGCCAAATCCGTCTGTTTGCCCGTACACACGATCGAATCTGTCTGCTGAAACGGTCTAGCAGACCGTTTCCAGCAGACAGATTTGATCGTGTGTACGAGGCCTTAAAGTTACAATGTTTGATTGTGAGTAATTAATACCCAGTATCTCCCAGATTTTTGTGCATGCTAATTTTTTTCCCCATCAAGGCAAAGGGTTTTTTATTTATACAGTCTACTGCGTTGTTTATGTTTTTTTTTTTCAAAACAATTTTTATTGAGGTGTTTTAAGACAACATACAGAAATGCATATAGGATGTACAAAAGATGGTACACAATGGGAATTACAGTTGGGAACAGGCGATCAGGTACGTTATGCAGAACAGAGGAACTTCAGTGTCACATTAATTAGCATTACCGCCAAAACTTAAACCATAAAACGTAATATCTGTGGCCCATTAGAGGAAATATTAGGAGCGTGACAGCAAGCATTGAGGGTCCCTCACCCAATACCACTAGGGGAGGTGATGATACTAAAATCTGCTAGAGTCCCTATGATTTGACCTCCATCCCACCCACCCCAACCGGGATCTATCTGTGGGTGGGGGAGGAGGCCCGTGGAGAATGGCGACAAAGGGTTATACGCAGGGCTCCCATATCGAGACTAACAAACCCTCTAGTGGGTGTAGGAGGTCCAACCCGTAAGAGATGGAGGGACAGGGAGACCTGTAACAGTACCCGAGGTCGTGATATATCAATAACAGGGTCGCTCAACATGGACCATTGTGTGTTGGCGCGTCGGTAGGAGGGATATCCCGCCCCAAAGAGTCCCTGTAGTGGATCCAGCAAGCCCACGTTTGATAAAATTTGTCATGCGTGTCGTGTGCTTGGTGTATAAGTCATTCCATTTCTTCGATCTTGCACACTCTAGCATGCCAATCCTCAAGTGTTGGGGGCAAAACGGTTTTCCAGCGTAATGGAATGCATTGAGTGGCCGCATTTATGAGGTGCAAGGCGAGAGATTTGTGGTATTGGGATCTCGACAGGGGGGTGTGATGCAAGAGATATTGAGCCGGGGGTGAAATCTACTGCTAGTGTCGTTTTATGTTGAGTTTCTGCAGTCATCTGTCATCAGTCATCTGCAGCACTAAACATAATTTATCAAGGGATGAAAATCAAGCTTTAAAGCGGGATTCTATGCGCAATTTTAGCTGCTGACTTTTTTTTATTAAACATTTTTCACACTTTACAGACAAATAAATACACATTATACATACATACATTGTCTCAATATATACTCCTATTTATATTATCATACTACTGTCTACACTACCAACATGTTATATTCCACTTCCTCTTATCCCAGATATTTACTCCTATAACCTATATTTTCCCTCCCCAGCCCATCTAACCTGGGCGAGATGGACCTAGGTAAGCAGGGTTCATTAAAGGGGTGAAGCGGCCTTTCACAGGATCGTATAGGGAGAGAGAGAGGGAGAGAGAGGGATAAGGAGTAAGAAAGGGGAAAAAATATGTTCAAAGTACAAGGGGGGATCGAGTGACCCCTATGAATTTAAAATGTGTTCCAGAGTAAAGTGAAGAGGGGGGGTGATGCATAGATATATATATATATATATACATAGGAGAACAAAGCTATCACGTATGTGTACTGGGGGAGCTTACCCCCAATGCCGTGAGAAAAAAGAAATTAAAAAGGGAGAAAAAAATATGTATAGGTGTACATATATAATTGTTATTATTCAAAGTACGAAGGGGGTCAAGTAACCCCTATAGGTTTAAGGTGTGTTCCAAAATAAAGTGAAGAGGGGGGGGAACCCTCACCTTCTAAGTGTCGTGATGCATTGATTTATATATACATAAGAGAACAAAGCTATCATGTATATATACTGGGGGAACTATCCCCCAGTGCCAAAAAAAAAAAAAAGGATGGGGGAAAGATATATTCGAAATACGAAGGGGATGAGTCCATAGGTTTAAGGTGTGTTCCAAAATAGAGTGAAGGGGGGGGGCACCCCTAAGTGTCAAAAAAAAAAGGGGGGGGATAAGGAGTCTATTCTCCTATTCATATTCTGGCCTATTCATTATGGTTTGAATTAATTCCTCCATCCTGCTGATCTTTCCAGTTTTTTTTCCCTCCACCTCTTAGGGATTGGTGCTTTAGCTCCATTCAATAGAAAAGGGATCAATGATCTTCTATACTTTTTCCTAGCCATTCAAATTCCATGAAACGGGCAGTGCCAAGGGTCTAATTTCACCTCCTGGCCACTTATCTCTTTAATCATTTTTAGGATCTCGACCCAATACACCTGTATCGGAGGGCATTGCCATCAAATGTGGGCATGTGTACCCTCCAATCCACACCCTCTCCAGCAGAGAGATGATGTTTCAATATTAATTCTATGGAGTTTCATTGTGACATAATACCATTTGGTGAGGAGTTTATAATCCATCTCTTTTATTTTTAAATCTGTTGATGTAGAATGGACAAGATCTAATACCTGTCTTTTTTTATCTTCTCAGATATTTTGATTCAGTTCTTGTTCCCAACTTTCTAATGCTTTTAATGTACCAGGTTCTCCATTAGAGATCAGCATTTTATAGATATTTGATATCCCCTGCCCCCCCCCCCCTCCTCCATGCACTATAAGTTTTTCCCAGGGGTTTAATTCCTTCATATCTCACAGGGGTTTCTGTAATGTACCTACAAAATGTTGAACCTGCCTATACCTCCATTCATCTCCTGGGGTAGGTCCATATCTTCCTTGCAGTTCCTCTAGCGAACAGAGTTCATTACCTTTCATCAGGTCCTTTAGTCTTAATGTGTCCGAGGTTGTCCATCTCAGATACATCCCACCTCCCTTTCCCGGCGGGAAGCGGTCTGTACCCGTAAGGGGCAGCAGCGGAATACTATAGGACCATTTTTCTTTTTTACATATTGCATCCCAGGTTCTAAAAGTTTATTTTGTCATTGATGGGGTCCCCTGAGGTAGGTCTCTATATTGTCTTGGTATCCATATTCTCTTTCCCAGATCCTTTTTACTTAAACTTTCCTCAACTTCTAACCATTTTTTTCTTTGGACATCTTCCTGTAACCAGTCAGTTATCCTCTTTAATACTGCTGCTTTATAATATCTCTTAAAATCTGGAAAGGATAGACCCCCCTCACATCTAGGTCTGATTAGGATCTCAGCTGATATTCGACGTATACCTAGTATTGGTGTCCTTTATCACCTAGGGAAACATACACGGATGTTTAGCAAGGCTGTGGGCTAGAAGGACTAATCAGCGCTAGTGCTTGCAACCATCTCCAGCCTATCCGACTGGAGACTTTCAAGCCAATTATTAGGGAGCCAGGCTTATCCGCCTGCCCCCAACCACCCAGCCCATTATATTATATATACAGCCTTGCCATCCGTGTTTACACACCCTTTGGTTTTTGGGTCCGTTCTTAATGCCTACAAGCAATTGATCGTCTTACTACCCAATACAATTCCGCTTTCTGCGCCAACGATATCACCCTCCTAACTGGCTGGATTAAGTATTCAGTTGAATCACAGCCATGTTGGGATTAAAAAACCAACTGTTGTATACCCCAACACAGCCATAATATTTATTGAAATGTTCATGCTCCTGAGGAAGCGCTAGTTTTAGCATGTAGAGCAAGTCCTCCTTGCCCCTCTGGACCAACACCCGGTTATGCACTTTACAACCAATCTCACAAAATGATGCTATATAATTGAGCCTGTTTGTTGGTAGAACTGTACAATTATTGTAATAACCCATGTGGACCAGCTATCTACTTAATTTATTCCTTTGATTTTATGTTTATAACTGTTTTTAAAACATTTTGATATCAATAAATCTAGTTTTCATACTAATTGCACCATGTGCCTTTAAAGTCCACTTCACTAGTCTCCAACAAATCTCACTATGAGGTTCTGGGAGGAACATCACATTTGGTATCACAATCCCTTTTTTGAACGAACTGTACTCTTTTTTGTTATATTAAAGATATCATCATCTGGGATAGGGTGCTTTCATAAGTGGCATATGGAATTATTTGTCAACTTTTGCAATAACAATGATCTAGGCCTCGGCTTCCTGCATGTCACTGACCGGAACACACAGATTTTTCTCAGTTTGGAGGTTTACGATGATGAAAAGAATGGCATTTTTTACTATAAATCCTATTAAAATGACCAGTGGGAACTCATACATACATAAAACAAGCTGTCACCATAAGAAATAGAAAAACAGTACAATATTCCAAAAAAACTATTCTGTAGCTTACAGGAAAATGTTTGATTAAATAAAGGATTATATTACACAAAGCAAATACTCAAAAATAAATTCCTTTAGAAAGGCTATGAATGTGATTTGACAGATAAGTCATCCACGATGAGTTCAGTGCCAATTTTGTCACATGCTTAAACACGCAATACAAAGTTATTGAAAAAACTTTGCATATGCCTTTAACACGATTCTTCTTATCTTTATTCAAGCTCCAAATGCGGCTAGAAAAATAGCACAAAGCAAAAAAAGGACATCACACAAATCTCTATCATTTGCTAAAGATCTCAGGGACATATTTCAGATGTAAAACATACTTTCATTTTGCATGCATCTACATTTCAGGGTAATTTGCCAGTTCATGAATTTTTCCACTGAGTTTGCGGTATATGGGTTGATTTGTCCCTGTGGTCCCCTATATATAGGGAAAACTACAAAAACCCTCAAATGTTGGTTTGACCAGCATTTGCACAATATAGAATTAGGACTATTGACCACTTGCCGACTGTATACAGTACATATATACGGCGGCAAGGCGGCCCTCCTGCACTGTATCACATACCTTACCCATTTAAGAACTGTCAGGCAGAGGAGCAGGTGGGGAGCCTTCGACGAGGCTAGAGGTTTTTTTTCTGTTTTTGTTGGGGGGACCAGCGGTGTTGCAGGTGGTGTGACTGAGGATGGATCTACATCAGGGGACATTGATTTTTTTCTAACCACTTACGAAACGCCCACCCGCCCGCCATCGTCATACGTCGGCTGTTTGAAGAGGGATATCATTGTTATGGCAGCAGCTAGCTACCATAACACCGGTATCCTCTTCTTCAGTGGGCGGTCTGTTTTAAGATAAAAGTGGTCTCGGTAGTCTCTGTGGTGGATTCGCTGCAAGATCACTTTTATCGGCGACGAGAGGTAAGTCTCCCCTCCCACCGTGCTCTGGTGCCCTCTGCCGCTTATCGGAGCCACCAGCAGTGGCGGAGGTGATCGGGTCCGCTCCTGTGTGTGGTATGGAGCTGAGAGGGGGGAAGATGGCCCCCACCTGGCTCCATACCATTGCAGGGCAGAAGCGATGTCAAAACGCCATTTCCGCCCATAGCACTTAAAGAGATTTTTTTTTCTCAAACAACATTTTTTTATTTATTTTTTATTATTGCATTTTTGTGTAAATATGAGATCTGAGATCTTTTTGACCCCAGAGCTCAAATTTCAGGCCCTGTACACACGATCAGTCCAAACTGATGAAAACGGACTGAAGTTAATTTTCATCGGTTCACAGACTGATGGTCTGATGTGCGTACACACCATCAGTTCAAAAACCGATCGTGGTGACATAAAACACAACTACGTGCTGAAAAAAACGAAGTTCAATGCTTCCAAGCATGCGTCGACTTGATTCTGAGCATGCGCGGGTTTTTGAACCGATGCTTTTGCGTACTAACGATCGATTTGGGCCGATGGTCAGGCGTCCATCAGTCCGATTTTAAAGCAAGTTTTAAAACTTTGGACTGAAGGACAACAGACTGATGGGCCATACACACGGTCGGTTTGGACCGATGAAACTGAACTTTAGTCCTAAGAGGTCCTGTCATGCTTTTTTTGTGTAAAAATAAAAAATTAAAGGTAGAATAAATCAGAAAATAAAAATAACATTTAAAGCGGAGCTCCACCCAGCAAAACAACATTTTGCCATGTTATTTAAAAAAATAAAAATAAAAAAACCTGAAAAAATAAATAAAAAATACTCACCCGAAATAGCTGTTGCTATGCGGAAGTCCGTAATCTGCCTCTTCCACACCGCAGTTTAATGTCTTCTTGTCCTTCTCCTTGTGAATGGGGCGCGCTGCTTTCTGGGAACTGTGTGTGTTCTCAGAGAGCAGCCGCCCATTCACAAACCAGCGTGAGACTCACACAGGCGCAGTAGGAAACGGGCAGTGAAGCCGTACGGCTTCACTGCCTGTTTCCCATAGTGTGAATGGCGGCGCGGGACCCGGAGCGATCGTGGGACCGGCATCGGGGGGGGCCGTCAGCGTGGGCGCCTAGGACAGGTAAGTGTCCTTATTTAAAGTCAGCAGCTACACTGTTAGTAGCTGCTGACTTTAAAAAAAAAATGTTTCGCGGCTGGAGCTCCGCTTTAAATGCGACCAGTCCCGCCGAGCTTGCGCTCAGAAGTGAACGCATACGTGAGTAGCGTCCGCATATGAAAACGGTGTTCAAACCACACATGTGAGGTATCACCGTGGCCTACAGAGCGAGATAAATAATTCTAGCCCTAGATCTCCTCTGTAACTCAAAACATGCAACCTGTAGAATTTTTTAAACATCACATATTGAGATTTTTAAGGTTAAAAGTTTGTCGCCATTCCAAGAGCAGGCGCAGCTTTGAAGCATAACATGGGGAACATTGTGTATCAAGAGAGAAAGTTTAGAGAGGAGGGGGACTCGGCCACCCCCCCTGTCCTTTTCTTTTTCTTTTTTTTTTTTTCTCTTTTTTCTTTCTGAAATTATTATCATCCCCTTGGGTATCTTTTTATATATCACACTTACTCATCATGTCTATCCCCTCTCAAAGTGTCCCTGTTTGAAAAGGGGACCCATTAAATAAATCCCCTCGTTCACTATCCACAAATTAGCTTTTTTTTTTTTTTTTTTTCTTGAGGAATTATTATCTTTATCCCCCCGGGGTTCTGCATGTTTTATACATCTTATTCACTTATTCAACATGCCCCCCCCCCCCCCCACTCTTTTGTTTTTTGTTTTTTGTTTTGTTTTTGTTTTTTTTGTTTTTGTTTTTTCTCTCTTTTCATCTTTTAATTCTTTATATCACTTAGAAAAACTAATAAGTACTATCTATCCCCTATATTTATTAAACTTATCTACACCACATATCCCGTTTTTCTTTTATTTTTTTTTCTCTCACAGCAAAAAAAGTGTGGGAATTTTTTTTTTTTTTTTTCTTTTCTCACTGTAGTCCCCCTGAACTTTAAGACCCATCATTAAACACCTCTGCTGCACAAATTTTTTTTTTTTTATCTCTCTTTTTCTCTGAATGTTTTTTTTTTTTTTTTTTCTCTCCACCATCTAACACTCCCCTTTCACAGAACCCCTTTTTTTTGTGTGACAAAAAGTGTAAACAAATTAACTTATTTCAAAGCAACGATTAATATCCACCATTTTATTCACTAGGGTTTTAGAAAAAATATATATATAGTATTTGGGGGTTCTAAGTAATTTCTAGCAAAAAAAATTATTTTGACTTAAAGGGTCACTAAAGGATTTTTTTTTTTTTTTAGCTAAATAGCTTCCTTTACCTTACTGCAGTCCTGTTTTCATGTCCTTATTGTTCGTTTTCGCTTTGATGTTGCTGTAATTCCTCTCTGTTCTGGACACTTCCTGGTTGTCTGTTTCATGATAACCACAGTACTGGGAGCTTTCTTACTGTGGTCACTAATCAAGGAGGTGTGATTACTGTGTGTCTAAAAGCCCTCAGCACCAATCCAGTTTTGTTTTACAAACCATCACTGCCCTCTATTGGCTCTCTGGCTCTGTACATCAGAGAGACAGGAAACAACAGCAAATACTAAACTAGAACTGTAAGTGCATTATATGATTGATTGTTATCTATTTGTAATCATTTTTAAAAGGAATTAGTTAACTATTATGTCTCTATACCCTGTAAACAGTCATTTCAGCTTTTCAACTCCTTTAAGTTTGAAAAAAAAGTGGTACTGTCTTTATTCACTTTTTTAACACTTTTTTGGTGAATAGGTAGGGGTACTAAGTAAACAAAATGAATTTCGAATACATATGTTACTGTTTCATTTGAAGATTTGGATACATCCAATATAACCAAAAATGTGTCAGACTTTACTTTCGGAGCGAAACAATTTCCATGTCTAATTTCCGTGCATGTTCTCCTATCTCCCATACAACACGAGAAAATAACATTTGAAGTGTTTGTCCCTTGATAATAACATTCAGAAGTGATGACAGTGCTTGTAGTTTTTGCACACACTTAGCATGTAAAAGTGTCAGTGTGGCTTCCCTAACACAGTTATATACAGCTGTGTCTTCAGCTTTCATCTGAGTGAGTTTGAAATAAACTTCCCCTTTGTTTGTTTCTCTTGTAATTGAAAGACGTCCTTTCATTGACTCTGCATAGTGTATACCTCCAGAATACCATATT
This sequence comes from Rana kukunoris, assembly GCA_029574335.1. NCBI lineage: Eukaryota > Metazoa > Chordata > Amphibia > Anura > Ranidae > Rana > Rana kukunoris. Next base: position 268,597,830 of record CM056049.1, on the reverse strand, counting down.
CCTCCCATCCAGATCAGTCCCTCTCCTGCTCGTTGCCGGACCCATTGTACTGAATTTATCTTTGAACCATCAGTGAGGGAGACACCAGTTACTTTACAGGTGAGTTCCAATGTCTCGGCTGGTTTGACAGTTGCGGGTCCATACTCCTGGAAAGTGACTTGGGAAATTGCACCTGTATAGAGGAAAGTATTGTCACTGACAGAGTATAATATAATTTCATGATAAAGAATATGAGGGAAAATTATACTTACAGTATATAAAATATACAAAACAAATAAACCAAAGAAGAATCTTCATCTCTATGATTAGTTAGAAAGAAGTACAGCCCTTTATCTGATTGTAGTGATCCAGCTCAGCTATCACTTCTTAGAGATGATTGTCAATTTAAAGCGGAAGTTATATGAGTTAATTTACATACATCCAAATAAAACCATTCATGTGGTTTGCATAGTTAAACATACCTTTTTAATAACCACTGTTTATTTTATTTTTTTTCCAGATTAGCAGAGTACTGGTATTAATCCTTTTTTTTGCAATTATTTGTACATGGCAAAAGGGGGAAACAAGACACAGATATTTCTAACTGCCATGCATTTTATGTTCACAAATGTGCTAAAGCCTCAAAGCGAGAAAAAAAAAATGTTGTGGGCTGATGACAAGCACAGATGTCAACATGAAATAAATATTGCTTTGGATTTACATGTGTGTGTGTGAGAGATGCTTAAGATTCACAGTATGTGGTGTGGTAAATACAGACAGACAGATCCAGGGGTTCCTCTTTTTTTATGTAATCCCTAAAATCTACAAATACTCAACACAGCCCCCTGGGAAAACACATGTATGGGTTTGGCTAGCACACCATTGGCTAAGTTTTTTGACAGAATTTGAGTGCCTCTTGTCATGTACAGATCTTTATATATCAAAGATAATGCTGATTTTTTTTTTCTTCAAACTTGTATGATACTCATTTACATGGTAAATCTATACTAGTGACATTGGATGTTTCCATCTTGTATACTGTATTATTGATTATTCATAACACCTATGATATGGGTCAGATTGATTTTGGGGGGCAACACCAATCCTTCTTTAACAGGGTCCAACACAGTTGCTCAGCAACTGCCCCTAAAATTTGTTAGATCTTTTGTAGGCCTTTTTTAACCAACAATTAAAATGATCTTAAGCCTGGTACACACGATCAGATTATCCATGGACAAAGTGTAATACTTTTGTCTGAAGGGCATTGGCCGTGACCTTGTCTTGCATACAAATGGCAATAAATTGTCAGCCAACAAACACAAAACTATGGTGTTTTTCAGCTCTTTAGCGCCACCCCTGGGCAACTTCTGCTAATGTTGCATAATGAAGCATTGCTTCTGAGAATGCGTGTTTGTACTTTGGAGTTTTGTTCCAAGGACTTTTGTTCACACAATTGAATAATCCGACAACACACATTTGTTGTCGGAAAATTTGAAAGCTTGCTATCCAACATTTGTTGCCGGAAAATCCGACAACAATTGTCCAATGAAGCATACAAATAATCAGATTTTCTGACAACAGCCTGTCATTACAGAATTCCCGTCGGAAAATCCAATCGTGTGTACGGGCCTTTAGATTCTCTAATCTGATTTTGTTCTGGCACTCCTTTTTGTATTACTGTGGTTTGAGTTACTGCTCCATCGATTGAAGCCTTGTAGTGCGGAGGACGCCTCATTAGAGCTATTGAGCATGTATGATGTTTACCTTCATGTGATTACACTTTCAAGTCTAAAAGTTCCCAGTTCTTTTAGTATGTTGTTCTGGAGTTGTAAGGCCACGTACACACGATCAGTCCAAACTGATGAAAACGGACTGAAGTCCAGTTTCATCGGTCCAAACCGACCGTGTATACGGCCCATCAGTCTGTTGTCCTTAAGTCCAAAGTTTTAAAACTTGCTTTAAAATTGGACTGATGGACGCCTTACCATCGGTCCAAACCGATCGTTAGTACGCAAAAGCATCGGTTCAAAAACATTGTTTTTTTCAGCACGTCGTCGTGTTTTATGTCACCGAGTTCTGACACGATTGGTTTTTGAACTGATGGTGTGTACGCATATCAGACCATCAGACCATCAGTCTGTGAACCGATGAAAATGAACTTCAGTCCGTTTTCATCAGTTTGGACTGATCGTGTGTACAGGGCCTTACAGTACTACTGCAAGCTCAGCTTTCTTACACAATAGACCAATATCCCCCCCACACACACCATATTTGCCTATATGTAAGCCTATAATCAGGCTTACCTGTATTTACTGTGAATATTCACTGTAGACGGCTCGTACATAGCGTTTCTTCAGCTGCTGTGCCGTTACCGGCATATCCTGCAAGCATGTGCAGGAGTGACATCATCGCAGCTCTGGTCACAGCACCAGAGCCCGCGAACCTGGAAGTAACATTTCGGAGACATGTCATCTGACACAGCTGTGTTTTCTAGGGTTTACAACCACTTTAATACTTTATAAATGAAGTTCATTCTGTAATTTTCTAACAAAAATAGGTAACAAATGGTTCTGAAATTGTTGATTTGCGTATGGGAGACAGGCATTAAAACAGCCCTACACACAAAAAGAGAAAAATCAGCTGAATCAAAAAAAAATGCACATCTTTTGGACATAACACAGATTCACAAATTAGTAAAAATCACTATTTATCCTGCTATATATGTTTCCGTTATGTACCTAAAGACATGAAAAGAGTAAAATGTAGTCAGCAGCTACAAATACCGTAGCTGCTGACTTCTAAGAAAAGAACACATACAAGTCTAGGGATCCAGCACCATCCTCACCCGGATGGGGCTCTTTGACAGTTTTCAGGTCCCCAGCGCCAGCATGTTTAGTGTGGGAAGCCGGCTGTGACTCCTTGCAGCTTCAAAGCTTCCAAATGCACACGCTTGAGACATGCTGCACTGTGTGAATGGTTCTGCAGCTTGCTGGGACCACTAAGGCCGCGTACACACAATCGGTTTAAACCGATGAGAATGGACTTAAGTCCAGTTTCATCGGTCCAAACCGACCGTATGTACGGCCCATCGGTCCATCGCCCGTCGGACCAAAGTTTTAAAACTTGCTTTAAAATCTGACCGATGGACGCCTGATCATCGGTCCAAACCGATGGTTAGTACGCAAAAGCATCGGTCCAAAAACCCCGCACATGCTCAGAATCAAGTCGACGCATGCTTGGAAGCATTAAACTTAGTTTTTCATTGTGTTCTACGTCACCGCGTTCTGACCGGATCAGATTTTGGACTGATGGTGTGTACGCACATCAGACCATCGGGCCACTTCAGCGGTGAACCGATGAAAACGGTCCGTCCGACCATTCTCATCGGTTTGAACCGATCGTGTGTACGCAGCCTAAGATGTCCCAGAAGGCTGGGGGCAAGGAGGGATTTGTTAAATGCAATCCGACCTAAAGTGGGAGCGGATACCTATCAAAGTTAATTACCATTTCCCCCCAAAAACTTTAAAATGGCAAAAGAAGAAGAGGAGGAGGTAGAGAGGAGGACATAAAGTGGTACTTCCCCTTTGGGGAGAAGTTCCGCTTTAATTACTTTTATGATTGTTTTGCAATAGATGGTTTTCATTGCTGTCTCAAACTGTATCCTAAAACACCAAAAGCTATACTGTAGTTGGTTGCAGATCACTAAATTACCGGTATGTCCTTACACTGTCTTGTAACACAGTGTACTCCGCAGAACCAACGTCTACATCAATTCATTATAGTTTAACCATCTCCTGTAGAAAAATTACCAGGTAGGAGCACCATTATCCTGGGTGGATGTTATATGACATTTTCCAGGCGCACATGTTAATAAATACGTGACTAGTAATATACCAGACAAGCCAGTCTCTTCAGGTCATCATACAGCCAACTTGAAAGAACATAGGCCAGCATAAGACTATTATTTATAACTGTGATCATAAAAAATATAAAAATATCTATGTATCTAACATAAATTCTAATAATTATTTCAAAATAAACAGTGATTTTATACTAATCATTGTCTTCATAAGCAGGGAGGACCCTCATTATGCCAACATCCAAAATATATATTTAACTACTTCAATACCAGGCACTTACGCACTTCCTGCCCAAGCCAATTTTCAGCTTTCAGCGCTGTCGCAATTTGAATGACAATTGCTATCATCCTTTTGTTCCCACAAATAGAGCTTTCTTTAGGTGGTATTTGATCACCTCTGCGATTTTTTTGTTTTTGTTTTTGCGCAAAAAATAAAAGAAGACCGAAAATTTTGAAAAAAAATAAAGTTTTAATTTTTTTCTGTTATTTTTTTTGTAAATAAGTAAGTTTCCTTCTTCAATTATGGGCACTGATATGGCTTCATTAATGGGCACTTATAAGGCGGCACTGATGGGCACCGATGAGGTGGCACTGATGAGGTGGCACTGATGGACACTGATGATGGTCACTGATAGGTGGCACTGATGGGCACTGATAGGTGGCACTGATGGGCACTGATAGGTGGCGATGGTATGCGGCACTGATGGGCACTCATAGGCGGCACTGATGGGCACCCATAGGTGGCACTGATGGACACTGAGGGGTGGCACTGATGATACTAATGGTGGCATTGCTGGGCATCACTTGTTTTATATTTTTGACAGTCAGTGCCCATGTTGCCAGTCAGTGTCCAGTTGTGGGCAATGATTGGCATCTATTGTGAATATTTTTTAATATGTGGATGGCTATGGGGTACATACCTGGTCTTCCCTTGTGGTCCTGGCGGCTTCCCTTGTGGCCCAGTGTGGGCATCCATGGGGGTGGGCTGCGCTTATAAACAATCAGCGTATACCCCCCTGTTAGGACAGCTCTTCCAGCTCTTCCTGTTGATTGGACACGGCTGATCACGTGGTAAAGAGCCTCCGCGGGGATCGGAGATGCAGGGTGTCAGACTGACACCCGCATCACCGATCACCGCGCTGCACGCCCCTATGGGTGCGCGCCGGCATGTTATCCTGCTGGACGTCAATAGACATCCAGTCAGGATAACAGAACCACTTCCCGGACATCAATTTGCTATTGATCGGGCGGGAAGTGGTTAAGGATTGGTTAAGTCAAAAATTAGCGGATTTTGTGGACACACGATGAGAGGGAGAATCAGTAAAAAGGTATACATTTTATTACAACATAATTAAAAAACATAATAAATATATAAACAACACCCTGTATAGACACAGTTACCAGTTATCCAATAATGCAGTTATAAAGGACTCTGGACCTATGGTACAAAAATGTATTTAATAATGTATCAATTTCTGATCAAGTAATGCCTCCAAAAACCTGTTCGTCAACGCATTTCACTAAAATATTAGCTTCCTCAGGACAGATACTGGGTAGGTGTTGGTATATTTAAAAACAAGAAGTACATGTATAAGTATTTAATGTAGTATATACAGTAAGTATAAGTTATGATTGTTAAACATTTCTCCAGGAGCACATATACACGACAACTAATTATATATGGACATAACAGTGTGTATGCTTGCCTGGTAAACTTGTGGCTCAAGGTGTGGGAGAACTTGACCAAACTGACAGGCAACCGAAAAAACAAAATTGCATATGTGTGTCTATGATAGTAGGATATACATATATCATGTGGTCTATAGTAGATGCCACTAAATATAACAAAAAACAGGCATATGCATTATGGACTAGGGTGCTACTATAAAGGTTCCCCATTTCAAAGACCAATTTGTATTAGACTTAGATCTCACCTGGTATATAGTGGTCATGTATAGGTATTAGAGTATAACTCAGACACAGGGGTAAGTGGTCACAGCTTCCCACTATAAGCGTGTTCACTACAGTATCTAAAAATAAACGAAGTCGATAGTCAGACATTAACCCTTTGAGTAGGATATATATATATATATATATATATATATATATATATATATATATATATATATATATATATATATATAATAAAGAAAAATACAAAAGAAAATATCCAGAGAGTATATATGAATGGTACTTACTTACCAATCGTACCAGAAAGTTATCAAATGGGTAAGCATACAGTCCCCTTAAAGCGGAGGTTCACCCAAATAACATGTATATAAGATCATAGGTGTGCACAGCCTAATCCATTAGGGTGTGCACCATTAAGCTCAAACACACATGCATGTGTGTGTATCTACATATATATGACCCTGGGACGTTGATATCCCTGCTGGCACAGTGAAAGAGAAGAGTATAAACACTTCTCTTATGGCAGAACTGGTAGGAGGGAGATCTTTTCAATGTTCCTGTTGCTACACAGAGCGATAACACTAATGCGCATGGGGTGATTAGGGTGTGCCTGGGCACACCCGGCACACCCTGTGCGCACGCCTATGTATAAGATCATATTCTTTAGACTTCCAACATGTACAGTATGTGCTTTTTTTTTGGCTCCACATACCGTATTATGGCTATTTTCCACCTGGCTTCCGGATACTCACTCGCGGGGGAGTAGGCGTTCCTATGCTGCGGCGCAGTGTCATCTGGGACTTCACCACAGAGTATGGAGGCCTCAACTGCGGCCTACTCCCTGTGGAAACACCCCTGACAGTTTCCTCCTGGGTTGAAGAGGCGGTCTCCCTTAAATTACCTCCCCCCGCAGGCGGCGCGGAAGGAAAAGCATCTTGGGGTTGCGCGGCTGCTCTCTGGGTAATGTAGTTCATTACAGGCCAGGGAAAATTAAGTCTCTTCTCCTCGTGAACTCAATTCCCCAACATCCAATGCGGTATCAGAATGAAATGCAAAGAACAGGTGGCCCTGACCCAACTCGCCCACAGGAGGGAGCTGAGATCCTTCATGATCAATGGTAGCCTTTTGTATCACATCAGAAAAGGGCGATACCCCGCTACAATAATATATATATATATAGGTTTATAGCTAATAGCGTCATTGAGGCCAGGGATAGTAGTAGCAGCCAAAGTGTGAATTGATCTCATTTATCTTTGTATGTTTTTTTTTATCATGATTACCACCTCGAGAGTTCATTGGAATGTGTTTAAGGCTGGGTTCACACTGCTGGGAATTCTTTTGCGAATTTGAGCCGTTGCGATCGCTCAAATTCGCAGGTCATTAAAATAACATTGTTTTCCATTAGTGCCATTCACATCAGTGTGGTGCAAATCTAAGCTTTGGGGAAAAAAGGGTCCTGTGCGAGTTTGATCTGTATGTGATGCAAATTCAGCTCTATAGACTGACATTCCCTGAAATCCAAGCGAATCGTGGCAAAATCACGGTAAAATTGTGCGATTTTAAATTCGCAGCAGTGTGAACCTAGCCTTAATGCTGCAAATGTTACTTTTTTTTATATCATAGCTTTTATACTTTTTTTTTGATGGTTTGTACTGAAGTGTTATAAAATCTATATTTCAAAGAAATAGAAATAAAACAGAAAAGCAATATACTTCCTCTTCCTCTATGTGGGTTACCACACAGATATCAAATAGGATATTGAGCGGTCTGTCAGTTACTTTCTGTTGCTGTGTCTCTTGCACAGTAATATGTTCCGGAATCTTTTGTTTCTGCTCCATTGATTTGCAAGTAGACCTCTTTCTTTGCAGTGTCTCTGGTGATTGAGAGTCTGTTTTTTAGTAAATCAGCATAGTAAGTGCTCCCACCACTCCATATAGCTCCAATCCACTCCAATTTCGATTCAGGCAGTTGTCTAACCCAGTGCACACCAATGCTGGATAACTCAAACCCAGACACTGTACAGGTGAATTTCATTTGTTGTGAAGGTTTTACAATCCCTAGGCCTGATTCTCGAAATGTCTGGGAGAGGACACCTGAAAAACAAAACCACAATAACTAATGAGTCTATCAATCAGCTAAGAACAATTATTTACAATAATATTATAATATATAATAATAATTATTATTATTTCTCCTACTTAAAGGGAAAATTGCAATAAAAAGCACAACTGTATCCATTTTTTCTAAATTGATAGCTGTTGATTTAAAATGTTACTTGCCCCCCTGCACTCCTTATGTACCTGAGGACATGCAGTCAATTTGCATAACAGATGTAGCTGGGATATATAATAGGACACATCTGTTGTCAGTGCTGACAGTACACTTACACTGTGGTCTGAAAAGTAAAGCCACCCCTTTACAAATACAGATCATCCTCTGGTTATATAAAACCTGACATATGATACAATGAAATTGTCCATGATCCCTTGTAAAATAGCTTCTCCCTGTCCTTGGTGATCAGTCAGCACTTTAGGATCCCTGAGCATCTAAGGACAGGGCAGAACTACAAGGATGGTGGAATGTATACTATTTTCAAAGCTTTGTTACAATATTAGCACATATTATTTAAAATGTTTTAAGTTTTATTATTAACATTTTACATGTAATGGTGAAGTGTGGATAGTGGTGAATTATTCGTGCTTTCTGTTCATTCTGCTCTCAATATGCAGTATTGTAAAAATGAAAGTTTGTGTTACAAAAAGTAACCCCCCAAAAAACTCTGACTGTTTGCAACTAACTTTAAAAACTGCGAAGGAAGATGTTCTTTTCTTACTGTACAATGCTGCCCTCCACTGTATTCATTTACTATTTAGACTAGAGTCCAGTAGAAATGCCGGGAGCACTGTGGGACGAAGAAATAAAGCAATGAGATGTGTAGCTTTCGCTGCATGGATATATGTGCCCTTTGTATATAGGTTAGGGGTGTCGCAGCATGATGCAGTTATTTATATAATAACATTATTATTATTATTATTATACAGGATTTATATAGCGCCAACAGTTTACGCAGCGCTTTACATTAGGGAAGACAGTACATTCACAATACAAATCAATACAGGAGGGATCAGAGGGCCCTGTTTGTAAGAGCTTACAATCTAGAAGGGAGGGTCAAGTGGAACAAGGGGTAGTTAGCTGTGGGGGATGGTCAGATGGACTCAGATTAATCATGTTTGCTTAGTTCTCTTTTTTCCCTTTCTCTGCTTTTTTTGACAGAAAGCTTAGACCAAGGATGGTAATGCATGACCTAACTCAAACTTCACTTGTGACAACTGGGTCTGCAGGGCATCACTAAAGGGTAAGGGTGATTGATAATAGGGACAAGCTTCAGGATCATGTCAGTAGCGGCCTGTTCAATACGGGACGCCGCCCCCTATTCAATGCGCCCAGACCCTAATCTACATGCAGGGCGCCGGACGCATGTATTCCAATTTTTTGTTCCGGAGCACATGATTAGAGCTAGAGGCTCTAATTGGCTTCAATTTAATTGGAGCACCAGCCATCACTGCTTCAGGTCCATTATGAGTTCAACCAAAACCCAAGCTTTTCACAGTTGACTAAAAAAAGATTTGATCAGTTCAGCAAACCATAACACTAATCAAATGAAATCCAGTTTTTAATGGAGAAAAAAAAGAGATTGCTTAAGACAAATACAGTACAAGCTTGGTTTGAGAGTAACTTGGTTTGAGAGCGTTTTGCAAGACAAGCAACAATTATGTGTTCCCCACCTGATAGAACAGCATTTTAACCTTCATCCCGGCAGTGTCAGCCGAACCACCACAGGCTTTTGCGGCCATTTTTCGGCCACCACTGGTTCTCCAAACCTTGGCCCCCAGAAATTCTCTTAAATTTCTGCTTTACCCAGTCTTCATCACGCCTCGTGCTGTACCCCATCGTGGCAGCTGCCCAAGTCTGGGGACACACTTGAACAGGACAGACAGTGTTCTTCACCACAGACAATCAGGCCACAGCCGACATCATCAATAAAGGTAGATCTAAGTTACTCCCCATCACGTCCTTCCTGCGCAGGCTCGCGCTGCTGTCACTCCATCACCAGTTAATATCTTATGTAGACATATTCCAGGCAAATGCAAAATCGCAGGTGATGCGCTTTGCCATTCCAACCTTACTTTGTTTTTTCCAGCAAGAGCCTGGAGCCGATCAAACAACTATCCCTGTCGTACCCTGGTCATTCCTGACGATGGACTGAAGTTGCATCTCACCAACACAACCCAGCTTATTAACCACTTCTTGGCAGGCAACACACTGAAGGCCTATAGCACTGCTTGGAACACTAACCGCAAATGTTTGGCCCCTTGCTCCGGAGAAGCAATAGGCAATGTTAGATACATCCTAGCCTTCATATCGTATTGCCACACACAGCTGACCCTTTCTCACAATACTATCACACCATATCTAGATGGCGTCCAGCATTTCCTGTCCCTGCAGGACCCCAGTGAACCATCAGTATTCTCGAGCCAATGCAGTCAAGTTCCTCCTACAGGGCATACTGAAGCACCAACCTGTAGTCAGTGGCAAGTGCCTACCTTTTAAAAGTGCCCTCTTTAGGGACAAGTCTGAAATCCTTACTCGTTCCCTGTTTAGGGCTTTGCCCAGCCTATTCACCCAAACAGCCATCTACCAGGCCTTCTACGGTTCCCTACGACCTAGTGAATATACAGTCAGCTGCTCCGGCAGTCAGACACTGCTCCGACGCCACCCGACTCGCTTTCGAAACCACTACCAGCCCTGGGGGTTGACATCAACCTGTTTCAGACTAACAACGCCTGATGCCCAGTGACGGTGCTCGACCGACTACTGCTCCATCTACCCAGCCAATCTGATGGTAGCTCGTTGCTACCCTTTCTAAACCAGCTCCCTGAGTGGCAGCCAGGGTGTCAAGCATGTCAGAATCCCCCTAAGTAACTTGGGCTTTAAACCCCAGTTAGTTCTCTGGACATTCTTTCTAAATCTGAGCAGCCTCAGCTGCCTCCCAACAGGGAGTACCAGACCACGTAATCAAGATACCAGGCTGATAGAAGTCTCCTTGTTTTGCCACATACATCCCAAATCCTCAGGAAGAAATGGCACACGCCTTTAACAGGCTGACTCAATAGATACAAGAAATCAATAAAAGCTATTTCCCTAGCTGAGTCTTTTGGCCCCTTTTCGTGGCATAATGACCAGACCACCAAGGCACACTTCAGGTCTATTTATGTTGTAAGTCTTGTCGCGTGTTTATGTGATCCACATCTCTCTCAGTCAGAGGTTAACGACCATAAATAAGAAGGCCAGTATGGTTTATGGGAGGAGCCCAAGGGTATTTAAAGCAGCCCACTCACCTATGCTCTTTGTCAGTTCAGTGTGCGTTACTACACGTCACTGGGCCGACTCTTCCCAGCTCACCTCATGTCCGTAAGTCTGCACATTCCATCACATTCGACACCCTCTTGCCCTTCCCTTTTTCAGGGCACTTCTAAGCATATCTTTCTTCAATTAACTACCCATTACTTACCTTGGGTATGCCCCCTTTTCTTGGCATACTGACCAGACCACCAAGGCACACTTCAGGTCTATTTATGTTGTAAGTCTTGTCACCTGTTTATGTGCTCCACATCTCTCTCGGCCAGAGGGTAATAACCATAAATATATATGGAAAAGGTGATGTTGTCTGCGCTGTGGAAAAACACTACCTAGGGGTGGAGTGCAATTGGAGAAAGGGTGAGCCCCAAGGGGCAGTGAAGTGATGGGGATGGTAATGCCTCTATGTGACAAATAATGGTCAAGCAAAAAACAGTGATAGCAATATAAACATCAATAACAATGTCAAAAGTGATTCAATAATAAAATAAATACAAATCAAATAAGCATGACAGTCCCAATCCCACGATCAAAGGGAAAGGAGATCCAGGTGCAGCATGAGAACTTGGTGGAAAAATAAATGGAAAGTCTAAAGTGAAGGTTCCAGCAGCCAGGTATGTGAAGGCGCAAACGTGCAGCCCACACCTCTTGTGATCCTAGCAGCTTACCTCAAGGCTATCGCATATAGCCAATATAGCCAAACCAAAGGGAAGGAGCTGCAGTCTCCTAACGGATGGATGTCCTCCTGAGGGATGGGATGATGATCCTGCTAGCAATTTCTGTATACCGCAGCTGTAGTTTTTCTTGAAGATTATGCCCAGATGCCCAGTTCCGCAGCCTCTGGATGATATAACCACTTAAAGACCCCCGCACGCACATATACGGCCACAACATGGCTCGTACAGGCACAAGGGCGTAAATTTACGTCCCCGCCTGAGTGCGGTTCGGGGGTCCCATCGGGACCCCCTCCGCGGCGTGCGGGGGTCTCCCTACCTCTGGGAGCGATCCGGGATCTGCGGGCGGATGTCCGTGTTTTCCGCCCCCCCCGCGATCGCTCCCAGCCAATGGGAGCGCGCTCCCAGCCTGTCACTTCCTCCTCCTGTGTTTACACAGGAAGGAGGAAATGATGTATTCTCTCATCGCAGCGCTGTTTACCAGCGCTGCTGATGAGAGAAGACATGACAAGTAAGTGTGCACCAACACAACACTGACACACACTCACATAGGCATATTAACCCCTTGTGATCGCCCCCCCCCACCCCCCTGTCACAGTGTTACTGAATGCAGTGATTTAATCACTGCATTTAGTGTCAGTGTGACAGGCACTGTAAAAAACAGTTAGTGTTAGGTTCAGGATAGCCCCCCCACCCCCCCTAATAAAGTTTTAACCCCCTGATCACCGCCCTAGTTAACCCTTTCACTCCCTATTGCCAGCGTCACTAAGCGATCATTTTTCTGATCGCTGTATTAGTGTCGCTGTTCCCGCTAGGTAGCTATTTTTTTTTATTGCGATTTTTTTTTTTTACTAAAGACATGTGGCTAAATAAATTTTGGCCTAAATGTTTGACTAAAATTTAGTTTATTTGATTTTTTTTTAACAAAAAGTAAAAAATTGTGTTTTTTTTTCAAAAATGTCGCTCTATTTTTGTATATAGCGCAAAAAATAAAAATCGCAGAGGTGATCAAATACCACCAAAAGAAAGCTCTATTTGTGGGAAGAAAAGGACGCAAATTTTGTTTGGGAGCCACGTCGCACGACCGCGCAATTGTCTGTTAAAGCGACGCAGTGCCGAATCGCAAAAACACCTTGGGTCATTTACCAGCGTATTGGTCCGGGTCTTAAGTGGTTAATATATATTTTTATATATATGTATATATATATATATATATATATATATATATATATATATATATATATATTATATATATATACATATATATATATATATATAAATAGAGAAAAAAGCAAAATGCAAAGACTCACCTGAATATGTAAATACTGCACTTATCACACAGGGGGAGACCTTTGTTTCGGCTCAAGTGGGTATTGCCAAAAAGGGGAAAAATGGGCCTCTGTAACAGAAGCAATTTAAATGGAATAAATATCCACTTTAGGACATAAAGTCGCATAGTTATTACTAGAATGGTTGAACAAAAATATGGCTTACCCTTTGGTGCTACACCCCTGTCTATGGCTTTCCTTGCTGTGTGTGGCCCAAATGTACGGTAATGGCATATCATCTTATATAGAGGGAGAGAAAGTAGGGGGGTGTGGCAGCCTGAAAATTGTGCAAAAAGAGCCGAGTCATGTGACGTATAACAACTCCACATGCTCAAAGTCATGCGACCACCTGCATCCTCATCTGTGATAGGACATAAAGAAAGATATCCGGTCACATGGTGTATAACATTGCCATGTGATCGTAGTCATGTGGTTATAGCCATGTGACCGCAAACCCACCTCTGAAATGATTAAACAGATATCAAAAGGGAGTAAGCATGATCATATGACCTCAAACCCCTCTCAAGTGATTAGGTAAATATCAACAGGAAGTAGAGAGATGCATAGAAAGGTATAATGACAGCCATCCACGCCAATACACCTACCTCCAAAACTCCACCCCCAATTAGGTGGACAGACAGAGAGATATCTGATCACATGTAAAAAATAAAAAACAAGCCACAGCGCTATATAATTAGTGATAATAAATAAGTGAAAAAAAATACACAAATGAAAATCATATAAATCAATAAAAGGAAAGTCCAATTAAACTGATCAGTAAGTGAATGAAGGAGAAATTCATAAACAGTGATTGCTGCCAAAGTTAACACAAACGAAAATCCTCCACCGAAAGACCACCCAAGTGGTGTAATGTAGTCTCCTTACCACATGTGTATGACCATGATTACATCGGTCATATCAGGCACAGGGATGTTTAAAGTCTTCCTGTCAGACTATCTCCAGGTAAATGGATTGAGGGTGCCGATCCAAAATGTGCTCGTTCAAAAAAGGGGGTATGTTGCTGAACTCAAACTCCCATGAAACGACAAATCAGAAAAGACCCCATAGTGTAATACCATAATGATTGTGGATTTATTAAGAAGTAGAATCACACTTACAGTTAAAATGAGACTGAGCGTGGTGAATAAATTCAAAGAAAGCGGCGTCTCCTCTCAGTTTTCTTCCTCTCTGCTGAGCTCCGTAGTTGCCTGTCTCCGTGAATGGTGCGTGATGAAGTTCCAGCTAAGCTACGCCTACGCGTTTCGTCATCAAAAGACGTAGTCAGGGATAGGCTGCTGGTTACAACGTCATCACTGTGCCCTTATATAATAGCGAGACTCCATTTTGAATGTGGGCAATTACAAAAAGGGCATAATAGAGAGACACGAGTGTCTGCGTATTAACGCACGATGTATAAGAGCAAAGCAGAGGTAGATAAAATATAAGGAGAAGACTGCCATCTTGTGGGTAAATTAAAGAACACGCAACTGAGTCCAGCATTAGAGGAGAGGGAAAACAGGTAGAAAGGCCGTAAAAAGAATTAATTCATAAAACACAAGTAGTACTTGACATTTATACAGTCAATAAATATGAATTATATATCAAAAAATTATACAATATATATTAAATACTATATACACAATGTAACAGTCAACACCGTTTACGACCTTCCATCAACCCAAGACAGCTTATCTGACACTCCGACCGACAGGACCCGATCCATTCCATTTCCCAGAATTAAGACGAGACACAGCTCTGTGCTTTCTGGTTTCAAAATGAATGAATGCTTTAATGGTACACTTAGCTTTCTTATATATACAGTACAACATATTACAGTAATCACAGGAACAAAGACATCCCCCTCATCACACACTGGGGGCTTCCATACAGATTTTAGAGAGACACTTTGGCATCGGTCTATAATAAACATGATCTAATTACTACACCTGAGGAGTCACATTCCTTTATCAGTAGAATTCAAACAAAACACCATCACCCAATGAGTTCCCCTCAACCCACATCTTTAGACAGACGGTTTGTCTCCGACACCTGAACCGTGTTATCACACAATGAAATGTCTTTCAGGAGCTAGCCTCACTTAGCATTTCAACAGCCTGTTACACAGAGGAATGAGTCACTGTCCCATTGACCTGGTTTGGGGTCAACATTAACCAACACCTGTAATATCTCAAGACATCCTGCAATATGAACTATCAGTAATGTCCCATCTCATGTAATACATGAATTATGGTTTATCATTTATTATCCACCCTATGCCCAAAAGGGGGACAGGGTGACCTTAGACCCAAGAGTCCTTAGGGCCTCTGCCACAGGAGTATCCCCCATCCCTCAAAAGTCTCTGGGCGTCACGGTCATTCCGTTACACACAATATATATAAAATACATATAAATTCCAAAAGGAATAAAAGATAAAAAATCAATATAAAAACATAGATAAAATAATTAAGTCATCTACGCATTATTTAAAAAACAATTGATGTCCCAATCACCATTTAAAGGGGTTGTAAAGACAAAAATATTTTCCTCTTAAATTAAAGTCTGACAGTAGCTGATAAAGTAAAAAGTAATGTTTTGCATTATAACTAGTTTGATACCTGTTGAAATCAAGCTGTTTTATTCACCCCTGTCACTCCTGAATCGTTATTCTCACTGACTTCCTGGTTTGCAGTGAACTTTCATTCTTGTTACACCATGGCCTAATGGGAACTACAGTTGCCATTAGGCTTAGCCTCCATGCCTGTGAGGCATAAGAGAGCATCTTCACGCAGGGCTGTAGTCATAGGGAGGGGGTGAGCACATTCTGCTTTCCACCATGCAAAACAGCTCAGGTGCTGGTGGAAAGCAAGAACAGGAGAGACAGGAAATGGCATTTTCAAACCTGGATTACTGCATTTTGGAGGTCAAAAGGTAAAATGAGGTAAGTGATATTTAAATGCTATAGCTTACAGCAATCAATTGATCTAATAAAAAATGAACCTTTAGTGTTCCTTTAACCCATATGGAATAAATGACTTCATATTAAAAATTCATTGGGTTTCAAGTTTCGATATTGAGCAGACCTTATTAGTGCCCCTCCAGTGTGGGCACAGTTTTTCTATAGGTAAAAAAAGGGTTCCTTTGATTTCTTTATCATGGTATTTAGCATAATGTTTAGACAAATTATGCTTAGGGAAACCCCTCCTTACATTGCCCACGTGCTCTTCTAATCTTACATGGATGGCTCTTTTAGTGCATCCAATGTATTGCCGTGAACAAGGGCATTGTATAAGATAAACAACACACTCACTGGAGCAAGTAATTAAGGAATTAATCTCATATATCTTATTGGTCTGAGTGGACCGAAAAGATAAACGTTTTCGTCCCAGAAATGCATTAATTTTACAGATATTGCACTTACGACAGGGGTAGAAACCCTTCATATCTTGAAAAAAATGAACTGTATTGGGAGGATCAATTACATTGGGAGCTATTTTTTATGCACCTCTAAAAATGACAACTGGCCGATCGGGGATAATTGAACCCAACACTCTATCATTTTTCAAAACATTCCATGTCTCTTAAGTATTTTTTTAACTGAGAAATGTTGATTTGAATATCCAGTTATCATAGCAATCCCAAACGGGTTATCTGAGTGGGCGACGTTTCTACTCGCACCACATAACATCTGACTTCTATCCAGCCAACTTACTGTCCGAATAGTGTCATCTATATTGGCCTCATTATAACCCTTTTTTAGAAATCTGGATTTGAGCACTGATGCTTGCTGATGATAATCTTCCAAGCTAGTGCAATTCCGCCTGATTCTTTGAAATTGCCCTTTAGGCGATTCTTATGGCGGGGTAGGAGAGCTAGATGGGCCTTTAAGAATTCCACAGCTTCTAGAGGGGCCGGGGGAGTAGGGAACATAGTGGTCAGGGACTACCATGTAGCGGCGATCCTTGCACAACTAAGGACTTGGTTCCCTGATGCCCCCGCCACGAGATGGCGAGAACTGGAAGAAATTCAATACATTTGCAGCAGCCTTCATGATCTTTTGATGGCATATTTCATATCACCTAAACTCCCAGAGGGTATATCCCCCACAATGGAGGCATCTTTGACCGCCTGGGGCAACCTAACTACAACACCCCAGGAACACTACCCCACGACGTCCATCCAAGTACCACTATCATCTCTAAAAGGAGTAATACCAGACTTAAACATTGCCCAATGGTCCAAAGCAGGGATAGTTAACACTTCAGATCTGATGATAGGCCCTAGTGGGAAGACTTTCAGATCACTTCAAATAGATTTTGGTCTAGATGAGGCTGAACACTTCACGTTCCTGCGACTTACCCACTTTCTCAGGACTAATCCGCCCCTCACAGTACAACTTCCATGGAGAGTGGCCCTATACTTCACTAAACAAAACACCAACATCAGGGGAATCTCCCTGTTTTACAATATTATGGGAGATAAACTACTCTTTAAAAAAACGTCCAATGTAGTAGCGTGGGAAAAAGACTTAGGCATTTCATACTCCCAGGAACAGTGGCAGCAGGCTCTGCGAGCTACATATGTTTCCACCAGAAGCGTCAACCTCTGGGAACAACACCAAAAGATACTCCTGAGATGGTATCTTACACCATACAGGATGTCAATATTTAGCCATCAGATATCCCCGCTATGTTGGAGAGGTTGTGGACAGGTGGGAACCCTGTTCCACGTACTATGGGAATGCCCGAGTATACAGCCTATCTGGCATGATATATTTTCCCTGATCACTCAATCAGTAAAGACAGCCATTCCGCAATCACCCGGGATTGCGGTCCTCTCACTAGGGATGGACTCCATCCCGAAATCTGTCAGACCTATAGTCTCCCACATCCTGTTGAGCACCAGATTGGCCATCACCCGCCACTGGAAAGACCTGAAGGCCCCCACAGTGCAAGAAATAATCACATCGACCAACACACATATTGGCTACGAACAGATGTTCGCAGCATTCCAAGGCAAATTTACCCAGGCAAGCGAACTGTGGCAATTGTGGACTGAGTGCTACAAATCGAGACCCACTTAGGTTGGTTAACCACCATGGTCTCAATGGAAAATGAGTTCATTGTTTACTTGATTAAATATATAGTTGTTAAGCATAGAATTGGATCCTGTTTTACTCTATCCTTACAAATGTCTCTCTCTTTCTTTTGTCTTTTCCCTTCAACCTGTTTCTCTCCTTCTCTATAAATCTCTATCTCTCTATTCTCAGACTCTGACGGTCCTAATTGTAACTCATCAAGTGCTTATGCCTCTCTGAGGCTTAACTTCCCAGGGGGTGGAGTGGGGTTGGGAGATCCTCCTGAAGGACACAGCTTGATCCCGTGGGGGTGTCTGAAGGCCGGTCTCCCTTCTCTTAATGCTCTAGCCTCCTCTTGACTTCGTGACTTCATCACGTTGAAATACACCTCGACCTCTCTAAGGGGTCACTTGTTGGTCTATTCTCTATTACTAACACTTGCCATGTGCCCATGATAAAGTTATTGTTACTTTCCAACTGGACTGTCATACAATCTTGTACCCTTTATTTTTCATTGAACCTTGTATATATGTTGCTTATTGTTTGTTACACTTTAAATTCAAATAAAAATTATTGAAACGAAATTGCCCTTTAGGGACAACTTTAAGCCAATGAGAATGATGGCTACTAGTGTCAGGACCGGGATTTGAGCCTGGGACCTCAGCTGTGTCTGGCAGTGAGCCTTCTCACTGAGCTATCTGGGATGCTGGACAGCTCCCTGTCTGTTCTGCTGGATAAACCCATCTGATCCATTGGACCTTGCTGCCTTGTGTCTTGATTGTCTTGAACCTTGAACCCCTTGCTCCTCCCACGAACTTCCTGATATAAGCCATGTCTCTGCACTTCCTCCTTGCCAGACTATTGTGCTATCTCCAGCCTGTATCTCGCTCCCGTCTTCTCTGCTGCCATCCATATTTGCTACTGCTCGTTATCGACCCTTGGCTTGTTATCGACTACGCTTCTGCCTGATCCCAACCTACAGATACTCATTACCGACCTTTTGGCTTGTTTACCGACCACTCTTCTGTTTGATCCTTACCTGCTTATCTGCTATTGTACCCCGGCTTTCTCACCTCCTGGTGGGGCAATCCTGAGGACCGCGACCTGGAGCTAACACGCAGCAAAATCCATCTCCACCTTCAGGAGCTCTGGTGAACACCGGTTAGCGCTTAGATTCCGCACCTCAGGTGACCCTGTGTCATCAGCCAGGATGACCTGCTCTGCTGCTATAGCTACTGGCCTCTGAGCCTGACCCCAGACCGTGACAGAATATTCTGGCCCAAAACATGGAGGCCGTTGTAGCAGCTGCTGTAGCCCCTCTCGGAGTGCAAATCGGTGAGTTGCAGACGTTTGCTGTTAACTTCCAGGAAAAGATTTCTGAGTTACAAATTGAACTGAAGGCGCAACAGGAGGAAATCCTTGATCTGAATAAACAATTGCGTGACTCTCGTGCCCGAGATACTGCTGCTGTAGATTCTAATGCACGAATGCCCCTACCACTTAAGTTTAGCAGAGCCAGCCGCAATTATAGAGGGTTCCTTAATCAATGTCGTATATACTTTCAGATGCAACCTGCTGCATTTCCTTCTGAAAGGAAAAAGGTGCTGTTTATTATAAATCTCCTGACTGAGGAAGCTTTAGCCTGGGCCTTCCCTTATGTGGAGAAAGATGATGTCGTCCTGGATGATTTAGATTCTTTTGTAAAAGCGATGAATCAAGTTTTCGATGATCCTAACCGCTGCGCTACTGCTGAGGCAAAATTGCACAATTTACGGCAGGGTAGACGCTCTGTTGCAGAGTACACAACTGAATTCCGACGCTGGATCTCAGATACCAATTGGAATACAGCAGCACAAAAGAGTCAGTTCCGTCAAGGACTCTCGGAACAAGTAAAAGATGAGCTTGCCAGAGTAGAAAGTCCTGACGACCTTGAGGCTTTCATTAAATTATGTATTCAAATTGATCAGAGACTTACTGAAAGGAGAAAGGAGAGACTGGGAATCTTAGGCAGTAATGGTGGCATGCGTTTTTCTACTACTCAGTATTCGCCTAAGGGTCCAAGAGTTTTTCCTGATTCTGACACTCCTGAACCTATGCAGGTGGATGCTATTAAAATATCTATTACTACTCAGGAGAAAGATGACGACGTTCAGAGAACTTATGTCTGTATTGTGGAGACCTTGGACATTATGCAGTTAATTGTCCCAATAAATTTAAAAGAATAATTGGAGCAACAGATGTTACCGTATCTGAACAAATAAATTAAATTTCTCAGTCCGTCTCGTCTTTGATTCAGGAAGCAAATAAAGTTAATTCCTTATCAACTAATTTTGTCATCCCAATAAGGCTTATCGTTGAAAGCAATGAAATACCTTGCTCTGCTATGCTGGACTCAGGGGCCGGGGGAAACTTCATGGACATAGAATTTGCCCAAAGTAATAAAATCGTAATAAGAAATAAACTCGCCCCTATTAATATGGAGACTGTGGATGGCTCACCTTTGTCTTCAGGACCAGTTACCCACGAGACCATCCCACTGAAGCTCTTAATTGAGACTTACCATCAGGAGACTATCAGCTTTGAGCTGATCACATCACCCAAATTCCCTATTATCCTAGGCATTTCTTGGTTCTCTATCCATAATCCCTCCATCAACTGGGAGACACGTTCTTTAGGCTTTACATCTGAACATTGCAAAAGACATTGCAAAGAATCTTATCAAATAAGCCCTCCACTAACCCAAGATTTACAAGCAGCTTTGGCAACCATTAAGTCATATGACAAGCTACCTCCACAATATCTTGAGTTTCGGGACGTTTGTGATAAAAAGGGCGCAGATCAGCTGCCTCCTCATCGCTCTTATGATTGTCCCATTGAATTGCTTCCAGGGGCAGAAATACCATTTGGGCGCCTTTATTCTTTATCTGAACCTGAACTAAAGGTGCTCAAAGAGTGGATTAATGAGAATCTAGAGAAGGGTTTTATCAGACACTCTACCTCTCCTGCTGGGGCAGCCTTATTCTTTGTGGTAAAGAAGGACTCCACCCTGCGTCCGTGTATTGACTACAGAGATTTAAATAGGATCACAATTAAGAATCGCTATCCACTCCCGGTCATTCCAGAAATGCTTGAGAGACTCCGCTCCGCCAAACTCTTTACCAAATTAGATTTACGGGGGGCATACAACCTTGTCCGCATTCGTCCCGGGGATGAATATAAAACTGCTTTCAGAACCAGATATGGACATTTTGAGTCTTTGGTCATGCCCTTTGGGCTTTGCAATGAACCTGCAACTTTTCAACATTTTATTAATGATGTTTTTCGAGATTTTCTTGATCAGTTTGTAATAGCATACTTGGATGACATTCTCATTTTCTCTGATACTTTGGAAGAACACCGCAAGCATGTCTGTATTGTTTTCGAGAGATTAAGGCTGAATAAACTTTACATCAAACTAGAAAAATGTAAGTTTGAACAAACTCAGATCCAGTTCTTGGGATACATAATCTCTTCTGAAGGGGTAAGCATGGATCTTGATAAGATCAAAGCAGTGGTGGATTGGCCTGTCCCTAGAAATGTTAAGGAGATACAGCGATTCGTTGGATTTGCCAACTTTTACAGAAGATTTATAAGGAATTTCTCCAAGGTAATTGCTCCAATTACACAGCTGACAAAGAAAGGGATGCCCTTTTTTTTGGTCTCCTGAGGCACAGGCTGCCTTTAATTAACTTAAAACTCTCTTCACTTCTGCGTCAATACTGGTACATCCAGATCCAGAACTACCTTTCATCGTAGAAGTTGATGCTTCTAATTCTGCTGTGGGAGCTATGCTTTCTCAACAAATTGGAGAAAAAATGCAGCTTCATCCTTGCGCTTATTTCTCTCGACTGATGTCTTCTGCCGAGAGGAATTATGACTTTGGAAACAAGGAGCTGCTGGCAATTAAGGAAGCATTTTCTGAGTGGAGGCATCTGCTGGAAGGGGCTAAGCATCCTGTAACCGTTCTCACCTATCATAGAAATTTAGAATTTATTAGGTCTGCTAAAAGGTTGTCACCTAGACAAGCACATTGGACCCTTTTCTTCTCCAGGTTAAATTTTGTTATCTCGTACAGCCCTGGATCAAGGAATGGTAAGGCTGATGCCCTATCACGGATGTTGCCTGGGCCCCTCCAGGAAAGAAACTCTGAATGTACAATCCTGCCTCAAAAGAACTTTCTAGGGGCCACAAGTTCAAAGACATTTCTTAATCTCCTCAAGGAGGGGTATGAGAATGACCAACTTCTTAATAATCCTCCTAAAGACATTAACCTCAAGTACAACAATGTTTTTTGGACTCAAGGACATTGCCTCTATGTACCTGAATCAGTTTGGGTAGAAGCCCTCAAAATGCTGGTCATTTTGGGGTTTCTAAGACAGAAGAACTCTTATCACGTTCCTTTTGGTGGCCTGGGTACAAGACAGATGTAAAGAAATATGTGGCTTCATATCTAACCTGTGCTCGCAATAAGACACCCCGATCTTCTCCTCTGGGGTTACTTCTACCACTGCCTGTTCCATCAAGACCATGGGGGTCAATTTCCATGGACTTTGTAGTCGACCTTCCTCTTTAGAAAGGAATGACCACCATTCTAGTAGTCGTTGACCGTCTCACTAAGGCGGCGTACACACGAGGGGATATATCCGCTGAAAACGGTCCGATGGACCGTTTCAGCAGACATCTCCGCTCGTGTGTATGGGCTAGCGGACAGATTTGTCCACCCGACAGATTTCAAAGCATGCTTTGAAATCTATCCGGTGGGGATCTGTCCGCCCGACATGTCTGCTGGTTAGTACACTTACCAGCAGACATGTCGGCCCCCACCGCCGCCGCGCCGCTGCCGAATGGATTCGGCGCAAGCGCGGAAGTGTTTTACTTCCTGGTGCGGTGACGTTGCGGTGACGCGGCGGCGTCAACGTCACCGCCGCGTCACCGCCACGTCACCGCGCCTTCCGGCGGCGGGGAATTTGATCCGATGGTGTGTACACGCCATCGGATCAAACTCCCGATCGGACATATCCGATGGAAATGGTCCGCGGACCGTTTTCATCGGATATATCCGATCGTGTGTACGCCGCCTAAGATGGCTCACCTTATTCAAGTTAAGGGGGTACCCTCTGCCGAATATACTGCTGAGGTAATGGTTAGAGAAGTTTTTAAACTTCATGGAATTCCTGATGATGTGGTGTCTGACAGAGGGGTACAGTTTACCTCAAAATTTTGGAAAAGTTTTTGTTCAGCTTTGGGTGTAACAATTAATCTGTCCTCAGCTTTTCATCCACAGTCTAATGGTCAAACCGAGAGGACCAATCAAACTCTGGAGCAATACCTTCGATGTTTCGTGAGTTATCTCCAGGATGACTGGGTGGACTACCTTCCTACGGCTGAGTTTGCTTATAATAACTCTAAACATAGCTCCAGTTCCCAAAGCCCTTTTTTCCTAAACACCGGGTATCATCCAGTTTTTATTCCTGATCTCCCTATCTCAACTTCATTTCCTGCTGTTACCAACAGACTAACTTCATTACATGAAATCCAGGAGAAATTGAGAGATACATTGAAGGAGGCGCAGGAATATTACAAGAAGGCTGCTGACAGACACCGTAGATCTATTCCCACCTTTCAGGTAGGTGACAAGATTTAGTTATCTACCAAAAATTTAAAGGTTCAGGTTCCATGTGCTAAGTTGGCTCAAAAGTTTATTGGACCTTTTGAGATTTCTGCTCAAATCAACCCTGTCACTTTTCGCCTAAAACTTCCTGACAATATGAAGATTCACCCTGTTTTTCATATACCACTACTCAAACAGTTTCATGAAAATACCTTTTTCTGGAAGAATTCATCCTCCTCCTCCACTTGTTGAGGTACAGGGTGAAGAAGAATTTGTGGTGGGAAAAATTCTTGACTCCAGGATCTCTAGAAACAAACTGCAATATTTGGTTCAATGGGAAGCATATGGACCAGAAGAAAATTCTTGGGAGCCTGCAAATAATGTACATGCCCCTAGATTAACAAGGGAATTTCACCAGAGGTTTCCTTTAGAAACCTGGCCTAAGTCGTCCAGTAGACATCCTGGAAGGAGGGGAGTACTGTCAGGACTGGGATTTGAACCTGGGACCTCAGCTGTGTCTGGCAGTGAGCCTTCTCACTGAGCTATCTGGGATGCTGGACAGCTACCTGTCTGTTCTGCTGGACAAACCCATCTGATCCATTTTACCTTGCTGCCTTGTGTCTTGATTGTCTTGAACCTTGAACCCCTTGCTCCTCCCACAAACTTCCTGATATAAGCCATGTCTCTGCACTTCCTCCTTGCCAGAATATTGTGCTATCTCCAGCCTGTATCTCGCTCCTGTCTTCTCTGCTGCCATCCATATTTGCTACTGCTCGTTATCGACCCTTGGCGTGTTATCGACTACGCTTCTGCCTGATCCCAACCTACAGATACTCATTACCGACCTTTTGGCTTTTTTACCGACCACTCTTCTGTTTGATCCTTACCTGCTTATCTGCTTTTGTACCCCGGCTTTCTCACCTCCTGGTGGGGCAATCCTGAGGACTGCTACCTGGTGCTAACATGCAGCAAAATCCATCTCCACCTTCAGGAGCTCTGGTGAACACCGATTAGCGCTTAGATTCCGCACCTCAGGTGACCCTGTGTCATCAGCCAGGGTGACCTGCTCTGCTGCTATAGCTACTGGCCTCTGAGCCTGACCCCAGATCGTGACAACTAGTGAGAGGGATGTAGGCATTGCGATCGGTTTCCTTGAAGTATGTGGTAGTTGACACCACACCATCTTTCACTATAACATTAAGGTCCAGAAAGTGGATCTGTGATTCACTTGCCTCATATTTCAGGAAAATACCCCTGTCATTTATATTGAGCTTACAGAAGAAATTCTCAAGGGATGGGAGATCACCGTCACATAATACCAAAATGTCATCAATGTATCTTTTCCATAGCCTTAGCTTTCTGGGGGGATTGTTGTGAAATCACCTCCCTCTCCCAGAAAGCCATGAAGAGATTTGCCAGGCTAGGAGCAAATTTGGCTCCCATCGCCACTCCACATTTCTGTAAATAAAGATTCTTATCCCACCAGAAATAATTATGGCTCGTGGCGAAAACCAGTAGATTGATAATGAAATCCTTTTGGATCACTGATAGTGAGGTATCATGTTGTAAATAAAAATGAACTGCTTCCATCCCATGAGTATGGGAAATAATTGTGTACAGAGAATTAACATCTGCAGTGGCCAGGATAAAACCCCCCCTCCACTCACAATCAGCCTAGAGGTTGATAACATGTGTTGTATCACATAAATAGGAAGGGGTGGTAATAACCAAAGGTTGCAAAAACTCATCTATATATCTGCCTATACAAGCAGTTACAGAGTCAATACCGCTAATAATCGGACGACCAGGCGGATTGGTCGTCCTTTTGTGCACCTTGGGCAGATATTAAATTACAGGAATTCTAGGCGCAGAGGGAACTAAATGGGCCTTATCCTTTTTATTGAGAATGCCCAGAGAGAAACCCTCGTTGATCAAGACCTTAAGCTCCTTCTTAAACTTGACTGTGGGGCTGTTAACTAATTGACTGTAAGTGGTTGAATCAGATAAAAGCCTATTCATTTCAACCAAGAAGTCACTTTTATCTAATATCATAACACCCCCACCCTTATCAGCAGGGTGTATCACTAATTCATTACGCGCGCAAATTTGTTTTATGTGACTCTGAAATTCAAAATTCATCCTTAATCAAGGAATTTTTAAATCAACTATGTCTTTCAGTACTAACTCCTTTAAAGGTTTGTATCGAGGGAGCATTGAAACCAGGTGGATTAAACAAAGATGCGTTAGACAGCTTGGTATGTCTAGTAGGAACCAGAACATCAGTACTGGCCCCATTTGGAATTGACCCAAAAGGAGGTATTACTATTTGAGCACTTGGGGGAGCTATAACCTGGCTGCCATTACCTATTGGATTAAGAATAAAACATCTCTTGATGTTTAATTTTCGGACAAATTTATAGGCCTTGAATAAATGTCTCAAATTTATTAAGAGTATGAGGGGGTGCAAACTTGAGACCTTGACTCAAAATGGACTGCTCCCCTAAAGATAACTGAGCAGAGCTCAAATTGAAAACTCCACTGATGTTTAATGTTTTCTTTTCTTTGGACCTGACCTGCCTCCCCCCTCTGAGGCCCCTCTTTCATCGTAGCCTCTTTTGGGTCTGGTGGTGTCCCCGGGAAAAAAAAGTACACTAATTTCTTTCAAAATTGGAGGGTGATTCATATGGGACTGTATGCAGAATGTTTACCTGAAATAACGACCTCAGAGGCAGAAGGTGGGTTAAATTTGGCCGCAGGCCCTTATTACTGGTATTTATTCATTTAAATTTAAACCGTATTTTATTAAACAATTAACCAATTCAATATACCATATAACACATCACTTATAAACTTAAACCACCACCATTCATCAACCCAGTCACCACAACTCAGGTTGGATACACTTTTATTATTTACTAAACCCCTCTTGTTCATTACAAACCAAGAGAGAGTACCAGTAATAATTAGGCCGCGACAAGGGAGGGGGGAGGGAGTTCACAGGTAGGGGTCACCTGAAGTTCTGGCTGCTGTAGCCTGTTGCCCTGGCTTAAGTAAACTTTTCCCTTTCCAGAAGGTTCCTCAGTATCATGTGACCTGATCCTATCCTCTCATTGGCCCTGGCTAATTCACCTGAGTTCTTATCTTACAGGTGTGAAGGGGAGGGGCCACCCCCCCGCCCACAGGGGCCTAAATTACCTATTATTCCCCAGCTGAGGGAGAGGGGGAACTATAAGCTTCCCCTCTGCAACATCCCCATGTGCTCAGGGAGCTTAGAGCAGCTCCCCTCACATACATGGGACTGTATGCAGAATGTTTACCTGAAATAACGACCTCAGAAGCAGAAGGTGGGTTAAATTTGGCCGCAGGCCTTTATTACTGGTATTTATTCATTTAAATTGAAACCGTATTTTATTAAACAATTAACCAATTCAATATACCATATAACACATCACTTATAAACTTAAACCACCACCATTCATCAACCCAGTCACCACAACTCAGGTTGGATACACTTTTATTATTTACTAAACCCCACCAGCCGGGCTTGTTTTTATTCTGACCACCTAAACAAGACCGGCACAACCACCCCGCCTCGCGGCCAACTCCACCATATTCTGCAAATTATTATTGAAAATATCGAGCCCTATTTCAGATAGATGGACACCATCTGATCTGAAAAGCCCCGCTATTCCCCCTTCTAGATCTACATGCCTGAAGGACAGACCACCAATAGTGGGCATGAACTTTGCTATCGCCCTGTTCAACCTTTTTCTAACCCTTTCAAACGGAGAGTTCAACCACACCAATCTCGGAACCACTTCAGAGAACACCAAACGAACCCCCGGGAAGGACTGACATAACTGGCCCAAATCATACTTAATCTGGAAAAACAAATCCAGGGTCTTACTACGCCCTATATCGTTCCCACCAAGGTGGATAATCAACACATCTGGAATTGGCATGAAATGGAACAATAAACCCAGCTCTTCGAACAGATTTTCCCATACCATACCCCTCCTACCATGCCAAAGAATATTCACCGACTTGGGGTCGAAATTCAAACTCCCGGAATAAACTCTTCGCAGAGCTCTCCTTTCGGCCCAGAATATGAGAGAGTGCCCTACGATCCATACTGATAGGGCCTGACCTGAAAAATTAAACATAAGGCCTCGTACACACGAGGCAATAGATTTGTTCAAAACGGTCTGTCCGACCGATTTGAACAAATCTGTCTGCTGTCATTTTGGTTTGCTCGCGTGTACACACGAGCAAACCAAAATCCCCGCCAGCAGACAGCGCGCTGACGTGTCGGTGACGTGGCGGTGACGTGGCGGTGACGTTGACGCCGCCACGTCACCGCACCAGGAAGTAAAACACTTCCGCGCATGCGCCAAAATCATTCGGCGCCGGTGCGAGACGACATGTCTGCTGGTTAGTGTACTAACCAGCAGACATGTCGGGTGGATGGGTTCCCACCCAATAGATTTCAAAGCATGCTTTGAAATCTGTCGGGTGGCCAAATCCGTCGGCCCGCCCGTACACACGATCAAATCTGTCTGCTGAAACGGTCTAGCAGACCGTTTCCAGCAGACAGATTTGATCGTGTGTACGAGGCCTAACAGTGAGGACGAATGTACAATTTATAAGCATCTGACTGCCATCTACCTATGCGTTTGATATTTACAACGTCAAGACCCAATCTAGCTGCCTCCGTTGCCGCATCAATACGAAATGAGTGCGAGGAGAGGGGCAACCTTCCCATATCCAGTACGGATAAACACTTGCGAAGAACAGAATTAAACTGGTAACTGGTCAAAGGAAGGCCATTCTTGTGAATAAAAAATGACCCACCTTCCGAACCCCTGACCTGCAAGAACTGCCTTACTAAATTGACCGAACAAATGGGAGATCCCGGGAAAGCAAGCAGTTTCAACCACGCACCCTTACCGAACTGGTCCGTTTTAGATCTTGGAACAAAAATTATAAGATGGGAACCTTCCAAACAAACATGAGACACGTGAATATTGGACTCCACCTCCTTATTCGGAGACACGAGCTCGGAAAACCTAAACGCACCGAAAAACAGTAGCGAAAAAAAACGCCCGAAAAAGGGTCGCCTCGTAAAGTGAAAAACAAACTGATTCCGCTGCCGAGCACAATTTAGCGAGGATATCCGGGGTTACCGCCATTCTGTTATCCCTGTTGTATGCACCTCTTCTATAGCCCTTCAAAGCCTGGCTTACTAAAAAAGAAAGAAGAGCATGGGGGGTGGTTATTCAGTTTTCCGAAGAAAGAGACCCCCGCCAAAGTTTTATTAACCTGGGACCAGGATACGGAGCTGGCCAGTAATTTGTTTGAAAAAGACAAAACCAAACCTTCAGAAAAAGCTAATTGATCCTCTCCCTGAGAAACTAAGTGAGATAGCCACAGCCGCCAGGCTGATGAATACGCTGCCAGAGTAGCGGGGGTGATGGACTTCATAATATTTGCCCGAACCAGATCTAGATCAGTTCCCATAAATGAGCAGGACACTGGAACCCTTCCTCGTCTGCAGCTGGGAACAGCGACTTGAACCTCCTCATCTGTAAACGTGAGAGAGAGTCCGCAATGATATTCTGTTTCCCCGGCAAATAACGAGCCTTGATCCAAACATTTAAACTCAGACATTTGAAGACAAGGTACCTAATCAGCGAAATGACAGGAGGTGACTTGGATGATAAGCAATTTATGGCGAAAAGCACCCCTTTATTGTCAGTGCTGAAAAGTATCCTCCTATTCACAAAATACTTACCCCATATTTCCAAACCGACCAGAATGGGGAACAGCTCTAAAATCACAATGTTCTTGAGATAACCTTTCTTTCGCCAGCAAGGATGCCATAGCGAAGCTGACAATCCCACTGAACCCGCTGCGTCTGTGTATAAACAAAAATCTTCGTCTGATACAAACTCTGACTGAAAAATTGCTCTGCCGTTGAAATTAACCAAAAAATGATTCTGATATGGGAGGAGGGGGATTTAAATCCCGAAATAGCCAAATAAAGGCGCCTAGAGAATATCTGCCCCACGGGCAGTATCCTGGCAGCAAAGGCCAACAGACCGAGCAATTTTTGAATTTCTTTTAAAATGGCCTTCTTTTTTCTAATTATGATGCACAAGTAGTCCCTTAATTGGGCGACCTTCTCAGCTGGTAGCTCAAATTTCATTGCTACGCTGTCAATGGTAATGCCCAGAAAAACCAACCGCGTTGTAGGGTATATCGTTTTTTCATGGGCCAAAGGAATGTTGAAGGACCCGCAAATTTTCAAAAAGGAAGACAACACATTTGAGCAATCATCTGCAGAAATCCCCAGAAAAAGGAAGTCATCCAGATAGTGTAACAAAAAGGATGAGCCAGAGTGCCTCTGCACCACCCATTCCAGAAAGGTAGCGAAGGCCTCAAAATACCTGCAGGAAAGTGAGCAGCCCATCAGAAGGCATTGATCAAAGAAAAAACAGTCATCAAAAACAAAACCTAAGGAACTGAAGGACAAAGGGTTAATGGGTAACAAACGAAAAGCTGACTGAATGTCGGTCTTAGCAAGAAAAGCTCCTTGACCTATCAGACGAATTTTAACCAATGCATCGTCAAACATTGAATACTTCACTGACGATATTTCCTCACTGATTTGATCATTCAGAGAATCCCCTTTAGGGGAAGACAAGTGATGGATCATCCGAAACGATCCTTGCTCTTTTTTAGGAACAATCCCCAAAGGGGAAACTCTGAAATTCTCAAAAGGGGGGTGAGAAAAAGGACCAGCAATCCTACCTACTTGCAGTTCCTTAAAAAAAAAATCCCTAACCACCTCAGGGAAGTCTAAAGCTGCTTTTAAGTTTTTTCCTACCTCACAACCCTGACCTTCAAAGGGAGAAAGAACAAAACCGTCCCTGAACCCTTCATATAGCAGCTGGGCCATCTGCCTGTCTATGTACATTTGCAGCCACGGAAGCATTCTTTGAAGGCTCACCGGGGATAGTGCTTTTTGGAAAGGATTCCCTATACTGCGGCTGGTTAGCGATAGCCATTTTTTTGAAGCATTTGCTAACTGGATGTGACCCTGCACAAAAAGCGCACTCATGTCTGTATCTACAACTACCCGGGAATCTGCATTGAGCATCATTAAATGAAAAGCATATGCCTTTCTTATATGTAGCGCCTGGTGTACCTGAGGCAGAGGGCTGTGGCTTTGAGTTAAATGCTCTCTGTGGCAGAAAAAGATTAAGCCATAACCCGATATCCTTCGATCCCCATGCCAAATTGGGGTGCACCGCTAATTTCTGACGAAAAGATTAATCGTATACAAACCATGCGACACCCCCAAAATTGTTGTAGGCTTCCAGAACGATGTCCAAATGTTGCAGGAGACCCACACTTTTTTCAGGGCACTTTTCACATATAATACTAGAATATATCAAAAAGGCCTGCAACCAATTACTGAAACTTCTGGACACCGGCCTGCGCCTATCCTCATCGCCTCTTTCATCCTTTTATTCTTTAAATAAAGACTATTTTGCAGAAGGTAAGAGTGACAGTAAGTCCACAAACTCACCTCTGACAATTTTTTCTTTCATAGCTGATGACAAATGGTAACCCAAAGGTGAAAGCGTGCATGGCAAGGCTTCCCTAGCACAGGTTTCTGGTACATTAACAGGAATATCAACACTATTTACAGACTGTAAGACCAAAGGAGCGGCTAAATTACCCCCCATTCCTTGCCCCCCCTCGCACCTCCTCGGGGGTAGCCCATACTGAAGCTGCAGAGCAAGGTGCATTCTGACTAGCTGCAGGTGAATTAGGTGACATACCCACAATCAGGGAGGACAATGAAAGCAGTTAAAGAGGTTAATAATTGTAATTGAGTCAAATTCTCATTACCTGGACCCGGTGCAGTCGTCTGGGAGCACACCACAGGTATCTGCTGTGCCTGAAGGGATGACTGGGTACTAGAACCCTGGTCACCTCTCCTAGCTCCAGCTGTTTTCTTTGTCTTGGTGGCGTTGCTGCCAAGACCGGCCAGGAGCCTGAAATCCCTTGCGCTGCTGCCTGCTGGTTGTGACGCTTGTCCTGGGACCTGTGGGAAAAAAGACAAAGAAGATGCCGGCTGTTCGTTAGGGGGAGATCCCGACCCCCTGCCGTGTCCCACACGCTGTCCTCCGCTTCTTCCACCTTTCTGTACCCCCCTTCCCGAGGGTGGCAGGCTGTCTGTGGGTGCAGGTGCGAACCTATTTGACTTCCTGCGCTTAGTCGGGAGAGGATCCGGGTCATCTACAAAGTCTGTGAGGGTAAAGGCCGCCTCTTCCTCCATGCTTCCCATAGGATCGACGACCGCTGGAGTGACGGCTTCCCGGCCCAATGACCATGCAGAAGCTGCAGACGGCTCCAATAGGCTGGGAACGCTGAATGGGGAGGAGGGCTGTGCTGAGGCGCTGACAGAGACAGACGCTGGGATGACCTCCCCGTTCCACCTGAGACGCTGTGCTGTGCTGTGTTCTCCCCGTGTGTTGCACCGTTTGCCCTTGTGCCACCTGTGTCATCTGAGACGCTGGACCAGCGTGAGAGGCTGATCCGGCGCTAAAGAAGCTCCGCCCCTGGCTCCACCCACCTCTGACATCACGGGCCGCCAGGTACAAGTTCGGCGTGCCGCGCTTTCGCGGTAGCGTACGCCGAAGGGCGCGCCAAAGGGTGCGGCGTCTGCGGGCGTCCGCGGAGGACGCGAGGCCGCGAGGGCGCCCTTTACTTTACTGCTGTGAGATGAAAAGACTTTTCACTTCAAGAAATATTGCCATACGGGCAGTCTAGTAAGCTACTTTTCAACACTTATGCTAAAGACTCAGTTACTCTAGCCATTATCCTTAAGGCATTCCAGTAGGATTTAATTCACACTATTTAGTTATATTATTACATTTAAATGAATAATTGAGAAGAATTTTTTTATTTTTTTTCTCTTATTCCTTTCTCTACCGAAATGTTGACTAGAAATCAGTTATGGGACATGAATAATAAAAAAGGCTCTATTACAGAGGAAGTAAGGAGCAATATTGCGAGGCTAGGTTTAGAGAAATATAGCGGGTTGAAAGGTAGGAAAAATAATAATTTAAAACTAGGCTGGTCAGCCAGGTGTGCACTATTGAATGTGCGCTCCTTGCCTGCTCACACGATAGAAGTCTTTGATTTTATAGAAGAATATAATCTAGACTTATTATTTGTAACGGAAACCTGGCTATCAGTAAGTAACTACACGGCTTTAGAACAGGCTATTCCAGTGGGTTATGGCATTGTCAGGGAAGACAGGGGTAAAGGAAAGGGTGGAGGGACGGCAGTAATTTTTAAAAAAGATTTAAGGATAGTAAAATTAGAAGAAATTTGTGACAAGGGCTGTGAATTCATACGAGTTCACCTTGAATGGGATACAGATACATTTTTAATGTTTTATGTATTTTACATTTCTCCAATTAATAAGGGAAAGGCCCTGGAGACTTTTAAAGAGATTTTAATTAATAAAATGTGTCACTCGGTTCCATGTATGGTTTTAGGTGATTTTAACATATGGTTTGAGAAACCTGACCTCATGGAGATCAAGAATGTGCTAGACACACTCTTAACGGCAGGTTTCTCCCAACTGATTAAAGGGCCTACACACTTAAAAGGCCATAGTTTAGATGCTATTTTTTTTAGAGACACTATTGTTGATAGTTTCTCGATTATAGAACATGGTTGGACGGACCATTGTTCTCTGCACTTTACCATTTATGGTAAAGAAGAGGTTAAACATAAAACCACCCCATTACCACTTATAGAATTTAGAAATTTTACAAATTTTCCAATAGATGAGTTTAAAACTAAAATATCTTTAGAACTCAATCAACCCTTTCCCCCAGATGTGGAAAGCATGTATGGTTTTTTCCATGCATGCATGATTAAAGTATTAGATGAACTCTGCCCCATAATTAAAAAACGCCCATGTAATAGAAAAGACCTGGGGAACTCAAAATGGTATACCCGGCTTTAAAAAAACTTAAAATTCAAGGGCGTGCCCTTGAGAGGCGTTGGAGAAAGAGCCACATGCCATTTGAGTTCCAAAATTGGAAGACATGGCGTCGGGGATTTAAGGCCTCTATATTTAGAGCTAAAAAAGCTTATCTAGAGAGCCGTATTTGGGGTGCACAGAACAACACTAGAGAACTATTTAGAATAGTGACAGAGTTTCTCCAACCTGAAGCAATTAAAACCCAAGAAATAGCTACACCAGAGTATGCTCAGACTCTGGCGGAGTTTTTTATGGAGAAAGCTCAAAAAAATACATGATGGCCTGGCCAACCATATTGTTGAAACTAAAAAAAATAATCTTTTAATACCCGACATTATTCAAGATAGGAGAAACGACTGCCTGGACAATAGTCCAACCTCTATAGGCAGTGTTCCTATGTTTTATTTTTCACCAGTAACCGTAGAAGCAGTAGGACATTGCATTGCCACTGCTAAAGATAGTGCTCCCCCATCAGACCCATGTCCGGGTCTCGTGATGAAGTTGATAGCTGAAGAAATAAAGGGTTTTGTGGCCCTGCTAATCAACAGTTGTTTTGATAAGGGTGAATACCCGGAGCATTTCAAAAAGGCTATAGTTACTCCAGTACTAAAGAAACTTAATTCTGATCCAAGAAAAAAGGAGGAAAGAAGACCCATCTCATTAATAGCCTTTCTGGCAAAGCTGTCAGAGGGAATAGTCTGTCAACAGCTGCAATGTTTTGTGGAACAACATGGGTTGCTGGCGGAGCAGCAGTCAGGGTTCCGTCCCAGTCATGGTACGGAAACCGCAGTAGTGGAGATCATGGATGACCTACTGTTTGAGGCAGATGCAGGGCAGACCTCCATCCTCGTCTAATTAGATCTTTCGGCAGCATTTGACACCATCGACCACGAGATCCTATTGCATAGACTAGTTGAGGTGGCGCATGTTAGTCCAGAGGCTTTAGGTTGGTTCATAGCCTTCCTAAAGGGTAGAGAATTCAAGGTACGACTGGGCCCATTCTATTCTGGCCCAGTACGCCTTGGTTGTGGGGTACCCCAGGGTTCCCCCTTATCTCCCCTCCTCTTTAACATCTACATGCGCCCTCTGCTGGATATGATAAAGGACCGTGGGATGAGATGTCAGTCGTATGCTGACGATACCCAGTTGTATACCAGGATTGATGCCGGAGGGCCAAGGGCCGAGGCGGATCTTCTGGAGACTCTTGGGGCCATCAAACAGTGGATGGCCGACAATTGTCTCCAATTGAACCAAGCAAAGACCGAGTTACTCCGGACGGGATCGGTCCAGAACTTACACTGGGTATTGCCTTGGCCGGACGAGGAGGGGAGATTCCCTGTAACTGCCGAAAAAGTGAGGACCCTAGGCGTTCTGTTGGACTCCGGTCTGTCCCTGGATGCACACATCGGCAGTATTACCCAGGTATGTTTCCTCAGGATGAGGCTGTTGTACAAGGTTGTACCCTTTCTGTCAAGCTCTGCCAGAATTGCTGTAGTTAGAGCACTAGTCTTACCCAATTTGGATTACTGCAATGCTCTCTTCATGGGCTTGCCTCAGACCCAGATTAGACGCTTGCAGAAAATCCAAAATCAGGCAGTTCGGCTGGCACTCAGGCTACCAGGGCGGACGTCCACCTCCACCCACCTGAAGAGCCTCCATTGGCTCCCAATACGGGAGAGATCAGAATTTAAGGTTCTTTGTATTGCTTACAAAGCCCTTAATAATCTAGGCCCATGTTATATCCGCAAGAAATTGCGGCGACAGTTTGTGACGAGAACCTTACGGGCCACGTCACAAACTAGATTGGTGGTTCGGCCTTATAGGCTGAAAAAATGGGGGGGGCAGAGCTTTCTCAGTTCAAGCTGCCCAGTTATGGAATCTGCTTCCATGCCACCTGCAACAACAGGAGAAGTACCAGGTATTCAGAAAAGATCTGATGACCCTGTTGTTTACTAGGGCCTTTAGTGGTTTGGGGTGAGATATCTCTTTCCCTACCTTTTCCCCTTCCCTTTTCTCCCTTTCCTTCCTTTCCCCCCCTTCCTATTTTGTTGTTTTTATGCAGTTTTTAACGTTTTTATTATGCATACATGCAGTACCGAGTTTTAGAATGTCTATATATTTATTGTAACCGCCACTCGATTTTATGTTGTTTTCAAAGTTTGTTCTCTTGGCATGTTTTTGGTAACGTGATTGGACGGGAAGCAGGCGCATTGATGCAAACATGTTTTGTGAACTATGCGCCTTGTATAAGAAACAAACAATAAACAATAAACAATAATAAGCTTCCCCTCTGCAACATCCCCATGTGCTTAGGGAGCTTAGAGCAGCTCCCCTCACATACATTCTTGTCTAAATCTCATAGAATGATCCACATATTCTCTGGGATGTCTCGGGATAACAGCTTCCTCCTCAAGTCCATCCCTTTGATGGTGCACAAGAGGCATGAAACTGTTATATGTGGATACCCAATTATCCTTAGGGGTATATCCAGCAGGCTGGTTATTAATATACAAGTCCCTGGGGTCACCCCTAGGATGGGTATACCCCTGTTTGTTCCTGTGTGGGGAACAATAAGCTTCCCTATGATCAGCACGTCCATAGTACGTCTGGTCGCCCTCTCAGATAACCCGTTTGGGTTTGCTATGATAACTGTATATTTAAATAAAAATTTCTCAGTTAAAAAAATACTTAATAGACACTGGAATGTTTTGAAAAATTATAGAGTATTGGGTTCAATTATCCCCGATCGGCTAGTTGTCATTTTTAGAGGTGCACCTTCTTTGCGGAATAAAATAGCTCCCAATGTAATTGATCCTCCCAATACAGTTCATTTTTTTCAAGATATGAAGGGTTTCTACCCCTGTCGTAAGTGCAATATCTGTAAAATTAATGCATTTCAGGGACGAAAACTCTTATCTTTTCGGTCCACTCAGACCAATAAGATATATGAGATTGATTCCTTTATTACTTGCTCCAGTGAGTGCGTTGTATATCTTATACAATGCCCTTGTTTTCACGACAATACATTGGACGCACTAAAAGAGACCTCCATGTAAGTTTAGAAGAGCACGTGGGCAATGTTAGGAGGGGTTTCCCTAAGCATAATTTGTCTAAACATTATGCTAAATACCATGATAAAGAAATCGAAAGAACCCTTTTTTTACCTATAGAAAAACTGTGCCCACACTGGAGGGGCACTAATAAGGTCTGCTCAATATCAAAACTTGAAACCCAATGGATTTTTAATATGAAGTCATTTATTCCATATGGGTTAAACGTTGATTGGGACATCAATTGTTTTTTAAATAATGCATAGATGACTTAATTATTTTATCTATGTTTTTATATTGATTTTTTTATCATTTTATTCCTTTTTTATATAAATTTTTTATGTATTTTATATATATTGTGTATATAGTATTTAATATATATTGTATAATTTTTTTATATATAATTCATATTTATTGATTGTATAAATGTCAAGTACTAATTGTGTTTTATGAATTAATTCTTTTTTACAGTCTTTCTCCCTGTTTTCCCTCTCCTCTAATGTTGGAATCAGTTGCGTGTTCTCTAATTTATCCACAAGATGCCAGTCTTTTGCTTATATTTTATCTACCTCTGCTTTGCTCTTATGCGTTGTGCGTTAATACGCAGACGCTCGTGCCTCTCTATTATGCCCTTTTTGTAAATGGAGTCTCGCTATTATATAAGGGCACAGTGATGACGTTGTAACCAGCAGCCTATCCCCGATGACGTCTTTTGATGATGAAACGTGTAGGTGTGGCTTAGCTGGAACGTCATCACACACCATTCACAGAGACAGGCAACTACGGAGCTCAGCAGAGATGAAGAAAACTTAGAGGAGACGCCGCTTTCTTTGAATTTATTCTTCACGCTCAGTCTCATTTTAACTGTGAAGCGGCGTACACACGGCCGAGTTTCTCGGCAGAAACCAGCGAGAACCTCGCTGGGAGCCGCATTCTGCCGGGAACCTCGGCGGTGTGTACGGATTCGGCGAGCATCCTGTCGGGAATGCCGTCGAGCCGAAATAGAGAGCAGGTTCTCTATTTGCTCGACGGCCCGTCGGGATGAATGGCTGTTTGCCTTTCCCGACGGGCGGGTCGCCGAATCTGATGGCCGGCTGCGTTTCTCTGCCGTGTGTACGCGGCCTAAGTGTGATTCTACTTCTTAATAAATCCGCAATCATTACGGTATTACACTATAGGGTATTTTCTGAATTGTCGTATCACGGGAGTTTGAGTTCAGCAACATACCCCCTTTTTTTAACGAGCACATTTTGGATCGGCACCCTCAATCCATCTACCTGGAGATAGTCTGACCGGGAAAACTTTAAACATCCCTGTGCCTGATATGACCGATGTAATCACAGTCATACACATGTGGTAAGGAGACTACATTACACCACTCGGGTGGTGTTTCGGTGGAGGATTTTCGTTTGTGTGAACTTTGGCATTAATCGCCGTTTATGAATTTCTCCTTCATTCACTTACTGATAAGTTTAATTGGACTTTCCTTTTATTGATTTATATGATTTTCATGTATGTAATTTTTTTTCACGTATTTATTATCACTAATTATATATATAATTAAATATAATTGTTTATTTACTTTGGGTATCTTAAATATTGGTACTGGCAGCTTTTGTTCACATTTACATGTGATTTCAATTCCTTTTTTATTTGCGCAGTGTTTTTTTCTCTCTTTTGAGGAAATTTTCTGTTTATCTGATCACATGACATCAACCATGTGATCATAGTCATTTGAACATGGTCATGTGCCAAACAGAGCATTTCTCAAACTGTTCAGCAAATATCAACAGGAAGTGAGCATGGTCACATGACAACAAACACGTATCCAATGATTAAATAGATGTACACAAAAAGTAGAGAGGTGCATAGAGCAGTATAATGACACATATCCACACAGACACACACCAAACAGCCGACACCAAAACTCTGCCCTCAGATAAGTGGACAGACAAAAATAGCCCTCCATGGTAAGGCATATGTGTCAAATAGGGCAATGACATGTTGCATAAACACTGTACACACGCAAAACAAAAACGCATCAACGTCAAGGATCCCCAAAAACAGGAAACTCCCACCAACAAGCAACCAGGGAGCTAACGACAAGATAGACATACAAGTAAATAAAATTAAAAAAAATAGGTTTATAGCTAATAGCGACATTGAGGCCAGGGATAGTAGTAGCAGCCAAATTTTGAATCTATCTAATTTCTCTTTGTAGGATTTTTTTTTATCATGATTACCACCTCAAGAGGAATGTGTTCTAATGCTGCAAATTTTACTTTTTTTTTTATAGCTTTTATACTTTTTTTTAGGTGTTTGTACAGAAGTGTTATAAAATCTACTTTCTCAAAGGAATAGTAATAGAACAGAAAGCAATATACTTCCTCTTCCTCTATGTGGGTTACCACACAGATATGAAATAGGATATTTAGCAGACTGTCAGTTTCTTTCTGTTGCTGTGTGTTTTGCACAGTAATATGTTCCAGAATCTTTAGTTTCTGCTCCATTGATTTGCAAGTAGACCTCTTTCTTTGCATTGTCTTTGGTGATTGAGAGTCTGTTTTTTAGTAAATCAGCATAGTTAGTGCTCCCACCACCCCATATAGCTCCAATCCACTCCAATTTCGATTCAGGCAGTTGCCTAACCCAGTGCACACCGACACCATAGCTGGATAACTCGAACCCAGATACTGTACAGGTGAATTTCATTTGTTGTGAAGGTTTTACAATCCCTAGGCCTGATTCTCGTAATGTCTGGGAGAGGACACCTGAAAAACAATAACTAATGAGTCAATTATTCAGCTAAGAACAATTATTTACAATAATATCATAGTATATAATAAAAATAATTATTATTTTTATTTCTCCTACTTAAAGGGATAATTGCAATAAAGAGCACAACTGTATCCATTGTTTCTAAATTGATAAAATGTTACTTGCTCCCCCGCTCTCTTTATGTACCTGAGGATAGGCAATCAATTTGCATAACAGATGTAGCTGGGATATATAATAGGACACATCTGTTGTCAGTGCTGACAGTACACTTACACTGTGGTCTGAAAAGTAAAGCCACCCCCTTTACAAATACAGATCATCTACTGTAAGTAAAGCCACCCCCTTTACAAATACAGATCATCTACTGCTTCTCCCTGTCCTTGGTGATCAGTCAGCACTTTAGGATCCCTGAGCATCTGAGGACAGGGCAGAACTACAAGGATGGTGGAATGTATACTATTTTCAAAGCCTTGTTACAATATTAGCACATATTGTTAAAAATGTTTTAAGTTCTATTATTAAAATTTTACATGTAATGGTGAAGTGTGGATAGTGGTGAATTATTCGTGCTTTCTGTTCATTCTGCTCTCAATATGCAGTATTGCAAAAATGCCAGTTTGTGTTACAAAAAGTAACTCCCAAAAAAACTCTGACTGTTTGCAACTAACTTTAAAAACTGTGAAGGAAGATGTTCTTTTCTTACTGTACAATGCTGCCCTCCACTGTATTCATTCACTATTTAGACTAGAGTCCAGTAAAAATCCCGGGAGCACTGTGGGACAAAGAAATAAAGCAATGAGATGTGTAGCTATCGCTGCATGGATATATGTGCCCTTTATATATAGGTTAGGGGTGTCGCAGCATGATGCAGTTATTTATATAATAATATAAAAATGTAATCATGTTTGCTTAGTCCTCTTTTTTTTTCCCTTTCTCTGCTTTTTTTGACAGAAAGCTTAGACTAAGGATGGTAATGCATGACCTAACTCAAACTTCACTTGCAGGGCGTCACTAGAGAGTAAAGGTGATTGATAGTAGGGACAAGCTTCAGGTTCATGTCAGTGGCAGCCTGTCCATACGGGGAGGCCGCCCCCCTAATCTATGCGCCCGGCCCCTAATCTACATGCAGGGTGCTGGACACATGAATTCCGATTTTTTCCCCGAAGCACATGATTAGAGCTAGAGACTCTAATTGTCTTCAAAACTAGTGTGTGTGGAAGTATGTTGGTGCATTGGGTGGTTTGTTTGCCACTTTTACATTGATATACAAGTGATGTCTTGATATAAGAGTAGCGTCATTTCACAACTGAGTATAAAAAGAAGAAAGGAGCCTCTAAGTGTAGCAATATGGTTACATTTAATGAAGGTACAACATTTAGCAACTTATTGCTACACTTAGAGGTGCCTCTCTTCTCTTTTATACCCTGTAAAAAAAAATGCTTTGATATACAAGTGCTTTGGATTACAAGCATGTTTCTGGAATAAATTATGCCTGCAAAACAGGAGAAAATCATAGAAATCTCTGGGTCTTATGAAATTGAAAACTGAATGCAGATTGACTTACACGCTTCTCTTCCTAGCCACACAAACTGCAATTGACTGAAAAGTATCACTGGCAATATCCAGCACTGAATATAGTGCTTGTAGGCAACTATAGTTCTTGCTCTATCCAGCAGGTGGTGTCTTGCCACTTTTCTGATGGGGTGGAGACATTTCAGGGTGAAATATTTTCACCCTGAAGCCTGTGTAGTTGTCACAGGGGCAGCAGCTGTCCAATTGGATGCTGCAAGCCCTGATGACCTTCTGTGGCTATCTTGGTTGGAGCAGCCACTTTAAACAGGGGACTCTGCTGGGGTTTGGCATGCATTTTGCGAGTGCACACTGTAGGGATAGGTACTTGCTCTGTCAGGGAGAGAGATTGAGTATTAGGGAAAGGCTCCAGTAAAAGGAGGGAAAGCATAGAGATACTGCTATACACACTCAAGACACCAGTCTCCAAAGTTGCCATGGCAGACCTTCCTGCCTTCTGGTGTTAAAGTAGGCTCTGCCTGTGTTGAGACTTACTGTGCCTGAATATATACTGCTGCTCAGCTGTGTTCTGACAGTCGTGCCGTGACATTCCTGTTCAAGCAGGCTTATCAGCACTGCTGCCTTTACTTGTTCCATAAGGACTCTACAATCTCTCTACTGGGAGCTGTTGTTGCACCTGTTACCACTGGTGTAAATGCACCTTTACTGCTAGTGTGCTGTGCGTGCTGCCGTCAGAGACTATACTAGTGCTAACTGTCTGGGGGGGGGGAGCGGGTTTGCTCACCTCCAGTCAGTGTCAGGTACACTTGGACAGGGAGGCCGGATGAATTTGGGTAGGCACTGTCATTTTAAATTACATTACCTTCATATCCTTTTGCAAGTTTATTCTGTGGACGTGGGGAGGGCTATTGTCAAATCAGGGAATTTAAACTGAATAGCAATGGCTTATGTGGGGCAGCCCACTCTCTTTGCAGGGTTCTGACTGCTAAGCATTAGGATGCTTCAAGAGCATGTTTAGTATGTACATTCTCTGCATTCTATTATTTTGAAAGCCCAGGTCTTAGTACATAGCGTACCCCTCAACCCTGCACTCTGCACAAGGCGCACCCCTCAACACTGAACTCTGTACATAGCACACCCCTCAAACCTACACTCTGTACATACAGTAGTTCACCCTTCAACCCTGCACTTGGTACATAGTCTAACTCTCAAACCTGCGCTCTGTATGGAGTGCACCCCTCAACCCTGCACTTGGTACAAAGTGCACTCCTCAACCCTGTGCTTGGTAAATAGCGCACCCCTCAACCCAGTGCCCAGTGCACCTCTAAACCCTGCGCTCTGTACGGAGCACACCCCTCAACAATACGCTAGGTATATAGCACACCCCAAATCCCTGCGTTTGGTACATAGTGCACCCCTCAACCCTGCACTTGGAAAATAGTGCACCCCTCAACCCTGTGCCTGGTACATAGCGCACCCCTCAATCATGCGCTTGGTACATAGCGCACCTCTGAACCCTGCGCTTGGTACATAGCGTACCCTTCAACCCTGCGCATAGTAGAAAATAGAAAACAACCTTCAACCCTGAACTCTGTACATAGCACACCTTTCAACCCTGAACTTTGTACATAGAGCATAATTACTTAACAAGACAGTAATGATGTGTATAGTGCCTATAGTAACTAATTATATGTTATCCTTATTTTATTTGTCAGTCAGATCAATGAAATAGGCTTTATGTTAAAATTGTTAAAGTAGTTGTTAATATTTATTTTTGCAACTAAATTCTACACAAAACATTTACATTTACATAAAACAGTGTAATTTCATGAGGTAATATACAAGGGCGTGTTTAGGGGCGGAATAAGGGGTGGGGCATGGTAGGGGTTTAGGTGGGGCAACTGGTGGCAAGTAACTCTTTAAGCCTGGAAAGAAAATATTTGAGAAAATACTGCGCTGACCCAAAATAAAGCAAAAAGAGCAGCCAGCACACAAACAAAGTCAAAACAGATAAAGTACAATAAGTGCAGCGCTAGTAAATAGTGATCAATATAATGACAACCAAAACCAAAAAATATGTAAAGGGATCCAATGATGGTTCTCCCAACAGGTAAGTGAGTCACTCTAGGGACTGGGTGAATCACACTACAAATGAATGAACAAGTGAATAAATCTAGTCCATTAGTAAGTCTCCCAACAGATGAGTAGAAC
Organism: Rana kukunoris; assembly: GCA_029574335.1. Lineage (NCBI taxonomy): Eukaryota > Metazoa > Chordata > Amphibia > Anura > Ranidae > Rana > Rana kukunoris. Next base: position 268,554,299 of record CM056049.1, on the reverse strand, counting down.
ACTTCAACAGGTGCATAGATAACAATTCAAATGGGTGAATGGAAAATGGGTGTTATCTTGTGAGATAAATGGCTTGTCTGTTGCAATCATCCAAACAGTAAAGGAAAGAAGTAGGTACTCTTACCAACAGTGGTGGACTCACGTGTTAAAACTAACAGCAAGTCTAATGCCGCGTACACACGGTCGTTTTTTGCGATGAAAAAAAACGACGTTTTCTGTGAAGTAAAAAACGACGTTTTTGAAACGTCACTTTTCAAAGACAATTTTGCATACACACCATCGTTTTTTCACAAAAAGCGAGGTTACGTTCACCACTCTTTTCCATTGAAGCTCGCTTCATAACTAGATTCTGGGCATGCGCGGGTTGAAAAACGTCGTTTTGAAAGACGTTTTTGCTACACACGGTGACTTTCTGTGAAACAAAAAAACGACGTTTTGAAAAACGACACAAAAAATTCAAGCATGTTGGAATTTTTTTTTGGTCGTTTTTTTTAAGACAAAAAACGACGTTTTGCCCACACACCATCAATTTAAATGACGTTTTAAAAAATGTCGTTTTTTTTCATCGCAAAAAACGACCGTGTGTACGCGGCATAAGAAGGCGTGATGGTCTCAAGACCTGGGACCCTGCATAGATAGTTGCTCCGGCTTGGATAGTGGAACCGATCTGGTCAGACGCATACCTCCAGACGCAGGAACCCAAAAGGGTGTATTCAAAATTACAGGTCGACGGTAGCCAACCTCATTGAATCAGCAGAACGTTTGTGGATATGGAAAAATTAAGAAAAAATGCTCCAGATGGTGCAGGTCAAAAATAAACCCGGTAAGGTTTTATTTTAAAATAGTAAATACATAAAATCACGTGAATCATAAAAGCAGTATGGGGTACTAAGCATGATACCCGACGCGTTTCAGATCAAAGCCATCAACAGGGGCATGTCTCTGTACCCCCACACTGCTGAACTTTAAATAAAACTTAAATACAGAGCTCCTCCCCCGAAGGGAGGAGACAGGAAATTGAGCAACTTAACAGGAAATTACGTAATAAAACATTATAACCATAATATACAAACTTAGCTATTATCATCAATTGACATATTTCGCTCACATATTGAAATAAACTTGTATAATGGATAGTGTTGCTCACGAATATTCGCATTGCGAATATTCGCTACGAATATTGCATATTCGAGTATTCGCGAATAACGCGAATATCGCGGCGAATATTCGCTATTTCGAATATTCGTATTTTTTCAATTTTTTTTTAGAACAGATCACATCCTAGAGATCCCCATCGACGTCTAAAAGCATTGCTGGTATGATTAGAGACCTTGGGCCGAGTAGCTGCAGCGCTCATTTTATATTCCCGAAAAATCGCAATGCGATTATTCGGCAATAGCGATATCGCGCGATTATTTTGTATTGTAATTAGTGTTGCTCACGAATATTCGCATTGCGAATATTCGCTACGAATATTGCATATTCGAGTATTCGCGAATAACCCGAATATCGCGGCGAATATTCGCTATTTCGAATATTCGTATTTTTTCAATTTTTTTTTAGAACAGATCACATCCTAGAGATCCCCATCGATGTCTAAAAGCATTGCTGGTATGATTAGAGACCTTGGGCCGAGTAGCTGCAGCGCTCATTTTATATTCCCGAAAAATCGCAATGCGATTATTCGGCAATAGCGATATCGCGCGATTATTTTGTATTGTAATATATCACGAATATTCTGAGCCAATCAGAGTGCTCCATTCCGCATTTCTCGAAATTTCGCAATTATTTTATATTGTAATATATCACGAATATTCTGAGCCAATCAGAGTGCTCCATTCCGCATTTCTCGAAATTTCGCAATTATTTTATATTGTAATATATCACGAATATTCTGAGCCAATCAGAGTGCTCCTTCCGCATTTCTCGAATATTCGCAATTATTTTATATTGTAATATATCACGAATATTCTGAGCCAATCAGAGTGCTCCTTCCGCATTTCTCGAATATTCGCAATTATTTTGTATTGTAATATATCACGAATATTCTGAGCCAATCAGAGTGCTCCTTCCGCATTTGCCGAATATTCGCAATTATTGTGTATTGTAATATATCACGAATATTCTGAGCCAATCAGAGTGCTCCATTCCGCATTTCTCGAATATTCGCAATTATTTTATATTGTAATATATCACGAATATTCTGAGCCAATCAGAGTGCTCCTTCCGCATTTCTCGAATATTCGCAATTATTTTATATTGTAATATATCACAAATATTCTGAGCCAATCAGAGTGCTCCTTCCGCATTTCTCGAATATTCGCAATTATTTTGTATTGTAATATATCACGAATATTCTGAGCCAATCAGAGTGCTCCTTCCGCATTTGCCGAATATTCGCAATTATTGTGTATTGTAATATATCACGAATATTCTGAGCCAATCAGAGTGCTCCATTCCGCATTTCTCGAATATTCGCAATTATTTTATATTGTAATATATCACGAATATCCTGAGCCAATCAGAGTGCTCCATTCCGCATTTCTCGAAATTTCGCATTCGCATTCGCAATTCGCAATTCGCATTCGCATTCGCGATAGCGAAAATTCGCAATGATTTCATTTCTAAAATATATCACGAATATTCGTATTTAGCGAATATATCTCGAATATTCGACTATATATTCGAGATATATCGCGAAATCGAATATGGCATATTCTGCTCAACACTAATAATGGATACCTCAACCCCATTGCAATTTCTATAAATATAACCATGATCATACACTAGCAATAAATGTATAATGAATGTAACTTAAAGTAGACAGTTCATAAAATGTGAATGATATCAGATTGTAAGTGGGACTGCACTGCGACGGAAAGCCGTATTTCGTTTTGGTACATTACGGGGAGGGGCGGGCACGTGGGAGGAGTGGAGTTCTGCCGGCGGCTGTGATTGGATGCCTGCCGCTCACTCCCGGTTTCCTCCATGCAATGTATACGAATTTGTTTCCGGTGTCCCCGTTACACTCTTCTGAATGTTTTCAGTGTTGAGTGACACCATGGATTACTTCGTCACGGGTTCCTTTGGTTGACTTCCCCCTATGGTTTCCTATAGAGGCGGGACTCCCTGTGCAGCTTTCCATCGCATTGCAGTCCCACTTACAATCTGATATCATTCACATGTTATGAGTGTCTACTTAAAGTTACATTCATTATACATTTATTGCTAGTGTATGATCATGGTTATATTTATGGAGATTGTGTTTGTTTCAATATGTGAGCTACATATGTCAATTGATGTTAATAGCTAAGTTTGTATATTATGGTTATAATGAGGGATGAGCTTCACGTTCGATACAAACGTATGTTCGACTCGAACATTGTCTGTTGTACGTTCGATGAAATTCGAACAAAATCGGTCGTTCACGCCAAATTCGAGTGACGCAAAATGGCCCATAATTCACTGTGGCATTGCGCGCTGATGATTGGCCAAGCATGCTGTATGTCCCGCATGCTTGGCCAATCACAGTGCGCAAAAAACAAAGAGCCATAATTGGCCAAAGCCTGGGTGGCTTTGGCCAATTATGGCTCAGGGCTTTAGCACACGCCCCACACTATATAAGGCCGCCTGCTGGGCAGGCCTTGTGTAGTGTGTTCCGGCTTGTTAATGAAAGCAGTCAGAGAGACAGAGATTGTCTTTTTAGATAGCTAGATAGAGCAGGCAGGCTAGTCAGTTTAGCTTCAATTACAGTGTGTAGAGGATATATATATATCCCTAGGAGTTGTACATATATTTATACACTGTATAGCTTAGCTAGATCAGCTATTCCTAATTTACTGGCAGGCAGGTGATTGTGCTATTTAAAGACGTTATCACAGGTATAGACACCCAGCAGGTACAATATTTAAAGGAATTTTTATTTTATTTTTATTTAAGCATCAATAAAATCACTGCTCCAGGAGCAGTGATTTTAACTACTTCAGACCCGCGCTATCGTCTAATGACGGCTACAGCGCGGGTCTGAAAATCCAACCCGCCGTCAAAAGACGGCCGCCCCTTTGGGCGTTCCCAGCGCGCTCTGTAGAGCATGCTGCGGGGAAGCTCTGTGTTGTCCGTGTCCCTTGGACACGGCCAATCACAGATTGCGGCGAAAGGCCAGTCAGAGTGGCTGTTTGCGATGCGATCTGTGGGCGAATGAGAGATGATCTCATAGATCATCTCTCATTGCCGTTTTACACAGAGACAGCGTCCTGTCTCTAGAGAGGAGGAGACCGATCTGTGTTCCTTGTACATAGGGACACAGATCGGTCACCCCCCCAGTCACCCCCCCTCCCCCCACAGTTAGAACACACCTAGGATACACATTTAACCCCTTCCTCACCCCTTAGTGTTAACCCCTTCAATGCCAGTCACATTTATACAGTAATTAGTGCATATTTATAGCACTGATCGCAGTATAAATGTGAATGGCGCCAAAAATGTGTCAAAAGTGTCCGATGTGTCCGCCATAACGTCGCAGTATCAATAAAAATCGCAGATCGACGCCATTTCTAGTAAAACAAAAATAATAAAAAATAATTATGTCCCCTATTTTGTAAGCGCTTTAACTTTTGCGCAAACCAGTCGCTTATTGCGATTTTTTTTTTTTTTTTACCAAAAATATGTAGAAGAATATGTATCGCCCTAAACTGAGAATTTTTTTTAAATTGGGATATTTATTATAGCAACAAGTAAAAAATATTGTATTTTTCTTCAAAATTGTTGCTCTTTTTTGTTTATAGCGCAAAAAATAAAAACCGCACAGGCGATCAAATACCACCAAAAGAAAGCTCTACTTGTGGGGAAAAAAGGACGTCAATTTTGTTTGGGAGCCATGTCGCACGACCGCACAATTGTCAGTTAAAGCGACGCAGTGCCGGAAGTGAAATTTCACCTGGGCAGGAGGGGGGTGTATGTGCCCAGTAAGCAAGTGGTTAATGATACTTAACTTAAAAAAAAAATGAAAAAATTCCTTTAAATATTGTACAGGTACCTGCTGGGTGTCTATAGTTTGCCTATGAAAAAGTCGTTGAGAACCCGGGTTTTGCCCGACTGAACATGTATCAATGGAAAAAAAAGTTTTAAAAACTGTCATTTTTTCAGGATTCCTGCTCCTGAAAAAACAACAGTTTTTTAAACTTTGTTTGATTGATACATGTTCCCTGGGGCAAGACCCGGGTTCTCAAAGACGTTTTCCAACAATAACTTGAATATTGGCCTTTAAAATTATCGTTTTTGAATTTGAACGTTCGAGTCCCATAGACTTCAATTCTGAATGTTCGCGCGAGCGGTCGGTCTGTTTGACGGTTCTGGTGCGAACCGAACGCGGGGGTGTTCGGCTCATCCCTAGTTATAATGTTTTGTTACATCATTACATCATTTCCTGTTAAGGAGGAGCACTGGATTTATGTTTTATTTAAAGTTCAGCAGTGTGGGGGTACAGAGACATGCCCCTGTTGATGGCTTTGAGCCGAAACGCGTCGGTTATCATGCTTAGTACCCCATACTGCTTTTATGATTCACGTGATTTTATGTATTTACTATTTTAAAATAAAACCTTCCCGGGTTTGTTTTTGACCTGCACCATCTGGAGCATTTTTTCTTCATTTTTCCATATCCACAAACATTCTGCTGATTCAATGAGGTTGCTACCGTCGACCTGTAATTTTGGCTACATCCTTTTGGGTTCCTGCATCTGGAGGTATGCGTCTGACCTGATCGGTTCCACTATCCAAGCCGGAGCGACGATCTATGCAGGGTCCCAGGTCTGTTGAGACCATCGCGCCTTCTTAGACTTGCTGTTAGTTTTAACACGTGAGTCCACCACTGTTGGTAAGAGTACCTACTTCTTTCCTTTACTGTTTGGATCATTGCTACAGACAAGCCATTTATCTCACAAGATAACACCCATTTTCCATTCACCCATTTGAATGGTAATCTATGCACCTGTTGAAGTGTTCTACTTATCTGTTGGGAGACTTACTAATGGACTAGATTTATTCACTTGTTCATTCATTTGAAGTGTGATTCACCCAGTCCCCAGAATGACTCACTCACCCGTTGGGAGATCCATCATTGGATCCTATACATATTTTTTTGGTTTTGGTTGTCATTATATTGATCACTATATACTAGCGCTGCACTTATTGTACTTTAACTCTTTAAGCCTGGCTAGTAGCTCAACACTTGAAATGTTGAGCCCTGTGTATATACAGTGTATATATATATATATATATATATATATATATATATATATATATATATATAGTTCCTGGTTACTTCAAAGTACCGGTGCTATTTAAATTTAGAGGGAGATCAGAGTGTAGTTAAACTCTGATCTGGTTAAAATGTTCAAATTGGGTCTCTGTCTCATCTTGGCTGTGTTGTGGGCTCATTCTGTTGTGCTGGGGTGTTCTTCCCACCCCAGTACAGTAGATGGCAGCAGTGGAGTCAAGGTTTGGGTGCACTTCCCCTGCGACCGATCAGGAGGGTTGAGCCTCGCTGTGCATGCTGGGGGAGGGTATTTATTGGGGAAGACGCCATTAGTTCTGGGTCTTCTTCTTTAAGTGCGGCAGGGTGTCTGCACCACGCCGCCCCAGTGTTATGGCCTACCAGGCCGGGGCGCGTGTGCCACACAGAGTTCCTGGTTCCGGGAACAAGTTGGCCCATAACATTTGTGGCAGGGAGCCCAGTGCTCGACTGGATTCCCAAATCTGAAGATCCCAAGCGGTATAGCTGTTTGGTGTGGAGTCCATCTGAGGAGAGCCAATGAGAGGCTGGCGATCCAATAGGGTCTCGACAATCCACCGGGGATCGAGGTATCTGGACATTGATTGGCTGGTCACCTGTCAGTCAGTACCTGAAGGCAACTTGAAGGAGATCCAGGCGTAATTCTACTAAAGAGGTTTATCTCCGTAATCACAATCAGGAGGGCCTGTGGCAGAGGTTTCTCACTAAATCCATTCCAGGAGGGTCTGTGGCAGAGACTTCTCCCAAAAGGTTCCAATTCATTCCAGGAGGGTCTGTGGCAGAGACTTTTCCTCAGAGGTTCAAGGGATACTCTGGCTGCAAGGCCAGTGAGAGAGGCCTGTCCAGGTACATTATTCCCACTCAAGCAGGATTGGCACAAGAAGTGTTACAAGTGGGAGCAGGACTGTTTCCCTATTGCTACGCCTGAATTTGCTATTCTCCTTCTTCCTTCAACTCTACCTTCTTCACCACAAGTTTTATTGTTTTTACCCAGCTGGGTAATAAAGAGCACAGCAAAAGACAACCGTTGTGGACATTCCTTTACTATCCATATATGCACCATTCACCCCTAGGAATTCGGAGAGCCATGAGGTAAATGTGCCACCCAAAACAAACCAGAAGCTCCTCAGGGGGTAGTGCTACATATATATAAAATACTATTTATCTAGCTGTCCTAAGTTAGACCAACTATTTCAAAATAAACTGTGACTTCATACTAATTATAGTTTCCATGACTTTTCATGCTCTTGTGGTGATTGTACTGAAATGTTATAAAAATATACTTTCTTAAGGTATAGCAATAAAACAGAAAAGCAATATACTTCCTCTTCCCCCCTGTGGGTTACCACACAGATATAAACTGGGATATTGAGCGGCCTGTCAGTTATTTCAGTTGCCGTGTATCTCGCACAGAAATATGTTCCAGAATCTTTTTTTTCTACTCCATTGATTTGTATGTAGACCTCTTTCTTTGCAGTGTTTCTGGTGATTGAAATTCTGTTTTTTAGTAAATCAGCATAGTAAGTGGCACCATCACTCCATATACCTCCAATCCACTCCAATTTTGATTCAGACTGTTGTCTAGCCCATTGCACACCATAGCTGGATAACTCAAAGCCAGACACTGTGCAGGTGATTTTTAATTGCTGTGAAGGTTGTACAATTCCTGGGCCTGTTTCTTGTAAAGTCTGGGAGAGGACACCTAAAAAAAATACCTAATGAGTCAATTAATCAACTAAACACAATTATGTATAATAATATTATAATAAATAACAATAAAAATGATTAATAATTCTCATACTTAAAGGGTAAAGTGCAATAAATAGCACAACTGTATCCATTATTTCAAAATCGATAACTGTTGATATAAAATGTTACTTGCTCCCCCTCTCTCCTTATGTACCTGAGGACAGACAATCAATTTGCATAACAGATGTAGCTGGGATTTAAAATAGGACACATCTGTTGTCAGAGCTGATGGTACACTTAGGCCTCGTACACACGACTGAGGAACTCGTCGTAAAAGACACATCGTTTTCCTCGACTAGTTCCTTGTCAGGCTTGTTGAGAATCTTTACAAGCTGTCTTTGCATACACACTTTCAAGACCAAATCTTGTGGTTCTCAAATGCGGTGACTTCAACACATAAACGGCAGGGGAAATTCGATTCCACTGTCACAACCCTTGGGCTGATTTTGCTAATCTCATGTTACTGCCCGTTAGGTAAAAGTTTGGTAAGAGACATTTTCACTTTTCAGTCTGTTACAGCGTGACAAATGTGCTATTTCCATTACAAACGCTACTTTTACCGAAGGTGCGCGGGTTTTTAAGCATACACACCAACGTGTTTCTCATCGAAGACCAGCCAGACGAGGAACATGATGAGGAAATTGAGACTCCCGACGTGGAAAAAGAGCACTTGTTCTCTGATTTTCTCGTCAAGTTCCTCGACAGTTTTCTTGATGAATAACATACACACGACCGTTTTCCACTGCAAAAAATCTCTGCCACCAAGATTCTTGATGGATTCTGTCGAGTTCCTTGGTCGTGTGTACAAGGCCTTACACTATGGTCTGAAAAGTAACCCCACCCCCTGCAGATAGGGTAGAACTACAAGGAGGGACGTATATTCTTTTAAGTTACATTACAATGTTAGCACATATAATTTACATACATGTAATGGCAGAGTTTGTATAGTGGTGAAATACTCATCCTTTCTCTTCAACCTACTCTGTATTGGGTGGTTTGTTTGCCACTCGACCCACCCCCCCCCCCATCAATGGAGCACCAGCCACCACTGCTTCAGGTCCATTATGAGTTCAACCCAAACCCAAGCACCAAGCTTTTCACAGTTGACTCAAAAAGACCAGTTTTATCAGCTCAGCAAACCATAACAATAATCAAATAAAACACCTTTTTTAATAGAGAAAAAAGAGATTGCTTAAGACAAATACAGTAAAAACTTGGTTTGAGATTAACAACTGGGGGATCTGTAGTGGAGAAGGATCTTGTATTAAGAGAGGTATGGACTCCAGAGAGAGATATCATTTTGCCCCTGTACAAATCATTAGTAAGACCTCATCTGGAATATGCAGTCCAGTTTTGGGCACCAGTTCTCAAAAAGGATATCGGAGAACTGGAGAAAGTGCAGCGAAGGACAACCAAATTGATAAGAGGCATGGAGGAGCTCAACTATGAGGAAAGACTAGAAGAACTAAATGTATTCACTCTTGAGAAGAGGAGAATAACGGGGGATATGATCAACATGTACAAATATATAAGAGGTCCATACAGTGAACTTGGTGTTGAGTTATTCACTTTACGGTCAAAACTGAGGACAAGGGGGCACTCTTTACGTCTAGAGAAAAAGAGATTTCACCTCCAAATACGGAAAGGTTTCTTCACAGTAAGAGCAGTGATAATGTGGAACAGACTCCCTCCAGACGTAGTTCTGGCCAGCTCAGTAGATTGCTTTAAGAAAGGCCTGGATACTTTCCTAAATATACATAATATAACTGAGTACTAAGATTTGTAGGTAAAGTTGATCCAGGGTAAATCCGATTGCCTCTCGGGGGATCAGGAAGGAATTTTTGTCCACTCCTGTAGCAAATTGGATCATGCTCTGCTGGGGTTTTTTGCCTTCCTCTGGATCAACTGTGGTTATGGAGTTGGGTGTATGGGATTGTACTGTGTTTTTTACTTTGTTTGTTTATTTTTTTGTGGTTGAACTGGATGGACTTGTGTTTTCAACCTGACTAACTATGTAACTTGGTTTGAGAGCATTTTGCAAGACAATCTATTTTTTTAAATACATTTTACATTGATAGACAAGCAATGTCTTTATATAAGAATAGCGTCATGTCACAACTGGGTATAACAATGAAGAGTGGAGCCTCTTATCACTGGCAATATCCAGCACTAAATATAGTGCTTGTAGGCAAGTATAGTTCTTGCTCTATCCAACAGGTGGTGTCTTGCCACTTTTCTGATGGAGTGGAGACTCAGGGGAATGTTTTCACCCTGCAGCCTGTGTAGTTGTCACAAGGGGAGCAGCTGTCCAATTGGATGCTGCAAGCCCAGATGACCTTCTGTGGCTATCTTGGTTGGAGCAGCCCCTTTAAACAGGGTTTGGCATTCATTTTGCGAGTGCACACTGTAGGGATAGGTACTTGCTCTGTCAGGGAGAGAGATTGAGTATTAGGAAAAGGCTCCGGTGAAAGGAGGGAAAGCATAGAGATACTGCTATACACACTCAAGACACCAGTCTCCAGAGTTGCCATGGCAGACCTTCCTGCCTTTTGCTGTTAAAGTAGGCTCCGCCTGTGTTGAGACTTACTGTGCCTGACTATAAACTGCTGCTCAGCTGTGTTCTGACAGTGCGTGGGGGGGGGGGGGGGGGGCTATTGTCAAATCAGGGAATTTAAACTGAATAGCAGTGGCTTATGTGGAGCCGCCCACTCTCTTTGCAGGGTTCTGACTGCTAAGCATTAGGATGCTTCAAGAGCATGTTCAGTATGTACATTCTCTGCATTCTATTATTTTGGATACATTTTTTAGCACATCCCTCAGCCCTGCATGCAGTACATAGCGTACCCCTCAACCCTACACTCTGCACATTGCGCACCCCTCAACCCTGAACTCTGTACATAGCACACCCCTCAAATCTGCACTCTGTACATAGCTCACCCTTCAACTCTGCGCTTGGTACATAGTGTACTTCTCAAACCTGCACTCTATGTGGAGTGCACCCCTCAAACCTGCGCTTAGTACAAAGTGCACCCCTCAACCCTGTGCTTGGTACATAGCGCACCCCTCAACCCTATGCCCAGTACATAGTGCACCTCTCAACTCTGCACTCTGTATGGAGCACAGCCCTCAACCATACGCTCGGTATTTAGCACACCCCAAATCCCTGCATTTAGTACATAGTGCAGGGCCGTCTTTAAAGCATCCTGGACCCCTGGGCAAAGTAATGCACTGGGGCCCCTACCAGCTTGCCCCAATTTACACACCTACTTTTAAGAAATGAAGTATAAATAGTTGATATAATAAATCATATATTCATTAGTACTTTTTAATAACATTTATTTTACAATGGAAAATATCCTATAAATTAAAACGAGTTAACTCAAAGTGGACAGTACAGGGGGTGGGGGTCAGGAGGGCACAATACTGGGCTCAGGAGGGCACAATTCTGGGCTCAGGAGGGCACAATTCTGTGTTTAGCACAATACTGGGCTCAAGAGGGCGCAATACTGGGCTCAGGAGGACGCAATACTGGGCTCAGGAGGGCACAACCATATTGGGACAGTTTAGTAAAAAGCATGACTGTCCCAGCAAATCCATGACAGTTGGCAAGTATGATGTAATGCAAGATTATTGAGGGCCCCCTGTGTACCTGGGGCCCATGGGCAGTGCCCAGGAGTGCCCTTGCATTAAGATGACCCTACATAGTGCACCCCTCAACCCTGTGCCTGGTACATAGCGCACCCCTCAATCATGCACTTGGTACATAGCGCACCTCTGAACCTTGCACTTGGTACATAGCACACCCCTCAACCTTGTGCTTGGTACATAGCGCACCCCTTAACCCTGCACTCTATACATAGAAAACAACGCTTAACCCTGAATTTTGTACATAACGCATAATTACTTAACAAGACAGTAATGATGTGTATATTGCCTATAGTAGCTAATTATATTGTATCCTTATTTTATTTGTCACAGTCAGATCAATGAAATATGCTTTATGTTAATATTGTTAAAGTAGTTGTTAATATTTTATTTTTGCAACTTAATTCTGCACAAAACATTTACATTTACATAAAAACTGTGTAATTTCATGAGGTAATATACAAGGGTGTGTTTAGGGGCAGAATTAGGGGTGGGGCAGTGTAGGGGTTGGGTGGGGCAACTGGTGGCAAGTAAGGCCTTGTACACACGATCGGACATATCCGATGAAAACGGTCCGCGGACCATTTCCATCGGATATGTCCGATCTGGAGTTTGATCCGATGGCGTGTACACACCATCGGATCAAATTCCCCGCCGGCGGACGGCGCGGTGACGTGTCGGTGACGCGGCGGTGACGTTGACGCCGCCACGTCACCGCTACGTCACGCACCAGGAAGTAAACACTTCCGCGCGCATGCGTCGGATCCATTCACAGGATGTGTGGGAGGATATGTCCGCTGGTTTACCGTACTAACCAGCGGACATATCCGACGGACAGGTTTGTAGCGGACAAAGCATGCTTTGAAATTTGTCCGATGGACAAATCTGTCCGCTAGCCCATACACACGATCGGAGATGTCTGCTGAAACGGTCCATCGGACCGTTTTCAGCGGACATATCCCCTCGTGTGTACGAGGCCTAACTCTTTAAGCCTGGCTAGTAGCTCAACACTTGAAATTGTGAGCCCTGTGCATATACAGTATACAGTACACAGTATACAGTATATATATATATATATATATATATATATATATATATATATATACAGTGCGGAAAATAAGTATTTGAACACCCTGCTATTTTGCAAGTTCTCCCACTTGGAAATCATGGAGGGGTCTGAAATTGTCATCGTAGGTGCATGTCCACTGTGAGAGACATAATCAAAAAATTTTTTCCAGAAATCACAATGTATGATTTTTTTAACTATTTATTTGTATGATACAGCTGCAAATAAGTATTTGAACACCTGAGAAAATCAATGTTAATATTTGGTACAGTAGCCTTTGTTTGCAATTACAGAGGTCAAACGTTTCTTGTAGTTTTTCACCAGGTTTGCACACACTGGAGGAGGGATTTTGGCCCACTCCTCCACACAGATCTTCTCTAGATCAGTCAGGTTTCTGGGCTGTCGCTGAGAAACACAGAGTTTGAGCTCCCTCCAAAGATTCTCTATTGGGTTTAGGTCTGGAGACTGGCTAGGCCACGCCAGAACCTTGATATGCTTCTTACAGAGCCACTCCTTGGTTATCCTGGCTGTGTGCTTCGGGTCATTGTCATGTTGGAAGACCCAGCCTCGACCCATCTTCAAAGCTCTAACTGAGGGAAGGAGGTTGTTGCCCAAAATCTCGCAATACATGGCCCCGGTCATCCTCTCCTTAATACAGTGCAGTCGCCCTGTCCCATGTGCAGAAAAACACCCCCAAAGCATGATGCTACCACCCCCATGCTTCACAGTAGGGATGGTGTTCTTGGGATGGTACTCATCATTCTTCTTCCTCCAAACACGGTTAGTTGAATTATGACCAAAAAGTTATATTTTGGTCTCATCTGACCACATGACTTTCTCCCATGACTCCTCTGGATCATCCAAATGGTCATTGGCAAACTTAAGACGGGCCTTGACATGTGCTGGTTTAAGCAGGGGAACCTTCCGTGCCATGCATGATTTCAAACCATGACGTCTTAGTGTATTACCAACAGTAACCTTGGAAACGGTGGTCCCAGCTCTTTTCAGGTCATTGACCAGCTCCTCCCGTGTAGTCCTGGGCTGATTTCTCACCTTTCTTAGGATCATTGAGACCAAACGAGGTGAGATTTTGCATGGAGCCCCAGTCCGAGGGAGATTGACAGTCATGTTTAGCTTCTTCCATTTTCTAATGATTGCTCCAACAGTGGACCTTTTTTCACCAAGCTGCTTGGCAATTTCCCCGTAGCCCTTTCCAGCCTTGTGGAGGTGTACAATTTTGTCTCTAGTGTCTTTGGACAGCTCTTTGGTCTTGGCAATGTTAGTAGTTGGATTCTTACTGATTGTATGGGGTGGACAGGTGTCTTTATGCAGCTAATGACCTCAAACAGGTGCATCTAATTTAGGATAATAAATGGAGTGGAGGTGGACATTTTAAAGGCAGACTAACAGGTCTTTGAGGGTCAGAATTCTAGCTGATAGACAGGTGTTCAAATACTTCTTTGCAGCTGTATCATACAAATAAATAGTTAAAAAATCATAAATTGTGATTTCTGGATTTTTTTGGGGGGATTATGTCTCTCACAGTGGACATGCACCTACGATGACAATTTCAGACCCCTCCATGATTTCCAAGTGGGAGAACTTGCAAAATAGCAGGGTGTTCAAATACTTATTTTCCGCACTGTACATACATATATATATATATACTATTTATCTAGCTGTCCTAAGTTAGAACAACTATTTCAAAATAAACTGTGACTTCATACTAATTATACTGTAGTTTCCATGACTTTTCATGCTCTTGTGGTGGTTGTACTGAGATGTTATAAAAATATATTTTCTCAAGGTATAGCAATAAAACAGAAAAGCAATATACTTCCTCTTCCCCCCTGTGGGTTACCACACAGATATAAACTGGGATATTGAGCGGCCTGTCAGTTATTTCTGTTGCCGTGTATCTCGCACAGAAATATGTTCCACAATCTTTTTTTTCTACTCCATTGATTTGTATGTAGACCTCTTTCTTTGCAGTGTTTCTGGTAATTGAAATCCTATTTTTTATTGAATCCGCATACTGAGTGGCACCATCATTCCATATACCCCCAATCCACTCTAATTTTGATTCAGACTGTTGTCTAGCCCATTGCACACCATAGCTGGATAACTCAAAGCCAGACACTGTGCAGGTGATTTTTAATTGCTGTGAAGGTTGTACAATTCCTGGGCCTGTTTCTTGTAAAGTCTGGGAGAGGACACCTGAAAAAAAAATACCTAATGAGTCAATTAATCAGCTAAACACAATTGTATAATAATATTATAATAAATAACATTAATAAAAATGATTAATAATTCTCATACTTAAAGGGTAAAGTGCAATAAATAGCACAACTGTATCCATTATTTCAAAACCGATAACTGTTGATATAAAATGTTACTTGCTCCCCTGCACTCCTTATGTACCTGAGGACAGACAATTAATTTGCATAACAGATGTAGCTGGGATATATAATAGGACACATCTGTTGTCAGTGCTAACGGTATACTTACACTTTGTTCTGAAAAATAACACCACCCCCAGCAGATAGGGTAGAACTAGAAGGATGATGGAAAGTATACTTGTCATGCCTTCATTAATAAGACTTATAATCTTCTCATTGACTTTTGGTTTAATTAAATTAAATCTATGCTGCCATCTAATAGCCATGTTGTAAAACTGTGCCATTTCTATTTTATTGCAGTCATTTAGAATAGCTTACTCGATTTGGTACATGCAAGCCTCTATACTTTCAATCCCATCAGGCCTTGCATCATCCTCTTCAGTCTTTCCTTTTCCCCTTTAACCCTGGAAGCAAGCACATGGACTCCTAAGTTCTCCGCTACCCATTCAGATTCATCTTCGGTATGTCTATCATTTATGTCAGCTAGATATATAGATAGGGAGGCACTAATTGTATGATTGATTATTGATTGCATTTTGTTTGTATCTGTTACAGTTTTACTCTGTTATCAATAAAAGTTCAAAAGGATTCTGCGCCTACTGGAATGCATTGGTATGAGAGGAGTTAACAGTGTGCCAGAATACACCTCAGTCACGTGTAGTGAGGGGCATAACAATACTCTTTTAAGTTATAACACAATGTTAGCATACATACATACATGTAATGGTGGAGTGTGTATAGTGGTGAAATACTCATCCTTTCTCTTCAGCCTGCTCTCAATGTGCAGTTGGGCAGTCTTGTATTGTAGAAATCCCATAACTTTAAAAATCAGCCTGCCCACTCCGAAAACAAATCCACCTGAGTGGAGATTAGACGAGAGCCTATTGGGAGATGAGGAGATAGCAGGGAGAGTACAGAAGGAATTGGAGCACTACTTTCCGGAGAACGACGCGGAGGGGATCTCTAGGGCCTCACTCTGGGATGCTCACAAGGCCTATATAAGAGGAATATTTATTATGGAGGGGGCGAGGAAAAAGAAAGAAAAAACAAAGAAATTAAAATCAATAATGAAAGAAATTCTCAAGTTAGAACAAGATCACAAAACAAAGGGTCAAACAATAGAAACATTGCATAAATTAACTTTTAAAAGAGAAGAGTATAGAGCACTCATAGAACAAGAAAGAAAGAACATACTTAATAGTATTGAGAGAGAGCGATATATATTGGGGAAAAAAACCAGTAAAACCCTAGCTAGAATGGTACAAAAAAATAAAAAAATAAACTTTATTGAAAGAATCAGAAAAAAAATGGGGACTTAGTACATGCAACAAACGAAATAGCAGAAGAATTTAGAAGCTACTATGAGAGTCTCTATACTGTGAAACAAAGGGATTGGAACCCTGGAGAGGTAGGCTTCATACCCGGAAGGGAGAGCAAGGACAATGGGGTCAGAGCACTCCTCATCCTTCAGCAGATTAAAAAAAATGGGTCCCCCGGTCTATTCCTGTCAGTTGACGCGGAAAAAGCGTTTGACAGGGTAGACTGGGGGCTCATAATGCTAACACTAGAGAACATAGGCATATGTGCGAAGATGATGGAGAGGATTAAAGCACTGTACCATCATCCCCGTGCAAGGGTTAAAATCAATGGGTCCTTATCAACATCTTTTGAGATGAGGAATGGGACCAGGCAGGGATGCCCCCTATCTCCGCTCCTTTTTGTCCTATCCTTAGAATCCCTTCTGGCAACAGTCCGAAATAACCCCAATATTAAGGGAGTAAGAGTAGGAGAAGACCAGCACAAATTATCTGCGTTCGCCGACGATATATTATTCTATGTGAGCAACCCGAGGTCTACGCTTCCCAACCTAATGGCTAATATTAAGCAATATAGCGAGATCTCTAACTTTAAGATGAATATATCGAAAACAGAAATATTAAATATCAATATTAATAAGGAGGAAGAACGATCCCTCAAAAAGGAGTATAAGTTTGTCTGGCAGAAGGAGATAAAATATCTGGGGATGAAACTTGCCAATTCTTTAAAGAAACTGTACAGGCTAAATTATATTCCCCTTTTAGATGAAATAAAAGGTGAAATTAAAAAAATGTATAATCAGCCAATCTCCTGGTTCGGAAGAATAAATGTAGTAAAAATTATATTAGTCCCAAAAATTCTATATAAATTTCAAATGGCCCCAGTAGCCCTACCACATACTTAACTCCTTGTTATTGAATTATATTTGGAATAAAAAAAAACATAGGATATCCTCCCACGTGTTAAAACAGAGTAAACAATTGGGAGGTTTGGCTGTGCCGGACATCAGAAAGTATTACAACGCCTCGGTCATCTCTCGGGTAATAGAGTGGGTCAAAGAAAATCATGACAAAAGATGGATTAACATTGAATGCGCACTTGCAAGGGCCCAATTAGGAAGAATAATTTGGAATCCACCACAATATAGAACCTTACACACAACCACACACGTTATCACACGTACGGCACTACGGATATGGGACAGAGTCCACAAACACATAAGATCAGAATATAATTCACCACTCATAGACCTAAAAGATAACACATTTTTTGCACCAGGGACAAAAGGGGTGGGGGGGAACTGGATTAAAAATAGAATTCAAGTAAGAGATCTGATTCAAAAGGGAAAACTTATGAAACTTCACGAAATTAGGTGTAAGATAGAATTCACAGGGCTAGACGAGTGGCGCTACCTACAGATCTCATCGGAAATCTCCCGGGACCTTTACGGGAACAGAAGGAATACACACTATTAGAACAATTGTGTGTAACCGACAGTTCAAGGGAAACATCTCCAAAATTTACAAAATCTTGATGAAGGCGGAGGAGCTGGGGACGCCCCCGTATATTCACAAATGGGAAAGGGAACTAGAAACAAATAAGGGAAAAACAACAGTAGAAAGAATTATAACCCTGACTCACTCCTCAGCAATTGATGTGAGAACGGCTGAGATGAATTTCAAATGTATCACTGGTTGGTACAATACCCCTGATAAAATCAGTAAGTATAGAGAAGGACAGTCGGCAGACTGTTGGAGGGGATGTCCAACCAGGGGTACAATGGCCCACCTATGGTGGAATTGTCCCAAGATCAAAAGTTACTGGAAAAAAATGTTGATATTGATCAAGGACATAATTAAAAAAGAGATAGAAGAGGATCCATGGGTGGTCCTCTTCCACGGAGGAGTAGAAAACATAAAAGAATACAAAAGAACCTTGACAACGCAGCTAAACGATTGATCCCCAAAAAATGGAGGGAACCCGAAAGCCCCCAGGTCTGGGAGTGGATCGATTTGGTGGAAGAAACATACAGGAGAGAAGAGTTGAAATACAGGTGGGAGGAGGACAACAATAACTTCCGGGGAAAATGGGCCACCTGGAAAGAATTTAAAAAAACTTGGAGCTTTGCTGAAAACCTACGAGTAATGTGAGTTAGGCAAGGGGGCAATAGGTCCTAAAATCAGCGAGACACCCAGTAAGAAGGGGAAGTGGAATCCCGAGATGGTTGGGGGGGATGGGGGCGGGAAGGGGAAGAGGAGGGGAAAAAAAAAAAAACACTTTCTTTTTCACTCTTAGGCTCCATTCACATCTGAGCGACAAAACGCCGGATGCCCGACGCACTTGTCGCTCGAGATGTGAAATAACATTGCGGTCTATGGAGACTGTTCACATCTCCACGCCTGTCGCCTGAAAAGTCCCGGACCCTTTTTTTCAGGCGACATTGGCGTTCGCTCATAGACAGCAATGTTAAAGAAAAAAAAAAAAAAAGGTTCATCTACAGGCGGCAAGATAAGCCGCGTACGCGGCGTATCTTGTCGCCTAGGTGTGAATGCAGCCTTAGACCGAGGAAATTTCTTTAAGGAAAAAAAAAATACAGAACAGATAAGATGGCAAAGAAAAACCACAAATGATGCGAAGACCACGGAGGAAAGCGAAGGGCGGAATTTTCCGTGAGCTGAACCAACGGGGTGATCCCCGGGTTGAGACTGATGTGGGAAGAAAAAAAAAAAGAAATCCCAGTTTATGTTGAGTTACAAAAAATAACCCTCAAAAAACCCTCAACTAACTTTAAGGCCTCGTACACACGAGGCAATAGATTTGTTCAAAACGGTCTGTCCGACCGATTTGAGCAAATCTGTCTCTTTGGATTTTGGTTTGCTCGCGTGTACACACAAGCAAACCAAAATCCCCGCCAGCAGACGGCGCACTGACGTGTCGGTGACGTGGCGGTGACGTTGACGCCGCCACGTCACCGCACCAGGAAGTAAAACACTTCCGGTGCGAGACGACATGTCTGATGGTAAGTGTACTAACCAGCAGACATGTCGGGCGGACGGGTTCCCACCCGATAGATTTCAAAGCATGCTTTGAAATCTGTCGGGTGGCCAAATCCGTCGGCTCGCCCGTACACACGATCGAATCTGTCTGCTGGGACGGTCTAGCAGACCGTTTCCAGCAGACAGATTTGATCGTGTGTACGTGGCTTAAGAGCTGTGAAGGGAGATGCCCTTTTGTTACTGTACAATGCTGCCCTCCACTGTCTTCATTTACTATTTAAATATATTATTTCCTTTCTTCATACATATCTGTAATACATGGGGTCCCCGGGTTACAAACAAGATGGGGACTGTATGTTTGTTCTTAAGTCAAATTTGTTTTTAAGTCGGAACAGCGGCGCAGAAAAGAACGGTGATCTGCAGGCTTCACTAGGCCACACTAGGCTGAACCAGGCGGTTTTTGGCGGCCCAGCAGGCCACCAGACCGTACCAGGCCTGTGGATGGGCAGGCAGGATGATGAGGGGGCCCCTTAACTCGCAGCCAGGCCAGGATGGCTCACTCCAGCAAGGCACAGGCCAGGAAGATGGTGGCGGCCGCGGGATTGCCGCAATACAAGCATTAGGTTGTTTTTCAGCGTTTATGTGCAAGGATGGCTAAGGATGGGGTGGAGGATTCTTGGAGCTCCTAACACCCTGTTCGCAAGTAGGAGTCGTTCGCAACTCGGATGTTCCTAACTCGGGGACCCCCTGTAAACTGTGCAAACTTAAACATATTGGCCCGGATTCACAAAGCACTTACGCTGATGTATCTCCAGATACGCCGTGTAAGTACAAATATGCGCCGTCGTATCTGTGCGCCGGACCTACAAACTAAGATACGCCTAACAACAGACTTCATCCCACCGATGTAACTTGCTTACACCGATGTAGAGTGGTTGCATATTTACCCTGGATGCATGTGGCTTTCCCATTGATTTTCTATTCATATATGTAAATGAGGGAGATACGCCGATTGACGAACGCACTTGCGCCCGGTGCATGATTTAAGCGGTTTGCGTAAATGTTTTACGTTCGGCGTAAAGTTATTCCCCATAGATGAGGCGCAACCCATGCAAAGGTATGGACCAGGGAACACAAGCCTACGTATTGTACGTTGGACGTCTGTGAATCAGAGGTGTATTTAGGTTTTATGCTGCCCTAGGCCTGACTAAACTTGTGCACCCCCTAATTTAAATATGACCCACCCCCTTCCTATTAATGCCA
Source organism: Rana kukunoris (assembly GCA_029574335.1). Classification (NCBI taxonomy): domain Eukaryota; kingdom Metazoa; phylum Chordata; class Amphibia; order Anura; family Ranidae; genus Rana; species Rana kukunoris. The sequence continues at coordinate 268,533,573 of CM056049.1, read as the reverse complement.
CACCCCTTTCTGTTTAAGACCCATCCTGACATTTTCGAGTGGGGACACTAGTTCTGAGGGCCTGGGGGGGGGGACAATGGATCCCCTTAATTTACTTATATTTCCTCTTACTTCCTGGTTGCCCATAGAGCAGGAAGTGAAGGGAAATCTTTGCAATGGGACAGGGATGGTAAAAAAATAAACGGACAGGGGCTATAACCCTCCCTTACTCTACCCAAAATGAAAAATAAAGTGTTGCCTATAGTTCTACTTTAAGTAGATGGTGCAGCTGAAAAAATAAAGCACAGTGAGGAAGGTTTGTGGTCCAGGATGATAAAACAGTCAAAATTGGAAGCACCCCCCCCCCCCCCATACACACAGTTGCGGAATGCCGGCCGCCCGAACACCAGAAGCAGTGCGGCCGCTTTTCGGGGGCGCTAGACTAATTTTCCTAACAGTGTAGCACAAGCCGGCAGGGACTCTTTTCCTGCTGCCCCCCTGCAAAGTGCTGCCCTAGGCCTGGGCCTTGTTGGCCTAGGCCAGGATACAGCTCTGCTGTGAATATGGGCCGACGTGGGTCTGGCTGGGCGTAGGTTACGTTCACAGTGTACACAGTGATCCGGCGTATCTTAGGCAGTTGTTCCGACGTGGTTGTGCGCATGCTCACGGGGATACATCCACGTCTCATTTTAAGTATTTGTCTGGCGCCCGGCCCATCATTTGCATGGGGTCATGCTTCATTAACATGGATCACGCCCACTTCCAGCCCACTTCCACCTACTTCCGCTTATGCCTATGAAATATATGCTACGCCGGCGCAGAGTTGGGAGCATTTGCTTTGTGAATTCCATGCTTGCCTCTCTGCTCTGCGCCGGTGTAGCGTAAAAGACATATGCTACAGCGGCATTAATATGTGCCGATGTCTGTGAATCCAGGCCATACTGTATATGTAGCACCCTCCTAGTGCTAGGATGTAGGTACATTTATTTCTGGCCCACTGTATCCAGTAGAGCTGTAATTTGTTGCTAGGTAAATTTAGTGCTGTTTCACTGTAATAAGTTTGGCTGTGTTGATTGATCTTGCCTGTTCTATGTTTCCATAAAAGTGAGGGGTGGGGCATGAAAATAAATCATGACAGACAAATAAATTATATTGATAACGGTTAAAATAATTAAATAATACCACGGATTGGAGAGATGAGCTGACAGCAATCCAATAAATGATCTTCTGTCATGAGCAGGAACCTATATAAAGAAGACTTCAAACAGGCAGACGGAAAGAAGATTTGAAAGAAATCTGACCTGGTCAGTCCCTGGAAGATGTGCCCAGATGGTGATCGGGAGACTGTATAAATATTTTGAAACTGAGAGCAGCCTGGTCTTTTTCCTAAGGCCGCGTACACACGATCGAATTTATCTGCTGAAACCGGTCCGGCGGACCGTTTTTAGCAGATAAATTCGATCGTGTGTACGGGCGAGCAGACAGGTTTTTCCAGCAGACAAATTTTAAAGCATGCTTTAAAATCTGTCTGCTGGAAACCTGTCCGTCCGACATGTCCGCTGGTTAGTACACTAACCAGCGGACATATCTGTCCGCACATGCGTCAAATGGATTAGACGCATGCGTGGAAGTATTTTACTTCCTGGTTCGGTGACGTGGCAGCGTCAACGTCACCGCCACATCACCGCGCTGTCTGCCGGCGGGGATTTTGGTTTGTTCATGTGTACACTGTGAATAATGCTGTAAATATGCATTGATTACTGTATAAATGTGACTGGCAGTGAAGGGGTTAACCACTAGGGGGCGGGGAAGGGGTTAAATGTGTGTCCTATGAGTGTTCTAACTGTAGGGGGAGGGGGGGTGACTGGGTGAGGTGACCGATTGTGTCCCTATGTACAAGGGACACAGCATCGGTCTCCTCTCTCCCTGACAGCGACGTGGAGCTCTGTGTTTACACACAGAGCTCCACGTCCCCGCTCAGTTACTGGGCAATCGCCTGTGCCCAGCGGCGATCGTTGTCGCCGGGCACTCGCACCGGGATCCCAGCAGAGCGGCTTTAAAGAGACAGCACGTCAGAACAATGGAGTCCTCCGCCCATTTGACGGTGGGCGGTGGACAAGTGGTTAATCACACAAAATAATGTATTGTACGTCTATAGAATATAGGAAGCCCCTTCCAGACCTTTGGTTTAGTAGTTTGTGAAGAAATGAAGGAGGACATCCGCTCTGTCAGTAAGGCTGTTTATTCACTAAACAAGATTGAGCCCTGGTTCACACTGGCACGATTTTAGATGCGATTTCAGTTGTCAAATCGCATATTAAATCGGCGGCATTTGTCGGCAATTGACGGCAATGGCACCGTCCTTATTGGTGCGATGCCACATCTGCGGTCCTGCACCAAAAATAGTTCCTGTACTACTTTTTGCGACACGATTTACATTGACATCTGTGCAGAAATCGGGACTGCCAACAGGAGTGAAATCGTGCAAGTTCAGCTGAACTGGCACGGCTTCACTCCCGCAGCCCAGTGTGAATCACATTCATATGAAAATTCTGACAATCTTGTGTTAATAAATATGTAACTAGTATTATACCAGACAAGCCAGTCTCTTCAGATCGTCAGACAGACAAAAAAGCAAGGACAGCAAAAACCACATTATTTATAGCTATGATCACAAAAAATGAAATACAATTTATCTAGCTGTCCTAAATTATACTAGGTATTTAAAGTGGTTATCAACCCCCACAATGTAGAGTATAAGATTTCCTATCATCTGTGCCCAGTCTTGCCACACAGAGTTAATCCAGTGCTGAGTAATCCTCTTTTAAAGTTCAGTGCAAATTAACAGAATTTCAGATAAAAAACTGCCAAATTAGGTTAAGTCCGTTTCTCTGTTTTTGCTTTCAGTAACAGGTTATTTACAAATCTAGCGTGGATATGTTTATCATAACAAGAGGTGATCCAAAGTTCATTGTATATTACTAGGATGTGTTATGATGTTATATCACCTCATGTTATTGTAAACAAAAAAAGGATTTTTAATAAACAGCTTACCTGTAAAATCCTTTTCTTGAAGTACATCACGGGACACAGAGCGCATAGCCATTACACTTGGGTTATATGGGTACCTTCAGGAGTGGACACTGGTGTAATCAATTTCACAGGAAGTTTCCTCCCTATATAACCCCCTCCCACTGGGAGTGCTTCAGTTTTGTAGCAAGCAATTCTCCCGAGGTTACACAATGTTCCCCAAAAGAGGGGTGGGAGCTCTGTGTCCCGTGATGTACTTCAAGAAAAGGATTTTACAGGTAAGCTGTTTATTAAAAATCCTTTTTTCTTTATCGTACATCACGGGACACAGAGCGCATAGCCATTACACTTGGGATGTCCTAAAGCAATGCTCTATGAAGGGAGGGAGACCGTAAGGCCAAGAATAGCCAAATAAAAACATTGTCAGGAGAAAACATGGCTCCACCAACAGAAACACAAGGGGGCGTGAACCGGGCCAGAGGATTCTATACTGCTGCCCGTAGGACCGCCTGCCCAAAAGCTGCGTCCGTACCCTTTGCAACGTCCAACTTATAAAATTTAGTAAACGTATGTACGGAAGACCAGGTTGCCGCCTTGCAAACCTGTGCCATAGAGATCTGATGGTGTGCCGCCCAGGAGGCACTCATGGCCCTCGTAGAATGGGCTTTAACTGATAAGGGAGGTGGAACGCGCTTCAGACCATATGCCTGAAAAATCAGCTGCTTAATCCACCTAGCCAAGGAAGACTTGGCAGCCGGCTGACCCTTCTTGGGGCCATCCGGAAGAACAAAAAGCACATCTGTTTTCCGAATCTTCTCTGTAGCCTTGAGATAGACCCTCATGGCTTGAACCACGTCCAAAGTATGAAGCCGTCTTTCCTCTCTGGACTGGGGAGTAGGAAAGAAGGATGGTAGGACTAGGTCCTGATTCAAGTGAAAACTGGATATGACCTTAGGAAGGAAAGAAGGTTGAGGCCGCAGAACCACTCTGTCCTTATGCAGAATAAGGTATGGCTCCCTGCATGACAAGGCTGCCAGCTCGGAAACCCTTCTGGCCGAAGCCATAGCCACCAAGAAAACCAACTTTCGGGTTAGTAGCACAAGAGGGATTTCTGTCAGAGGTTCAAACGGCTGCCTTTGTAAAGCTGACAAGACCAGATTTAAATTCCAGGGGCAGAGGGGAGCTCTAATAGGGGGATTCACATGCAAGACCCCCTGCAAGAAGGTTTTCATAAGCGAATGGGTGGCCAAGGGTCTTTGAAACCATATTGATAAAGCCGACACCTGCCCCTTTAGAGTACTAAGAGCCAACCCTTTGTCAACGCCAACCTGGAGGAATCGCAAGATCCTGTCAATAAAAAACTTTCGAGGATGCCATTTTTGAGACTCCCACCACTCCACATAGGTTCTCCAGACTCTGTAATAAATATTTCTGGAGACCGGTTTCCTAGCCTGAATCAACGTAGATATGACCTGATCTGAGAGGCCTCTACCCTTAAGAATTAGGGATTCAGCTGCCAAGCCATCAAATTTAGCTGCTGTGAAGCAGGATGGCAGATTGGGCCCTGAGACAGAAGATCTGGGCGCAGGGGGAGCGGCCCCCGCGCCCCGACTGACATCTTCACGATGAGTGCGTACCAAGCCCTCCTGGGCCAGGCTGGGGCCACCAGGATCACAGGCCTGCGCTCCACCCGGATCCTCCGTAGAAGGCGGGGAATCATCTGCAGTGGAGGGAACGCATACAGAAGAGAAAACTGGTGCCAAGGGCAAACCAACGCATCGGTCCCGTAGGCCGAGGGATCCCTGGCTCGGGATATGAATTTGTCCAATTTTTTGTTGGATCTCGTTGCCATAATGTCCACATCTGGGACTCCGAATCTTTGGCAAATCTCTTGGAATACCTGGGGGTGAAGAGACCATTCCCCCGGGAGCAACTGTTGACGACTCAAAAAATCTGCTTGAGAATTGTCTATCCCTGGGATGAACACCGCCGAGATGCAGGGTACATGGGCTTCGGCCCATGAGAAAATCAGGTTTACTTCTCTTTGGGCTGCTGGGCTCTTCGTGCCCCCCTGGTGGTTTATGTATGCCACCGCAGTGGCGTTGTCGGACTGTATCCTTGCTGGCAGACCCTGAAGGGGGAGAGTCCAGGCGATCAGGGCCAGTCGAGCAGCTCTGATCTCCAAGATATTGATGGGAAGCAGTTTTTCTGCCCCCGACCACAGCCCTTGCTGGGTCTGTTCTTCTAGAACTGCCCCCCAACCTAACAGGCTGGCATTCGTGGATATTATCTTCCACGTGATGGGGCAAAAGGATTTCCCTTTTGACAAATTTTGAGAGACCAGCCACCAAGACAGGCTGCGCCGGACCTTCGGGGAGAGCACTAACGGACGATCTAACGCCTGAATGGATTTGTTCCGAGCAGAGAAAATGGCTGCCTGAAGATATCTGGTATGGATCTGGGCGTAGGGCACAGCCTCGAAGGCGGCCACCATCTTCCCCAGCAGTCGCATACATAGGCGAATAGTCGGCCTCTTCTTGCCTAAGATCACTTGAACTGCTTGAGCTATTGATCTGATCTTTGCTTGAGGTAAACTTATCCTCTGGCAGTCTGTATCTAGCCGAAGGCCTAGATATTCCAACTGCTTTGTGGGTTTCAATACCGATTTTTCTAGGTTTACAATCCACCCGAATTCCTCTAGATGCTGAACTGTGCGACCTACTGCCCGATTGAGGTTGGAAGCTGAGCTGTCGATAACCAGAAGATCGTCCAAGTATGCCAAGACTAAAATGCCTTCTGTCCTTAGGACGGCTAGCACCGGGGCTAACACCTTTGTGAATACCCGCGGAGCTGTTGCCAACCCGAAAGGGAGGACTACGAACTGGTAATGGCGGTGATCTATCATACAACGAAGAAACATGTGATGTGCCGGGTAGATCGGCACGTGCAGATACGCATCTTTTATGTCTATAGATGCTAGAAAGTCGTCTTGATGTAGGCTGGCTGCCACCGAACGTATGGACTCCATACGAAAGGTCTGAATGTTTAGAAAGCGATTTAGGCGTTTGAGGTCCAAGATAGGCCTGACGTCGCCATTGGGCTTTGGTATTATGAAAAGGTTGGAGTAGAATCCCAGACTCCATTCCTGGGTTGGTACTTCTACAATTACTCCTTGGAGCCAGAGACGATCCAATGCTTTTACAAGAGAGGCCCTCTTTAATGGGTCGCTTGGAAGACTTGACCCCTGAAGATGAGGAGGGGGGACTTCCCGAAACTCTAGCTTGTAGTCCGTGGTTACCATGGATCTTACCCAAGAGTCGGGAATTCTGGCCTTCCACACTTCGGAGAAAAACCGAAGCCTTCCCCCCACCCAAGAGAGTGGGGGCGCCCCTTCATGAATCTGACTTGAGGACTGGTTTAACCGGCTTGCGAGGCCATGGCCTCTTGCCTGTCGTGGCTTGTCCTTGTGGGCGGCTATTAAATGCTGAACGCCTGGGAGGCCGTCGATACTGACGGGAAGTTGAAGGGGCCGAGCCTGTGAAGGCCTGTCGCTTAAATGCGGGCCCACGTGATCTTTTCTTGATAGGCAAGAAAGAACTTTTACCACTTGATATGGTCTGGATATATTTATCTAGGTCTTCACCGAATAGTCTCCCACCATGAAAGGGAAATCCTGCTAAAAGCTTTTTGCAGGGTGCCTCTGCTGACCAGTTTTTTAGCCACAAAAGGCGACGCATATGAACCAACAGCAGAGATAAACGGGACGCCTGTTGAACGGAGTCCTTAATAGCATCTACTGCAAAGCAGAGAGCTCTTGGGAGGTCAGCCAATTCACGAGCTTGCTGAGCCGGTATGTCCCTTAATATCGGTTTAGTCTGATCCTTTAAAGCCTGACAAACGCCAATGGCTGCCACTGCTGGCTGAACCACGGCACCTACTGTGGTAAAAGAAGCCTTCAGTAGGGTCTCCAATTTTTTGTCGACTGGATCTTTAAACACCTGGACATTTTCCACCGGACAGGTCAGGAATTTATTTACGCAGGAAATGGCTGCGTCCACGGTAGGGAGTGCCCATTTCTTTGCAAATTCTTCTTCCATAGGATAGAGAATGGTGACCCTTTTAGGAGGGATAAAAATCCTATCAGGTCGAGCCCAATCCTGAAAAATCACGCTCTCCAGAAGGGGGTGAACCGGGAAAGACGCACCACTCAATGGTGCCTTCAAGGAACCTAAAGAGGATACCGCGGGGGCTAATTGTTCTGACACTGGAAGTTTAAAAGCAGTGCGAACCATATCCGTCAGAGACTGGATCCACAGACTCTCTGCTTGAGAAGCCGAAAAAAATTTCATCTATAGTGGAATCTTCAATGTCTGACCCGTCAGGACTCAGGTCCGCTTGATCCCCCTGTGGGTCCAATTCCTCCGAAGAGAGGACCTCTGCATCCGAACACACCATTCTAGGTGACGGGGATCTAGCCCGTTTGCCACCCGGCAAAGAGCGGGCAATTAAAGCAGTTAACCTTTTCTCTAGCCCACCCAGGGTGGATTCTAGCATTTCTTCTGTAACATAAACGGGAATGGGTTGATTGGGGGCCGCCTCTGCCCCTAGCACCCTCAATGGCTCCTGCATGATGCTGTTCGGTGGTCTATCTGGTGAGGGTGGGACCACTGGAGCCTGGCCCAAATCCTCTGACCCCGTTGGAGACCCCTTTACTTTTTTGGCACCTTTTGCAGCCTTAGCTGGTCCTGATCCCTTGGGAGCCATTGCAAAACCTTGAGACACGCCTACAGCCAACACCCAACTGTTGTAGCTAGAAGTGAAACATTAATAAGGACAGGCTATGGTAAAAAAAAAATTTTTTTTTTTCATATGCCTGAGAAGGCGGCAATACCGAGGAGAGTCCTGTGAGTATTGCCACACCAATGCCCGTTAGCTGGAGTCCAAGGTTGCACTGACTCAGATACTGCCAGATCTAAGGCTGAGTCCCTTTAAGAAAAAAATCTTTTTTTTTTTTTTTTTTCTGGTCAGTGTGGACTAAGTCCAGACCTGAAGATCCACAAACCACCACTGGGTGTCACTGTTAGCCAGAACTGGCTCAGCTGCGCGCTCTGTGTCCTCACTCTCCACTGCTCTCAGGAGGGAATGACCAGCCAGGAAATGCTTTTTTTGCTTTATCTGAGACCTGACGCTGCTGGCCCGCCCCCCCCACGCTGAAACCAACATGGAGGAAGCAGAGAGCAGAGGAGAAGCCTGGACCAGCGCTAGTAACACAGACACCCGGTAAGCCACTAATCTTTGTAGTGCACACATAGAGGAAGCTGTCCCCCTAGACTTCCTAGGAAACAGGAGTTTTGTCAGCACTTCCTCTCTTTACACGTGGGGCTGCAGTATCATGCTAACAGGCAAATCTGGGGGGAGTAGCAAAATACATATCTTTAAAAGCATATATATATCTACATGTTATCTGGGTAAACATTAGTACATCCCATCCTGCCTCAAAAGACATAGTGGAGATAGTGGCTGATGCATAAGCATACCATTAGCCATCCCAGAACCCCCAGGGGGATACCTACTGTCGAACCAAGTCCCGCAGGTTCCCTCTTACCTGCTCCACGCCGCAGGGTATTGCAAAATGCAAGAGGCCCAGCCTTCCCCCATCTCCGTGGGTATTGTCTTGGACCTTCAGGGACTGGGGTCCTGTGTTTAAGGAACCCACACCCCTGGACCTATATAGCATCCTGGCATCAGTAGCGTTTAGTTCTTGGAAGAGACTAAGGCACTGGAGCCCAGAATCCAGCCCTCCAAGGAGAGGCATTATAGGCAAAACCCCACTCCAGCAGGGCCCGGGTACCGTACACCTTGGCTTTGAAGCACTTCGGACGGATCCGGCTAGCTATCCTGGGTCCCGAGACCTCCGAGGGACAGCTAGACGTGACCAACACCTAAGACACTGGCGAAAAAACTGAAGCACTCCCAGTGGGAGGGGGTTATATAGGGAGGAAACTTCCTGTGAAATTGATTACACCAGTGTCCACACCTGAAGGTACCCATATAACCCAAGTGTAATGGCTATGCGCTCTGTGTCCCGTGATGTATGATAAAGAAACATAATATATGATAAACATGTCCTAGCTAGATTTGTAAATAACCTCTCACTCAAAGCAAGAAGAGAGAAAACTGACTTTTGATTTAGGCAGGTTTTATCTGGAAGGCTGTTCATTTTCACTGAACATTAAAAGAGAATTTCTCAGCGCTGAATTAACTCTGTGTGGCAAGACTGGGCACAGATGATAGGAAATCTTATACTCTACATTGTGACATCAAAAAAAAATAAAAACAAATTGTGATTTTATATTTATTGTTTTCCTAACTATTCATGCAGTTTTGATGGTTATAGTGAAATGTTTTAAAACACATACTTTCTCAAGGTATAGTAATAAAACAGAAAGCAATATACTTCCTGTTCCTCTATGTGGGTTACCACATAGATATGAAATGGGATATTGAGCGCCCTGTCAGTTACTTTCTGTTGCCGTGCGTTTCGCACAGTAATATGTTCCGGAATCTTTAGTTTCTGCTACATTGATTTGCAGGTAGACCTCTTTCTTTGCATTGTCTTTGGTGATTGAGAGTCTGTTTTTTAGTAAATCAGCATAGTTAGTGCTCCCACCACCCCATATAACTCCAATCCACTCCAATTTCGATTCAGGCAGTTGTCTAATCCAGTCTACACTCCAGTCGGATAACTCAAACCCAGACACTGTACAGGTGAATTTTATTTGCTGTGAAGGTTTTACAATTACTGGGCCTGATTCTCGTAATGTCTGGGAGAGGACACCTGAAAAACAAAATCACAATAACTAATGAGTCAATCAGCTTAGGACAATTATTTATAGTCATATTATAATATATAAAAACACTAATGATTATTATTTCTCCTACTTAAAGGGAAAACTGCAATAAAGAGCACAACTGTATCCATTGTTTCTAAATTGATAGCTGTTGATATAAAATGTTACTTGCCCCCCCTGCACTCCTTATGTACTTGAGGACAGACAATCAATTTGCATAACAGATGTAGCTGGGATATATAATAGTTCATGTATGTTCTCAGTGCTGACAGTACACTTACATTGTGGTCTGAAAAGTAAAGCCACCCCCTTTACAAATACAGATCATCCTCTGGTTACATAATACCTGACATATGATACAATGAAATTGTCCATGATCCCGGCTAAAATTGCTTCTGCCTGTCCTTGGTGATCAGTCAGTGTGTATTTCGGCAGTCTTGTATTGTAAAAATCCCACGTTGAGTTACAAAATTAACCCTCACAAAAATTTCCGACAGTTTGCAACTGTGAAGGAAGATGTTATTTTGTTACTGTACAATGCTGCCCTCCACTGTCTTAATCCACTGTTTAGAGTCAAGTTAAATATGTATAATAGCTTTTAAATATAAACTCATGCATTTGGTATTCAGCAGTCATTTCCCAAGTTAAATGGATTTTTTTTATTCAGTTTTTTTATTCTGAAAGTAAAGCGTTTAAATAGTATGCTACTGATAATGATTGGTAACAAGTCACACCCCATGTTTCCCAATGATAACCATTCATATGTGTGTGACTTCAATTTACTTCCTGCACTACTTTGGTCCAACTTCCATGTGACTTAAAGCGGGGTTCCAATAACAATTTGCATTTTTTTAAAGTGTGTCCTTTCATCAATCTTTGTTGGGCTATACATACGGTCACTTATTAGTTAAGATTAATTCCTATCCAACACTTTATTAACTTGTGTGCAGATCTGTGTCATTTTGCTTGTGGGCATTGTGAAGCCCACAAGCAATTACTTCCGGGAATCCGTTGGTGACGCCTGTTAAAGGGCAGCCCGTCCCGCCCCATTCTCGCGCATTCCTGTTTCGAAGTCCCGCGATTCCAGCGCTAGGGGTAGCGCACTGCATTCGGTTTCACCTAGGATCCTGACATCAGCTCCCTCGGCTCCTCAGAACGCTAATGCTCCTGGGAAATGTGTGTCGTCATTTCCCAGGAGCATTAGCATTAGGATCCTAGGTGAAACCGAATGCAGATTTTGTGGGACCGCATAGCAACAGGCATTTCGAGGTGAGTAAAACATTTCTTTCTTGTTTTTTAGGCCTAATGTGCACTATAAAGGAAAACATTTTTTTAATGGAAACTCCACTTTGAGGTCCCTAGACCTCAATGTAAAAACTCAGAAGTTGCTGGAAAGTTACACCTGCTTGATACAGATGTGATTTGAGTCTGACTTGTGAATGCCGCATATGAAAAAAAAAAATGAAAAAAAAACAGTGTGCCCCACCTCAATCTACACCAGATCCTTATCCGAGCATGCAGCCTGGCAGATCATGAAAAGGGGAGGGGGGACAAGTGAGCGCCTCCCTCCTGAACCATGCCGGGTCACATACCCTCAACATGGGCCTCCTGCCCCAAAGCACCCCACCATGTTGAGGACGTGGGCACTCACTCATCTCCCCCTTTCCTAATTTGCTAGGCTGCATGCCTATAGAGGCCTGGTATGGATTTTGGGGAGAACCCACACTGTTTTTTTATTTTGGCATGGGGTTTCCCTTAAAATCCATACCAGACCCAAAGGGACTGGTATGCATTGAGGGGGACCCTACACCACAAAATATAACAGGTCCAATGTGATGGGATAGAGTGGCTGCTCTATACTGTTCCATGATGGCTGCCTCATTAGGGTTGTTCCTCACCCTCACTTTGCTCTATCTGGCACCCAAGTCATGTCAGTGACCTCATCATAATTACCCCCTCCATCCTCATAATCACTGGAGCCAACATGACAATACACTGCGGCTGGGGGAACTCTCTGTAGGCTCATGTTCATACCTTCCTCAACCTCAGAACCAACATCTGAATCAAGTAATGGCAGTGCATCGTCAAGCAGCAAGTGGCTGGCGCTGTGTTCAAATAACTCAGCTGACTTCTCTATGCCTGATGCTGGGGCTATGGCAGGAATAGCTGTGGACAAGGAGGCAGAATAAGCCACTCTGGAAGCTGCAGTGGACTGCGCACTAGTCTCTGTTGGGGTGATGGAGGATGAGGAGAATGATGATGGTTTAGTAAGCCAGTCCACCACCTCCTCTGCATGCTATGGCTGGATGGCATGGGCAACATCACTAAACAGAGGAAATCATGCTCTGCCTGAAGACACAGACCCTGCTGTCCCCTTCAGTGCCATGGGAATGTCTGCCTCTCCGTGTTGGCCTCCCAGACATGACAGGGGTGGATTATTACCGAAATGTAATAGATACAGGGAAATATGTACCTAGATGCACTTTAATCTGTGGAAAGTGGTGTTTTGTGCACTTTAACTTGAGTACTCGCTACACAGACACACTCCTCTGACATGCTACAATATACTGCTATAAAAGTGCACTACGCACTTCAATATACTGCCGTAAAAGTGCACTAACTCACTTCAATATACTGCAGTAAACGTGTCCTGACACTCTACACTGACATACCTCAATATACTGCAGTAAACCTGCCCTAAAAAAACAAAAGCTGTCTTTTTTATTGGTGGAAGAAGGGTATTTACTGTATATATGTATGTGATTTTTAAAACTATTTTAATTTACAATTTGACATTTATAAAGATATTTTGTATTTACTTTATTTAACTTGGTTTGTGTCCTGTGAAAGCAGCTTCCCTTTAACCTCCCTGGCGGTATGATTAATTCAGATTTTAGGTGCTGAAAACGGTACCATTATTTTTCATGGAAATTTGGCGTTTTATATTGTAGGCCTGTAATTCTTAGAAATAACTCACTTAAAGGGTGTGTAAAGGATTTTTTTTTATCTTAATAGCTTCCTTTACCTTAATGCAGTGCTGTTTTCATGTCCTCATTGTTCGTTTTTGCTCTCAAGTTGCTGTAATCCTTCTCTGATCTCCACACTTCCTGGTTGTCTGTTTCCTGATCACCACAGTACTGGGAGCTTTCTCTCTGTGGTCACTAATCAAGGAGGTGTGATTACTGTCTGTCTAAAACCCCTCAGCACCAATCACTTTCGTTTTCCAAACCATCATTGGTTCTGTATTGGCTCTGTGACTCTGTACATCAGAGAGACAGGAACAACATGCAAAAACTAAACTGAAACTGTAGGTACATTATATGATTGATTTTTATCTATTTTTAATCGTTTTTTAAAAGGAATCAGTTAACTATTACGTCTCTATACCCTGTAAAAAGTAATTTCATAAAAAAAAATGTTTTCCTTTACAACTCCTTTAAATCTGTCCAAACAAGAGTCTAGTAAACATCCCGGGTATAATAAAATTTGAAACACAAAATCATAAATGATAATACAATAAATAAATATAAATAATTATAACAAATAATATAATAATAATAATAAAAATTATTACTTCTAATTTTTTTGATGACGAATTTCCCGACAAATCACTATCGCTCAATTCTGAAAGTAATTTAAATTTATTATCACTGTTTTTTAGCCGGTCTAAAACCACTTTTGACATACAGGCACACTTTTTGGTTGCTATGGACAATCTCCAGTTTCCAGGCAGAAAGAACAGTTTTTATTATATAAAAGTACATGTAGGACACTGGGTAGACCACTAGTGACAAGATGGGTGTGTCTTTTTTACAATCTATAAGATTACAGTATACTGTATGTACTGTGTTTATTTACTTTTTTTAATTTGGAGCTGATCTCCACCCCCGTGCTTCGTAACGTCGCAGTGAACAGAGCTCGTCGGCACTGTGAATCGAGCGAGGACGACACGGCTCTATCATACAGCATTGCAGGATCCAGGGACAAGGTAAGTAACTTGTGCCTATGGACTCTGGGAGGCGGCCCCGAGTCTGGCTCGGGGTTAACGCTTTTGGTCCTGAATTTCCACCCGACACCCGAGCCATACTCGGAAATACCACCAGGGGGTTAACTGTTATTCTAGTCACCTCTTTTGTTTTGTATTAATACATATGATGCAGACACTGACTTGTGAGTTGGCATATTGCTACAGTTTAACCTATTTACATCTTTATTAGCACTAAACCAACAGGGTTTCTTATCCTGCTCCACTGTATACATTCCACCATATCACATCATGAGATAAAATACCACATGGTTTCATGGGTAAAATACCTCATATTTTGATGAAATAAATTTATTTTAGTACAGTTTTATTTCCAAAAATGTTTGAGAGAAGCTATGAGTTATTTTCGCTTCTCGGCATGCAGCAAGCTTTTGAAGTCCAGTATACTGTATAGCAGTGGCGGCCTGTCCATGGGGGACGCACGGGCAGAGCCGCCCCCCCCTTACACATTTTTTTTTTAAACTGCCCCTTTAAAAAAATATATATTTTGAAAAAGGTCCTTAAGTTAACTGTGTTCGGACACCGGACACAGTGCATTATGGGAAGCGCCACGTCAATGCAATCAGTGAAAAGACTTAGAAACTCATTGAACTCATCTACATTTGTCATCAGGAAGGAAAATAATTTTCTTCTAAAAGCTGGAAGTACAGCCGCCTATGGATGGGCTTTTCAATAGGTGTTTCGAACCAACCAATGAGATCCTATTTTAACCTCTAAGGAACTTTGCAAACTTCCCACTTTTGAAAAAGTGACCTCAAGCTTCAAGAACTGTTCCTGTTATCCTGTCTGTAATGTTGGAGGCTGGAAAATTAATCAGAAGACGTTATCAGAGCTTTACAGACTTACATATATATTTGGCATGTTTTATCTTCTCATTGTGTTTTATTGGTCCAGACTGGGGCAGCTTCTTTTATGTTCATGGGATTCACCCATTTTTTCTAGTATTTTTACCGGGACTGATGACATTATGACGGGGCACAGCTTTCCACCGGATTCCTCCAGAGTTCAAGGTATGGGTAGAGTTTTTGATAACCTGGTATTACAAAAAAAGTGTAATCTATTCCTGAAAGAGGAGGGCACTCCATCACTGGATCAAGGAGTCTGCAAATGCAAGATATCAGGCAAGTTTAACACCTAGAGTGGATTGTTTGTTTTCAGGAGCTGCCAGAGAATCCAGTTTTGTTTAAATGCTTAACCACTGCAGTCCCGGAAGATTTGGCTGTTTAATGACCAGGCCATTTTTTCTATACAGCACTGCATCAATTTAACTGACAACTGCGTGGTCGTGCAACACTGTACCCAAACAAATTTTTTGCTCCTATAAACAAAATGTTGAAAACATTTTTTTTTTTTTTTTAAAACGCAATATTTTATGCTTTTTGCTATAATAAATATCCCCAATTTTGTTTAAAAAAGCAATTATTTTCCTCAGTTTAGGCCGATATGTATTCTTCTACATATTTTTGCAATAAGCATATATTGATTGGTTTGCGCAAAAGTTATAACGTCTACAAAATAGGGGAAAGATTTATGGCATTTTTATTATTATTTTTAATTTTTTTACTAGTAATGGCGGTGATCAGCGATTTATTTATTTATTGGGACTGCGACATTATGGCGGACAGATCGAACACTTTTGACACCATTGACAATTTTACAGCAACCAGTGCTATAAAAATGCACTGCTTACTGTATAAATGTCACTGGCAGGGAAGGTGTTAACACTAGGGGCGATCAAGGGGTTAACTGTGTTCCCTCATGTGTGTTCTAATTGTAGGGGGATGGGACTGACTAGAGGAGATGACAGATCGTTGTTCCTAACTAGTAGGAACACACAATCTGTTTCTCCTCTCCTCACAGAACAGGGACACGCCAATAAGACCCCACATCTCTCTCCAAGGCTGGAAAGCAAGAGGTGGGGAAAAAAATTCACTGATCTCATGCTTTCAGGCGTGATTGCGGCTTTGTTTATGTTTTTAAATCTCTATGCTCCTCATTCGGCGGCGGACGATTCGTTCTCTGGGCCTTCGATGGCACGGGAGAGCCCAGAGAAGCACCGGATGACGGTGGGAGGGGGATGTCCCCTCCTGCCGCCTGTAAGAATGATCAAGAGGCGGAACTGCCACTATGATCATTCTTATGGTGCGCACAATCGCCTCCTGTAAAAAAGGATATCTGAATGATGCCTGTAGCTGCAGGCATCATTCAGACATCCCCCACTGAAGTCCGGGATGTCATATGACATCCTATGTAGAGATGTACAGAACTGTTCGTCGGCGAATAGTTCCCCGCGAACATCGCTTGTTCGCTGCCGCGGGCGAACATATGCAATGTTCGATTCGCCCCCTATTCATCATCATTGAGCAAACTTTGACCCTGTACCTCACAGTCAGCAGACAGATTCCAGCCAATCAGCAGCATACCCTCCCTCCCAGACCCTCCCACCTCCTGGACAGCATCCATTTTAGATTAATTCGGAAGCTGCAGTCTTAGTGAGAGGAGGGACAGTGTAGCTGCTGCTGAATTATTAGGGAAATCTATAGCTAGGCCAGTGTATTCAGTGTCCACTCCAGTCCTGAAAGACTCATCTGATCTCTGCTCTAAGGACAGCGTCCTGACAGCACCCCCAAACAGCCCTTTTTAGGGCTAGTTCACCAGTCTGCTTTTTTTTTCTGTAATATAATGTGTGTTGCGTGGTTTACAGATAGAGACAGAGAGAGAGAGAGTGTAATTTTTTTTGAGTTAGATAGAGCAGGCAGGCTAGTCAGTTAGAGTTACAGTGTGTAGAGGAAATATATGCATCCCAGGTGTTGTATATATATTTATACACTGTATTGAGTTTAGCTAGCCTAGATCCGCTCTTCCTAATATACTGACAGGTGACAGCCTGTATAGGGCTAGTACATCAGTCTGCTTTTTTTTTCTCTGTAATCTGCCTGCCAGCACGTGTGTGTCAGGTTTACAGTGTATACTGTGCTCACTTGTCCAGTGCCACCACTCATATATTTGTTGGCACAGTAGATCACATTTAAAAAAAAAAATTTGGACTGCAATAGAGAATAGTAGTCAGTTGTCTGCCAGCGTGTGTCAGGCTCACAGTGTATACTGTGCCAACTTGTCCAGTGCCACCACTCATATATTTGGTATCCAACCTTGCGTAAATGGAGAGTTTGCGGTTGTGCAAATGGACTGGTTGTTTGTGGTGCATTGAACGGGGAGTTTGGTCTGTCAGAGTTTGGTCTGTCACTGTGAACCCTAAATCTAAACCTAACCCTATCTGTAATAGTGTTGAGCGGAATACGCCATATTCGATTTCGCGATATTTCGCGAATATATAGAAGAATATTCGCGAAATATTCGTTAATATCGAATATTCATGATATTTTTTTGCGAAATTTCGCTAATGTGAAATTTCGCTAATGCGAATGCGAAATTGATTGCGAAATTCTCATCTACGCATGCGCGCGAACAACACGTGAAAATGGAGATCATTTCCTATAGGAAGCACAATGCTAAGCTCTAAGATCGCAATACACAGGTCTGATGCAAAAGAAGGGCAGAGAAAGTATTCGCGAATATTCGGCAACATAAAAGGATCGCCTCAGCTACTCGGTCCAGGGTCTCTAATCATACCAGCAATGCTTTTAGACGTCAATGGAGATCACTAGGATGTGATCTGTTTTAAAAATACATTTGAAAAATACGAATATTCGCAATAGCGAATATTCGCCGCGATATTCGATTTATTCGCGAATACTCGAATATGCAATATTCGTAATGAATATTCGCAATGCGAATATTCGTGAGCAACACTAGTCTCTAACCCTAACCCTGTCTGTAACCCTAACCCTATTTGTAACCCTAACCCTAAGTTAGGGTTAGGGTTACAGACAGGGTTAGGTTACAGATAGGGTTAGGGTTACAGATAGGGTTAGGGTCCCTAACCCTGTCTGTAACCCTAACCCTAACCTTGTCTGTAACCCTAACCCTATCTGTAACCCTAATCCTAACCCTAACTGTAACCCTAACACTTACACTACCCGATCGATACAACATCATACGTGATGTTTTAAAGTTATTCCAAACAATTTAGGAATGTAAGGTGATTTATGCACTTTATGGATTAAAACCCGACTCAACTACATAATTTTCCATGGGAGTTTTGCCATTGATCCCCCTCCAGCATGCTACAGTCCAGGCGTTAGTCCCCTTGAAACAACTTTTCCATCACTATTGTGGCCAGAAAGAGTCCCTGTGGGTTTTAAAATTTGCCTGCCCATTGAAGTCTATGGGGGTTCACGGTTCGATCCTGTTCGCGACATCACTAATCCTATGGTACGGAAGTGGTTAAAATGCCTTGGAGTCCACTACCACCACCACTAGGCAGTTGCCTAGGGCGCACTGGAGAGAGGTGGGGGCATCTGGCCACCGGTGATCCTACTTCCTCTCAGCAACTAATTCAACAGGGAGCCGCTCCACTCTAGAGTCTCTCCGTACAGTGTTAGAGGTGCTGGCACAGCAGTGGTGGAGGAATGGAGGAATAGAGGAAGGAAAGAAAACATCCCCTGCACATCCCTGATCATCACAGTGACACTGGCAGTGAGTGTGACCTGTCTGTGTACCTGCGGTCACATCGTTACCGTCCCTCCTCAGTCTGCCTCTGATGTACCGCTCTGCTACAGCCAGCCAGCTCTGCCTCTGAGCCTTTGCCTTTCTGCCCAGTGCTGCCTGTGCCCATACCCCGCATGTCCCCCCCTCCATCATGGATGCCGCTCTCTCCCCTGTGTTTTTCCTATTGTGGCAGCCAGCGCGAGATGTACAGTACCCTGTCGCCGAGAACCAGAGTGATGAGATCACGCTGAAAGTACAATAACGGTGGCAGGTCCTTAGGGTGGGACCTGGGCCTCCATACCCACTTTAAGGCCAATAACTAGAAGATAAGCCAACCAAGTGGGGACTAGCAAAATTAACAAGTCAATTCCCATAGACTGCAATGGTATTTATGGTATAAATTTTGCCCATGTTATGCTCTTTGTTTGCCCACCCGGACCAGGGGGTGTTTGTCCCATCTCTAATTGTGTAGCATGCTGGATGATGTGATTCATTTTGGACAGGGGTTTGCTTTATTTTCTGCTAGATGCATTTCTGTTGATCCGAGCATGCCCAGGGGTGTAGATTTTTTTGATATTGCTTTTTGTGTGTGAACAGTACTTGGATGTTTCTGGGCATGCTCATAGAGCATGTTTTTTGGGTTTACTAATTTTAAGGACATCTTTAACAGGTGTACCCACTTTGAGGTTCAGTCTCTACATTGGGTGAACTTGCGTTTTGTGCATTTCATGGACTGTGCATTTGTTTTCAATTGCCTCATTATCACACATGCCTATGTTATATAAAGCTTTCAGATAGCAGTTGTTACCTTGCCCTGAAAAGAGGCAAGATTGTGTGTGGGGGGCCAGCCAGCCAGCGAGCGTATATTTGGGTGTCCTTATTGAGTGTATATTTATTCTTTCATTTTATTTATGTCTATGCAAAACAGATATCTTTTTGATCAAGGGTTTTTTGACTGGTTTATTTATTTCCAAAAGGACCATGTGTACGGCCCATCGGTCCGTCGTCCGTCGGACCAAAGTTTTAAAACTTGCTTTAAAATCGGACCGATGCACGCTTAACCATCGGTCCAAACTGATGGTTAGTACGCAAAAGCATCAGTCCAAAAACCAGCGCATGCTCAGAATCAAGTCGACGCATGCTTGGAAGCATTGAACTTCATTTTTTTCAGCACGTCGTTGTGTTTTACGTCACCGCGTACTGACACAATCGTTTTTTGAACTGATGGTGTGTACGCACCATCAGACCATCAGTCTGTGAACCGATAAAAACGGTCCGTCGGACCATTCTCATCGGGTTGGACCAGTCGTGTGTACGCGGCCTTATACCAGTATAGCCTTTTTAATTAAAATAGATTACATAATTTTAAGCTACATGTTTTTTTTTTAAATGATGTCAAAATACTGACCTGACAGGGGGAGCGAAGATAGGGGACACAGGAATATTTTATGGATTTAATCCAGGGTTTTTAGAACAAGGGGTAAATGACAAAACACAAGCACTGTGCTTTAAAGGAACAGGATATTTTTAGGGTTACAACCACTTTTAGACTGTACATACCGTAAATAAATAAGACATCCCCTGAAAGTAAGCCCTAGTGTGTTTTTTGTTGGCAAAATTAATATAAGACCCGGTCTTATTTTCGGGGGAAAAACTGTATAATAGGCTTCCTTTGTTCATTGTTTGGATTTGATAAAGAAGCTTTTGCTTTGAAAGGTATTATCCATCAGGTTGGCTTTTTTGCTTCCTCTCAGCCACCATCTACACTGTGGTCCCATGGAAGTTACATACGACCAAGTGGTGAAATTTCTGATCACAGCCCTAGAGAGCAGCCATACCTGTCGATTGCCTTGTGGACAGCATCCACATACAACAGCGGCTTCAGCCAGAGAACCTTGTGGGTCAATTACTAGCGCTACCTTTGTGCTCACTCTTGGACCATCAAGCAGACAATCTACAACCACACCATGTTCTCCACATCCCACCAGAACATATTACCACGGGTTTAGTGAGAAAGTATTGCTATACCCATAAGCTTATACCACCATAGGCCGGTTGTTTTATATATTGTTATACAACTATTAAAGATTTTGTTTTATTATTCAATAATTGGACGGCATTGCATTGTTTTTTAACCTCTTCTTGGACAAGATTTTCCTGCGATATTGGCTACTAACTATTGCTCAATTTCAGTGTGCTGTTTTCATTTTTGTTCTTGGTTTGTATTACTTTGCTTCCACTCCCAGGAGGTTTGTACAGCTGCATCTGATACTCATTGGTCCAGCTGGCTCCTTAGCATTTATTCCTACTCTGTAAATATTTTAATATAACACATTAAATTATTCTCTGATACTGGAGATTTGGCTGCCATCTACTGATCCAATGAGATTAGGACAGGCTCGTTTTTGATGTGCAAAGAGCTGTTTTCAGTCACTGTGTCTCTTGTACAGTAATAGACAGCAGAATCTTCAGTTTTCATGTTGTCCATCTTCAGAAACAACATGTTTTTACTGTTATCTCTGGAGATTGTAAATCTCCCTTTAACATCATCATGATAGTGTATGGTACTCCCAGCCCAAAAGCTAATAGTAGCCAGCCATTGTAACTTTCCACCTGCAGGCTTTCTGACCCAATTCATCCAGTAGTCACCAAAAGTGAATCCAGAAGCTGTACAGGTCAGTATGTGGGAATTTCCAGGTTTTATCACTGCTGGGTCTGACTGGACAAACTGAGCTGCAGACTGGACATCTGAAAAAAGAACAAAATAACAGATTTCAAATCAGTTCTGTTGGGATTATTATTTAACCCTCAAGGAAACCTGATATAAGAGGCCTCACCTGGTAACCATGTTAGAAATAATATTATAAGAAGGTTAAGTACAAATGTCATTGTATCTTTGTATCTTTACAGTTGGAAGATGAGCTGTATAACAAACCTACCGACTTTATGTTGTATGTGGAATTTCAGAATAGGAAATAATTTGCATAGAATAACAAATATCTTCATTATGATATAAATGCTATAAAAGCACTGACACCCAAAAATACACATCTAGAGCATGTGACTATTTACAGCTGACCTATTATAATTTAATACCCAAATTATCTTTCTAGTTTAGATCAGGTCATTTTTTGCTACTGTTACAGGACAAAGATGTGCACAGTTGCACATTATTTATCACTGGGGTTGCACAGAAGCATAAAATATGTTTAATGGATTTAATGGCTTAAAGGATAATTTCACTTTTTAGAAAACAAAAATGATAAATGATAATTTTTTATGCAGGTAAAAAAAATTGCACTTGTTTATTTATTATAATTTTTTATTTTTTTTATTTTTTGGAGCCTGTAAAGCATTGCACCTGTGATTGTCAAATTGCTGTTGCCATGCAGGTCTCCTTAAGATCTGTCAGTGTATATGTGTGCCCATTTATCCCATACAGGCAGGCAGATACAATCTGACAGAATGAATCAATTAACTTAATTGAGAACTACAAGCGACAGCCGTAAAGTATGTCAGGGCTTATAGTTCATTCACACACAGAGCTGTGGGTGGAGCGCGGCATGGCCACACTGATTTTAAAAAGTGACAGCTAGTACAGGGAACGTCTCCCCATACTGCTGTCACAGTAAGTGCAGGGACTGGGCAGAGGATGCAGCATTGGGAACATGTTACATGTTCCACCCTAAAAATTAGTGGAATATGTAACATGATCCCAAAGGTGAACTTATCCTTTAACCACTAGCCAACCAGCTCACGCAGATACTGTATGCTGTAGCAGGTTGGCAGCGCTGCTTTGTGTCCCTTCTGCAGCCAGCCAGAGGAGAGCACCCGGCAACATGGAGGCTCTGCCTCAGCCTCCCATCTGCAGCCAGCTCTGCTGCACACTGAGTGGATTGAGGTGCACCGCTGACAGTGCAGGGGGGTAGAAATGGAGGCAGCAAGAGCAGATATCATAGTGGACCCGAACTCAGGACATGGTCGTGGTGGCACAGCTTAGGCACAGGCACACTAAGCCACCAGCGGGTCTGAATAATGTGCCCGGGGTTTCAGGCGGGCAGAGACCCGGACAAATGTTTCAAAACCTGGACTGTCCAGGTGAATCCCGGACAGGTGGTAACCCTATTAACCCCCATCTGCAGACATTGGATAGGGTTATGGGGAAGAGGACTTTGTTCTCATCAACATGTGAACAATCTGTTCTGCCATGGGGGTATCCCCTGGCAAGGCAACCCTCAGATTGAGGCCATGTGGCCTTGTATGGTTCAGGAAGGGGTAAGGTGTATGCTTATCCCCCTCATTTTCTTAGCAGCCAGGCTGCATGCTCAGATTAAGGATCTGATGGTAAGAAAAAAAATGCATAAAGACCCCTCTAAAGGTCACACATCGACCCTGACGTGCACAAGAGAAGAGATGGAGAAATACTTAGAGGATTTAGAATTGTTGAAGTTAACAGAGGAACAAAAAGTGGAGATGGAGAAAGATATTGGGGTGGAGGAGTTAAAAGAAGCCATTAATTCTATGGGAAAGGGTAAATCTCCTGGACTGAATGCCATACTGTTGGAAATGTACCAGTGGTATGTGTAAATTATGGCCCCCAACCCTGACTGAGATGTATAGGGAGACATTCCTGCAGGGAGAAATGCCTCCTCTATGTACGAGGCAGTAATATTGATCCCAAAACCATATAAAGATAGCACTGTGCATGGTATAGACTAATTTCATTATTAAATGTTGATTACAAAATATTGGCAAAAATACTGGCAAAGAAGCTTAATGGGGTAATTCTATCTATTGTATCAGATGACCAAACAGGATTTATGCTGGGGAAATCCACCGCAAACAATATTAGGAGAACCCAGTTAATGGTACAGTTGAGGGAGTGTTTCCCGGAGTCAAGTGCCTTGGCTTCGTTGGATATGGCCAAGGCATTTGAATCCATAGAATGGGAGTTTCTGCAGACAGTGTTGAAAAAAAGCGGATTTGGGGAAAGACAACCCTAGACTGTCACCCCACCCTCCCTCTTTCTCCCACTCTCTCTCACTCCTCCACTCTCCCACCACTCTTTAATCCCCCCTCTCTCTCTCATCCTCACCAATTTAACCTCCCCTCTCTCCCCCCCTCTCTCTATCCCCCCCTCACCTCCTCCTCTCTCCCACTCTTTTTCTAATCTCTCTTCCCCTCCCCCTTCTCTCTCTCTCTCCCCCTCTCTCTCTCTCACCCTTCTGACCTTTCCCCCACCTCTTTCCACCCTCAGGGGGTGGCTGTATGGGGTCCTAATAATTGCTAACAGCAGCCCTTTGAGTGAGTGTACCAGTTTGGATGTGTCCTGAATCGTTTCCACACAACGAAAGTGAGGAAAACGACACTACAGTAGAGGAGCTCCACCCCCAAACTCCAGCTCCCACACTTCCTGGCTCAAAGCGGCTCTTGGTAAGGCAGTCTAATGGGGGTCTTTCGTAGGGAAGGGGACACTGATGGGTGAGTTTTCTGATCTAATTAAGGGGGACCACTATAAGGTAAAGGGAGTCCTGGTGGACTACAAGGCCCAGCATTTTACTATAGGAGGCATTGATGGACTACAAGGCCCAGCATTTTACTATAGAAGGCATTGGTGGGACTAAAATGCTGGACCTTGTAGTCCACCAATGGATCTATAGTAAAATGCACCAATGCTGTAGTGTAAGTGTGTGTATTTTGTAGCGGTCAGTGTGTATTGTGTAGCGGTCAGTGTCTAGCGGTCTGGGGGAGGCTCCACAGGATTAGCTCGCACAGGGCGCCTGAACACCTAAGGCCGGCCCTGCACAGACCCCATTAAAACATAGTTGAAACATTTAAATACCTAGGAATAAATATTATTCTGGACCCAGAGGAAGCCCCGAAAGCAAACATAGACCTGTTGGTAGAATACATTAAGAATAAACTGTGAATATGGAAAAAGTTACCGTTATCAATGGCAGGAAGAATACAGTTGATTAAATCCATTATATTGCCAAAGTGTCTATAGGTGTTTGCGTATACTGTGGTAAAGATACCAAAACACATATTTAAAAAATTAAACTCCCAGCTGACCAGGTTCATCTGGGCATATGCAAGATGTACATTTAAATTCACAACGCTACAAAGACCCAAAACTGCTGCAGAGCTGGCAATACCAGATTTATATTATCTGGCAGGGCCAGAAAAAAACATCCTATTATAGGTCCAACATTGGCTATAAGCTTTAAACTCTGTCAGAATGGCAAACTCTCATCAGTATACTCTCCACTATACCCAATACTGGGGAACCCAAGCTTTCAGCCAGGAATGGAGGGAGGGGCCAATAAGAAAATTAGGCCTTGTACACACGATCGGACATATCCGATGAAAACGGTCCGCGGACCGTTTCCATCGGATATGTCCGATCTGGAGTTTGGTCCGATGGCGTGTACACACCATCGGATCAAATTCCCCCCGGCGGACAGCGGACAGCGCCGCCACGTCACCGCACCAGGAAGTAAAACACTTCCGCGCATGCGCCGAATCCATTCGGCGGCGGCGCGGCGGCGGTGCGGGACGACATGTCTGCTGGTAAGTGTACTAACCAGCAGACATGTCGGGCGGACACATTCCCACCCGATAGATTTCAAAGCATGCTTTGAAATCTGTCGGGTGGACAAATCTGTCCGCTAGCCCATACACACGATCGGAGATGTCTGCTGAAACGGTCCATCGGACCGTTTTCAGCGGACATATCCGCTCGTGTGTACGAGGCCTTAGAGAGAAGGGACTTATGCAGGTCTCACACTTTTTGCAATTTGAATCTTGGCCAACAATCGCTTCGCTGGTACAACTGGAAGGCCAATTTGAAGTAGAATATTGGCAGGCTTTACAACTTCGCCATTTTTTGACTTCATTAGGCCCAGCGAGAAGGTACAGAAGGGAACTGACACAGTTCGAAAAATATTGTGAAGAGAGGGAACCCCCCACTAGAATAATTTCTAAGCTCTATAGGTTGTTGATAGCACCTTTAGATAACTACGAGGCAGTAGCTATGTGAAAGTGGGCAAGGAATCTTGATCAGAATTTAACACAGGCCCAACAACAGAAGATAATTTATCTTTCTATGAAAACATCAACCTGCACCAGAATCCAGGAACTAAATTACAAACTTTTAAATAGATGGTATTATACACCGGCGAAATTAGGTAGGTATTTCCCTGAAATGTCAGATAAGTGCTGGCGATGCAATAAGGAACAGGGAACATTGTTCCATATATTTTGGACATGCCCTAAGATCAGGTATTATTGGTCAGAAGTACAAACAATTTCCCAAAAATGTACACCCTATCCTGTATTGGATGATCCCGCTTTTTTTCTGTTACATCTTTCACAGATCCCAACAAAGACATATAAAAATTTGATTATATGTCATTTGATTATTGAAGCCAAGGCAGGCATTGCTCGGAATTGGGAAAACCCTAGGCCACCCACGATTGCAGAGTGGCTCCATAGGGTTAGAAACGTGGGGGCCATAGAAGATCTGGTGCTTTCGACTCAAGATAGAAAAGAACAATATAATGAAATTTGGAGGGCATGGAATGTATTTGTATATTGAGAAAAAGGGAAGAGATTGTTGGGAAATTTAAATGGGGGATAAGTCAGTCTGTCTTATAATAGTAAACTGAGAGCCTGGTTCCTTGATGCGGAGGGGGGAAGTGGAGGGGGGGAGGTAGAGAGAGAGGGGGGGGGTTTCTCTCTTTCTCTTTAATTTGTGGGTGGGATGGGGGAGGAATGGGGAGGGATAGGGAGGTATAAAGGAAAAGGCATTAGAAAGAGACAACCCGATATTTAAATAATACACTCAGCAAGATTTGGAGGGTCATATTAAAGTTCTAACAAGGAGGACATAGATCCTAGCCAGTGTTACTGAAGGATATAGGCAAAGTAGGCGAGGTAAAAACGAGAAGGGATGAGGAACATAAATGTATAAATAATGGGGAAAATATTGTAACAAATTATTTGTATGCACCCTTGGTTTTTATGTTTTTTTTGTATCTACCTGGACTTTTTTTTGGAAAATACAAATAAACAGAGGAAAAAAGAAGAGAGATGGGCAAAAAAGGGAAGGGAATGGGCCCTAGGTTAGTAATAGTAGTAATACTTTGATTAGGTATAATTTAAGCCTATGAAGTGCTAATTTGATATGTTGTAGGTCCTAACTGTTGATTGTATCTATTTTCTTTTTCTTTTTTTTTTCCAGTTTGGATAGATGACTAGATTTGTTTCTTTGAACAGTAACATGGGCTTATTCCCTCCCTTGATATTGCTGATATTGTGTTTTTGTTTTGTTGTAACTGGAAAATCCTTGAATAAAGAATTATATATATAAAAATAAAAATAAAATTTAAGAACCTTGGTAACGCAGGAACAAGAAACGAGGGTGGAGGAATATTTGCTAAACAGAATGCAGGTAGGGGACCTATTGGTAGGACTAGAAATAACGGACTTGAGGAGGGTGGGAGTAAAAATTCCCCTTCTAAAACTGGCCAGGTCAGTTTGGAAGGAGGCAAAAAAACTGACGGGATTCAAGGATATCCCGTCAGAAACTGTCTTGTGGAATAATTCAACATTCGAGAAATGGGAAGTGTTTGAACATAGTAAATTTTGGAAACAGAAAAAGTAACAACTATTGGTCAGATGTATAACAACAATATAACAGTATAATATGAGAGCCTGTGTAAACAATACAACCTCCCGAGTAAACAGTTCTATAGGTATTTACAGTTTAGACACTTATTCCAGGTATAGTTTGGAAGAAAGGAACTAAAAATATCTAACTATCCTCTTATAGGTATCTTGAGATCACAAGGTCCAAGGGGAGTATATTCACACCTGTTACAGAGTAAAATAAGTAGAGAACCTGTGGGAGCAAGGGATAAATGGCAGGTAGCAATCCCAGATATGAGTGATCAGGATTAGGATGAAATCTGCTCTTCTCACCAAGTATCCCCAGCAATAAATAACAGGATAATTCAATTGAATATAATACATCAGACATACCTGTCTCCGAATAGACTGTACTAAATGGGGAGGATGCCTGCACCAAACTGCACAAGATGTGGGTAGGGGGGTGTAGACTTCCTCCACTTGATGTGGCACTGTTGGATTATAGGGAGATAATGGCAAAAGGTGGTCAGGAAATTAGAAAAAGTTATAAACAGACCTATTATGGCTACAGTGGAACTATGCTTGCTGGGGGTATTAAAAGAGGAAAGAGGGTGTATATACACTAGTATATTTTTGCAAGAAATACTATTCCTGGCACGAAAAACAAATAGTAAAAAATGGATCCAGCCAAAACCACCGACAATAAGTCAATGGGTGAAAGCAGTAAACCAAGTCGTACCACATGAGAGAGAATAATGTATGTACAAAAGGGAAAATGTGCAAAAATATGGAAATATCTGGGCAAAGTGGAACAACGGATACAGGAATATCTGAAAATATAGCATAACGTGAAAAGAAAAGGGAAGGAAATAGTGACTATAAGATGGATGAGTAGGAAGGAATGAGTAGTAAGAGTAAATGGAAATGAAAATAGAAACATATGTTAAGATATTAAATAAAATAAAACTATGTAAATTAATTTGTATGAAAAATGTGTAATATAGAGTTTAAAAAAAAGGTCCTGAAAAAAGGGACTTTTTAGCATACTTGCCAACAGTCCTGATTTTCCCGGGACAATCCTGATTTTGGGACCCCTGTCCCGATCAGAGCTTGTCCCGATTAAATTCCCAGGATTTTGTCTTTGTCTCGGGAAATTGGGAATGTTTTTCGCAAAAATGGTCGGTGGGCTACAAAAACATGTCCGCCGCCATGAGTACTATTCCCCCGTGTGTTCACTGGAGAGGGGAGGGGCAGCCAATCAGCTTTTCTCTTCAGTGTACAAGTAGACAATTCTCTTGTACACTGAAGCTGATTGATTGGGCGGATCTGAGCCCCTCCCCTCTGAACACATAGAGATAGCTGGGAACTGTAGCTGCGGCCAACCCTCTGCCCCGTGTCTGATGAGAGGGGACAGACACTGATATAAGGAGGCACTCCTCTGATGGGGAAACTGATGTAAGCAGGAGCTTCGCTGATGAGGACACTGACTAAGGAGGGGCTCCTCTGATAGGGAAACTGATGTAAGCAGGGGCTCCGCTGATGGGGACACCAGATGTAAGGAGGGGCTCCGCTGACAGGGACACCAGATGTAAGGGGGGGCTCCGCTGACAGGGACACCATATGTAAGGAGGGGCTCTGCTGATGGGGACACCAGATGTAAGGAGGGGCTCAGCTGATGGGGACACCAGATGTAAGGAGGGGGCTCCGCTGATGGGGACACCAGATGTAAGGAGGGGCTCTGCTGCTTACTGGATGTAAGGCAGGGCTCCACTGCTGGGGACATTGATGTAAGGAGGGGCTCCGCTGCTGGGGACTCTTTCTCTCTCTCCCCCCCCCCTCCCTCTTTCTCCCTCCATCCCTCATTCATTTCAGACTGTAACAACACCCCATTTTAGCCACGCCTGTTTAAGCCACGCCCACTATTTCACTTAAACCACACCCATTTTTCACAGCGGCAGGCTTTTAAGCAACACATTTTTATTTCCCCGCTATGCCATGCCTACAAACGTATTCCCCATGCCCTAATTAGAATAAGAGTCTGCCTATTGACAAAAAAGTGTCCCTTAAATCCACGCATGCTCAGAATCAAGTTGACGTATGCTCTGCAGAATTGAACTTCATTTTCCTTGGCTTGTTTATAGTGTTTTATGTCAGCACATTTTGGACGGTCGGAATTTAGTCTGATGGTGTGTATGCAAGACTGATGAAAGTCATCTTCATCGAAATTCCGATTCCGAAAATTTCATCAGATTTTATCCCATCGGAAATCCAATCATGTGTACGTGGCATTAAAGGATTCACCTGTGTATGTGTGTATAGTATGTGTGTAGCGGTCACCACCGTTTACGATCTTCCATCAACCCACCCAAGACAGCTTATCCGACACTCCGACAAACCAGCAGATACAATCCATTCCATTTCCCATAATAAAGACGAGACAAGCTCCGTTCTCTGAGTCAAATGTATGAACGCTTTAATGGGAAACTCTCAGTCTTATATAGTTACAAACATGTCACATGGACAATGAAACTCTCCACCCCCCTCATCACACAGTGGGGCTTCAATACAGATTTTAGATAGACACTCTGGCACCGGTCTGACATAATTAAAATGATCTAATTACTACACCTGAGAAGTCACATTCCACAACTATTATCAATACTATCTTCACACAATGAAAAGGTCTTTAGAGCAGACCTTATTAACACAATTGACAGGCCTTGGAAGAAGACCTAATTAACACAGTGGACACAGAATGCAATCACAGAGAGACACTTTAACATCCCATAATAGGCAGCCTCAATTAGCATCTCAACAGCCTGTTACACAGAGGAATGAGTCACTATTGACCGGTTGTGGACATCATTAACCAAACTGTAATATTCCAAGATATCCTGCAAACATGATATATCATTTCTCAGTTACCCTATGCCCAAAAGGGGCACAGAGTGACCCTAGACCCAAGAGTCATTAGTGATGCTGGCACAGGAGTACCCCCCCCCCCCATCCTTCAAAAGTCTCTGGGGGTCACAGGCTATTCCGTTACAGTTTGCAATTAACTTTAAAAACTGTGAAGGGAGATGTTCTTTTCTTTCTGTACAATTCTGCCCTCCACTGTCTTCATTTACTATTTAGACTAGAGTCCAGTAAAAATGCCAGGAGCACTGTGGGCAGGGCCGGTGCTTGCGCAAGGCAACTTGCTGGAGATGGCTTGTGGTGGGGGTCTGTACAAATGGAGGGGTTGGTTTGTCCGGGGGTCTGTACTAATGGATGGGGGGGTCTCTACTAATGGGGGGTGGTTTATGGGGGAGTCTGTACTAATTGAAGTGGGAGGTTTGTCCTGAGGGGGGTCTGTACTAATAGAGGGGGGGTGGTTTGTCCTGAGGGGCAGCAGTGTGTGTGGGCTGCCGATGCGGGCGGCATCTGAATGACGAGTCCAGACCACGCCGCGCTCACCACACAGGCCGGACACACGCACGTAGTGCCGCCACAACGACTTACAAGGCTTCAGAAACAGGTAAGGGGGACCTGTTTTAAAGTTTCCTGTGGCAGAGGCCCGAGCCATGTCTGTCATTTTGGCCTGTTCCTCCCAGCAATTTAAAAGTGACATTCCGGCTGCCAGGCTTATAACGGGGGTCTGTCCAGAGGCACTTCAACCACTCTGACTGAATGGCGACAAACTGTATCTACTACTACTACTGAGAGCGAGACTGCTCTGTTTCATATCCAGGCCTGATACCGCACTGTTCTCTATTGCTTCATTAACCTTTCCTATCTCCTGTTTGTAATGATGTGTATGCCAAAAGTGTGGAACAGAGAGTCATGGCAGCACACAGCAACACAAAGAACATTCCATCCCTGGATTTGGAATCAGGAAATGTGTCTGAAAACTGGTTACAGTGGAGAGAGCTGATAGAACTGGTGTTTGCAGGACCAGATGCAGACAGATGGTCTGACCAGCAGAAAGCAGCTCACTTTCTGATTTGTGTGGGACAAAAAGGACGTGATGTGTGCAGAGCGTGGCAAGCATGTGGGGACATCACTGCAGAGGACAAAAAGAAACCAGAGGTACTGTTTGCAAAGTTTGAGGCATACTGCTACCCAAGGAGAAACTCCACAGTGCAAAGGAAACTGTTTTATGAGAGGAAGCAGTGTGGAGGTGAGTCTCTGGATGAATGGGTGACACAGCTGCGCTTGCTTGCCAAAGACTGTGCTTTCTATGATGCTGGAGATATGATCAAAGACTGCATTCTGATGGGCAGCAAGTTTAAGGAAGTTCAGGAAAAGCTGCTGCAGGAAGAAGACTTAAAGCGGATCTCCACCCTAAAGTGAAGATCCGCTGATCGGAACCCTCCCCCCCTCCGGCGTCACATTTGACACCTTTCAGGGGGAGGGGGGGTGCAGATACCCGGCCCGCAGTCAAAAGTCGGGTTTTACCCATTGTGTGCTGGCAACTCTTGGCTCCCAGCACACAATGTGCGGGCGCAGCGCAACTCGCGCATGCGCCGTAGGGAACCGGGCAGTGAAGCTGCAGCGCTTCACTTCCTGGTCCCCTCACCGTGGATGGAGGGGGGAGCAGCAGGGAGACGAGCGATCGCTCGTCCTCTGCTGCGGACGCCGCTGGACTCCAGGACAGGTAAGTGTCCTATTTTTAAAAGTCAGCAGCTGCAGTATTTGTAGCTGCTGGCTTTTAAAAAAAAATTCAATGGGCCATCCGCTTTAAATCTTGAGAAAGCCATAAGGATTGCCAGAGCATATGAAATGTCAAGAAAGGACATGCAGGTACTGGAAGGAACACAGCTCCAGATTAATGCTATAGATAATCACAGCAGCAGATATGGGCAAGAAAGAACACACACAGGAGTAAAGGGCACCTATGGCCCTGGGACAGATAACACACAAGCAGCGTGTGGATATTGTGGAAACATGCACCACAAAAATAGTGTCTGTCCAGCAAGGGGGCAGATATGCAATAGATGCAAGAAAAGAGGACATTTTGCCAAGGTTTGTAATCTGTCTTCACAAACTGGAAGGCCAAAAACACGTTCTGTATACACCATAGAGGACAACGGTGACAATGCAGGGTCAGACTGCACCCCAATATATCTTGCAGCAATACAAAAACCACATCACTCTACAGATGAAGCAAGTGTAACATTACAGATAGGTGCTAGCAAAATTCCAATTACTTTCAAAATAGATACAGGAGCACAAGTGAATTGTGTACCAAGCCACATATACCTGGAACACCTCAGTAATGAATCCCCCTTAGAGACTCAAGACCTACCGAAACGAATGGGATATGGTGGTGAAAAGCTGAAAGTAATGGGTCGCTGTCATGCAAAATGTTCATACAAGGGATCTGAAAAGGTTTTACAATTGTTTGTGATAGAAACTCAAGCCCCAGCCGTGCTAGGTCTCAGAACAAGTAAAGAGATTGGACTTGTGAAGATCATAATGACTGTGGATGGTGGGCACAGAGGTCTGACAGAGGCTGACATTAAACATGAGTACTGTGATCTATTCAAGGGCCTGGGGTGCCTCCCGGGTGTAAGCCGCATACGTATTAAAGAGGGGGCACAGCCTGTCATTCACGCCCCAAGAAGAATACCTTTAACTCTTGTGGATAAAGTCAGACAAGAACTCACTAGGATGGAGAAGCTGGGGGTAGTAAAAAAGGTCACGGATAGTGTTGAGCGGAATACGCCGGATTCGATTTCGCGATATATCACGAATATATAGTAGAATATTCGAGAAATATTCGCTAAAATCGAATATTCGTGATATGTTAGCGAAAAAACAATATTGCGAAATTTCGCTAATGCGATTGCGATATTTATTGCGATTCTCGTTCGCGCATGCGCATGCGCAAACGCGCGAACAACACGCGACCAACACGCGAGCATTTCCTGGATAATTGCCAGTTACCTGCCAGCTCATTTTCGCTTCGCAATTTTGTGCTGCCCAGTCCTTGGGAGTGAAAATGGTTGGAAGCAATTTTACACCCAGTGAGGAAAAGATGCTGATTAGTATATGTATTTTCACCACTGTTATTTCATTATCTTTATTTAACTGCATTTTAGACTAGTTTAAAAGTTAGTATATAAGATCAGATATTAGTATTTCCCAGACATTGTGTCTCCTGCTGTTGCAAAACTACAACTCCCAGCATGCCTGCACAGCTGCAGACACCCTGGTTGGTAAATGTGTATTTAGGCACTTTCCTTGCTATTTAGCATAATTAATTTAACATGTTGTGGACATAGGACGTATGCGAACGTCCTGACTTCAGGGTCCTTAAGGCCCAAGGACGTTCGAATACATATTGCCCTTTAGATGTTGCAGAACTACAACTTCCAGCATGCCTGGGCATGCTGGCACTTCTAGTTTTGCAAGTTTTCAGACCACTATACACTATACACGGGTCTCTAAACTGTGGCACCCTAGATGCAGCAAAAGTAAAATTCTTACCATGCACTGACAGACCATGGCTGATGGTAGTAGTAGTTTTGCAACAGCTGGAGGTGGACTGGTCTTGAAACCCTGAGTTAGGTAACAAACTCGCAGTGTTTTGCAACCATTCTGCCTCCAGCTGTTGCAAAACTACAACTCCCTGCATGCAACTGGCTGCAATAACCCCCCCCCCCCTCTCCCCCAATGTGAATGTACAGGGTACATTCACATGGGCTGGGGCTTACAGTGTGCTTCTAGCTGAAGCAAATTTGGCGCTGCAGCTCAAACCCTCAGCGGGAAACTACTGTGAACCCCACGCCCGTCTGACTGTACCTTAAAAACACGACACCACACTAAATATAAATTAAAAAACAAAACATATACACATAACCCTACATAGCCACCCTCCCCTCCACAATAAAAAAAAAAACATCTGGTACGGCACTGTTTCCTAAACGGAGCCTACAGCTGTTGCAAAACAACTCCCCAGTATTACCGGACAGCCATTAACTGTCATTGATTAATAAGGCGAGAATGCTTCCAATTGTTGAATACCATAGATTTCCGTCATATATCCATAAGGGTTTAAACAAAAGTATTATAATATACTTTGTTCTTCATCTTGCAGAGGTTCCTGCAAAAGGGGTACGATCAGGAGCGGAGGCAGGCGGAAAAAAAAAAAGTGGTCAGCTCCCTAATGCAGGACTTACGCGACCAACAGGGCTGCACACACGACCGCTTGGCAATATTAAAAAAATGGTCGGACCTGAAGAGGCGCCACATGGACCAGGTCAAACGTATACGGGATGAATATCATCCAGGTAAGTTATTGGTGACAGTTATGTATTTTTTTTTTTCTAAAGTGTATTTTGTGCATGTACTCGAGAGAGGAGCCGGACTGCAGGAGTTGGCAGTAGGCAGGCCTCCCCCAGAGGCAATCTGCCACCTTTCTCCATGCCCCGGGTGGCAATGGCGGGTGTGAGGGGGTCCTCCCACACAGCCCGTGCTACCTGCTCCGCTTTGAAGCCCAACGGGGCAGAGGGACTCCCTATAAGGGAGTGAGAGGATTTCCCCGCTCAACCAGCCCCGTTAGACCTTCGCCTCTCTTTTTAGAGACCGTGTGGTCAGAGTGAGTGCATGTTAAACCAATTTCGAGTGCGTGTGTAAGTGTGGTGGTTTTTGTGGGAGGGGGGGTGGATGTACTAAGCGCAGGCTTACCTCGCATAGCACACCCACCGGGAGCCGGGCTGAGACCACCAAACTCAATTCACATGTAGCCGAGAGCGGGATCCGAACCCCTAGCTGCAGAGGTGAATGGTTTGTCAGCGCAGTGCCAATTGCGTTGAGCCGCCGCAGCTCCTTTGGTGACAGTTATGTAAGGTCATATGTAATTAATGTAAGGGCAGATGTTGTTAACCCAGACGCCATGTTGTGGTAACATATATCACCACCACCAGCCAAGGTATTCATAGTACTGTTGAAAAAAGACATGGGACAGCAGACAGGAACACAGAAGTTATGTGGGAACATACTTTTCCCATTGCTTTGCATGGGACTTTAAACAAAAACCCCGACCCTCACAAATGGGGGTAGTTAAGGGATAAATTAACGATCCTATACTTTAAGTGGACGTATAAGTAACATGTGACCAAGTGTTATCGAAATATCTACAGCTGTTATGAAGTAACATGTATTTCCCATAGAGTAGAATGGGACTTTAAAGAAAAACCCCGACCATGGCAAATGGGGGTGGGTAAGGGTTAAACCACCTATCCTATGTTTGTGGCTGACATATAAGTAACCTGTGTGCCAAGTTTCATGTAAATATCTTTAGCCGTTTGGACGTGATGCTGGTACATACATACATACATACATACACACACACGTTGAGTTTTATATATATAGATTCCCACTAAATTCCTGTGTTAGGCGTGGGGTTGTCATAGTAATCCCGTGTGCTCCATCAGGCCCTTTTTTTAACATGAGATCGTCTGAACAAAACAAAGGAGACAAAAACAGCTCATTTTACCATGGTGGCAGCCCAGCTCACGCTGAGTGCCCACAAGACCCTTTAATATAACATTTTCCCATTGGTTAACTGTCTATATAAATTAATTTGTATTCATATACAATACAGCAGAGTACACAGAATTTGCATACGTCATTAGAAAACATTTTTACATATATGAACATTGTGTTATTATAGATGCTCCTCTACCAGCTGTGCACCCCAAGCGCACAAGGCGACAGGCCGTAGAGGAGGAGGATGGAGAGGAGGAGCAGGAGGAGGATGCGGAAGAGGAGGAGAGGGATGAGGAGGAGCAGCCAGGGCCCTCCCACTCGCAACCCCCAGCTCCTGTTGAGGACCAACATGAGGAGCTGCACCCCCCCCCACAAACTTCTGCTGCAGTATCGGCTGTAGGAGAAGACGAGCAGGAGGAAGAGAACGTTTCTATGAGCATCAATCAGGAGGGTAAATATGTGCACAACGATTAATAACATTTCAACAATAAGATGTAGATATAAAAATGGACAGCATTTAAAGCGCACCCATCAGATTTCAGAACAAGAATATGGTATTTATGATAGAAGTATACAGGTAGTGCAGAATTATTAGGCAAGTTGTATTTTTGAGGATTCATTTTATTATTGAAAAACATCCATGTTCTCAATGAACCCAAAAAACTCATTAATATCAAAGCTGAATATTTTTGGAACTAGTTTTTAGTTTGTTTTTAGTTTTAGCTATTTTAGGGGGATATCTGTGTGTGCAGGTGACTATTACTGTGCATAATTATTAGGCAACTTAACAAAAAACAAATATATACCCATTTCAATTATTAATTTTTACCAGTGAAACCAATATAACGTCTCAACATTCACAAATATACATTTCTGACATTCAAAAACAAAACAAAAACAAATTAGTGACCAATATAGCCACCTTTCTTTGCAAGGACACTCAAAAGCCTGCCATCCATGGATTCTGTCAGTGTTTTGATCTGTTCACCATCAACATTGCGTGCAGCAGCAACCGCAGCCTCCCAGACACTGTTCAGAGAGGTGTACTGTTTTCCCTCCTTGTAAATCTCACATTTGATGATGGACCACAGGTTCTCAATGGGGTTCAGATCAGGTGAACAAGGAGGCCATGTCATTAGTTTTTCTTCTTTTATACCCTTTCTTGCCAGCCACGCTGTGGAGTACTTGGACGCGTGTGATGGAGCATTGTCCTGCATGAAAATCATGTTTTTCTTGAAGAATGCAGACTTCTTCCTGTACCACTGCTTGAAGAAGGTGTCTTCCAGAAACTGGCAGTAGGACTGGGAGTTGAGCTTGACTCCATCCTCAACCCGAAAAGGCCCCACAAGCTCATCTTTGATGATACCAGCCCAAACAAGTACTCCACCTTGCTGGCGTCTGAGTCGGACTGGAGCTCTCTGCCCTTTACCAATCCAGCCACGGGCCCATCCATCTGGCCCATCAAGACTCACTCTCATTTCATTAGTCCATAAAACCTTAGAAAAATCATTCTTGATATATTTCTTGGCCCAGTCTTGACGTTTCAGCTTGTGTGTCTTGTTGAGTGGTGGTCGTCTTTCAGCCTTTCTTACCTTGGTCATGTCTCTGAGTATTGCACACCTTGTGCTTTTGGGCACTCCAGTGATGTTGCAGCTCAGAAATATGGCCAAACTGGTGGCAAGTGGCATCTTGGCAGCTGCACGCTTGACTTTTCTCAGTTCATGGCCAGTTATTTTGCGCCATGGTTTTTCCACACGCTTCTTGCGACCCTGTTGACTATTTTGAATGAAATGCTTGATTGTTCGATGATCACGCTTCAGAAGCTTTGCAATTTTAAGAGTGCTGCATCCCTCTGCAAGATATCTCACTATTTTTGACTTTTCTGAGCCTGTCAAGGAAAGGAAGTTGACTAATAATTATGCACACCTGATATAGGGTGTTGATGTCATTAGACCACACACCTTCTCATTACAGAGATGTACATCACCTAATATGCTTAATTGGTAGTAGGCTTTCGAGCCTATACAGCTTGGAGTAAGACAACATGCATAAAGAGGATGATGTGGTCAAAATACTAATTTGCCTAATAATTCTGGACTCCCTGTATGTGCTAGACACATAACAATTGTGTATACATGATAATGATTGTTTAATAAGCAACATAAATATTTTATGTATTTGGTAACGGTCTTTGAAATCAAATTTTTTTTTTCTTATATCCTAACAGCTATGAAAGATATGTTGGTGAAACAGACCGAAATTCAGAGGATCCAAGATAGAATTCGCGCAAATCAGCGAAAAATGCGGTATCTGGACCAACAAAATATTCTGCTGGAGCAACAGCAGATGAAGAAGTATGTGGAGATGATAGAGATTCAGAAGCGTTTGCAGAGTAACATTTGATTTTTTCTTCTTGTAATAATTTTTTTTTTTTCTCAATGTTTCCTTTCTTATTGAGATTGGTAGGTTTTTCAACACATCTAACTTCACATCTAACACATCAACATCAACAACTTCATAATAACCAAAAACATTTTATACTATTTGCTCTTATATACTATATATATACTCATATATATATATATATATATATATATATATATATATATATATATATATATATATATATATATATACTATATACAGAGTTGCTCTTGCAGACAGGCTAATGGTTGCAGTATAAGGGCCGCAAACCAGGGTTTAACATAAAGTTCAGTGTTTTAGTCACACTTGCTGTTACGATCCGGTCTGGTAGCTTGTAGCGGAGGCTGTTTGTGGATCCGCTGTGACAGAGAGTTCATGAAGCATTACTCAGCATGAAGGCAGCAGCAGTAGTATTCAAATAAAAAGTAATTATCACACACACAACATTTACAAGCAGTAGTGGTAATAGTACTAGATAGCATCTAAACACTTGGGCAAGACTTGACAGCAGCAGTAGTGGTAATAGTAGTATATAGTGGCAAATAACTTGTGACATAGGTGTCTGAGCAGCAGCAGTATAGTAGTAACAGTACACAATATAGTGTTTTATCACTCGTGGAAGAGGTGGCAGCAGCACAGCAGCAGCATTGGTAATTGTAGTATATAGTGGCAAAGAACTTGTCACATAGGTATCTGAGCACTGGCAGCAGCAGTATAGTAGTAACAGTACACAATATAGTGTTTTATCACTCGTGGAAGAGGTGGCAGCAGCACAGCAGCAGCATTGGTAATTGTAGCATATAGTGGCAAAGAACTTGTCACATAGGTATCTGAGCAGCAGAAGTATTAGTAACAGTACACAATAAAGTGTTTTATCACTCGTGGAAGAGGTGGCAGCAGCACAGCAGCAGCATTGATAATTGTAGTATATAGTGCCAAAGAACTTGTCACATAGGTATCTGAGCACTGGCAGCAGCAGTATAGTAGTAACAGTACACAATATAGTGTTTTATCACTCGTGGATGTGGTGGCAGCAGCACAGCAGCAGCATTGGTAATTGTAGCATATAGTGGCAAAGAACTTGTCACATAGGTATCTGAGCACTGGCAGCAGCAGTCTAGTAGTAACAGTACACAATATAGTGTTTGATCACTCGTGGAAGAGGTGGCAGCAGTACCAGCAGTAGTAAGAAAGTGGCAAATCTCACAGACAAAAGGTGACAGCACCAGTATGAGTAATATATCGGTACATAATCACTCAGCCTTTTGGCATTAGCAGTAGGAGCCCATATCGTGGCAAAATTACAAAAGCTTGAAGTTGCATTAGCATGGTGATTAAATTTGAAAAGCAGAATGACACAGGCCTTAAGTAGCTGTAGCCTGACTATACCATAGTGCCTCATAATATAAAAGTTTGATTAACATTATTTCTATGCTATACGTGACTTTTTAAATTCATGATGAGCATTGAGAAATTAAATTTCAAAATAATGTGGCAGCAGCATCAGGACTCCTTATAGTGGCTTAATGACACAGCATGGAAATATTTATGCCCTTAACACTACCTGCCTACTATGAGTTTCAAAGGTATAAATCAGAGGTGGCAAACACAAGGCCCGCAGGCCGAATGCGGCCCTCCAGACCCTTACTTTCTGCTTTCAAGCAATGCATCCAACTTCTTCCCAGCAGCAGCATAAGGAAAGGGGGATGCACTGTGATGTAAGGGAGAGGGGGAACTCAACTTCTGATGGTGGGGTGGGATAGTGGGGTGGCCCTTGACATCTAATGTAAGGGGAGGGGATGCACTGGACATCTAATCTTACAGATATAACCGGCCCTTTTGAGGGCAACCATAATGCTGATGCGGCCCAAGATGAAATTGAGTTTGACACCCCTGGTATAAATAGATTGGAGAGGTATTGATGAATGACAAGGGACCATTCAGCGCCCTGAACCGACGGCGGGTGCCAGAAAGTCACCGCCGATCCAGGACTCATTCATCTTGATGAATGTGAGTCTGTCCACGGAGTCTGTGGACAGACGGGTCCTCTTGTCCGTGACCAACCCACCTGCCGCGATGAATGTCCGCTCAGATAGTACGCTGGAGGGGGGGCAAGACAATAACTCCAGCGCATACTGAGCGAGCTTGCGGCAGGTGTCCAATCTGGCAACCCAGTACTCCATGGGGTCGTCGGTGCTCATACTGTCAGAAGCACCGACGGACCCTATGTAGTCTGCCACCATGTGGGCCAGCCGCTGGTGGTGACTGCTGCTGCTGCTGCTTCTGCTGCTGGTACTGGGTCGCTCAGATTGGAAGAACATCCTCATCTCACCCATTAGGTCCCCTGCTCGGCTGCTGCTGCTGGGTGCAGCCACCTGCTGGGTGAGACGAGGGGGGACAACTGGAGGCCGGGGAGTTGTCTGCTCCAACCGGCTTACTATGCGTGCCTGCAGTTCCTCCATCCGGTTCTGCCTCCGGCTGGCTGGAAGGAACTGCTCCAGTTTTCCCTTACATCTTGGATCTAAAAGGGTGGCCATCCAAAATTCGTCCCTCTCCTTGATAGCATGAACCCGGGGGTCCCTCCTGAGGCATCTCAGCATGTGGGCAGCCATGGGGAAGAGCACAGCCTGCTGTGACTCCTCGTGGCTGCCCTGGTCAATGACGTCCGACTCTTCATGCTGGAGGTGCTGCTGCTCGCGCGCAGACATGCCCAACCCCCGGACTATCGGTGCCCCCAACAGCGGCTCTCCCTCCTGACCAGGCCCTGACTCCAGGACGTCACCATTAACCTCCTCATCATCAACATCATCCTCCTCCTCCTCGTCCTGGGCCTGGTCTTGGTGGGGCAGTGTTGCCTCCTGCTCCACCAAGCACTCTCCTTAGCTTTGAGCAGGCGATCTAGTGCCCTGTCCAGCAGGAACACTATAGGGAGCACGTCGTTGAGGCCGACATGCTCCCTGCTCACCATCTTGGTCGCCTGCTCGAAAGGGGCCAACACATGGCAGACCTGGTGTATCTGCCCCCACTCCGCACTGGTGATGTACGGGAGTGTATGTGAAGGCCCGGCAGTGCCTTGCTCCAGCAGGTACTCCTTCACCGCCCTTCGCTGCTCCCACAACCTCTCCAGCATGTGGAGGGTGGAGTTCCACTGCGTCACACTGTCCACAATCAGCCTGTGAAGGGGCAGGCTCTTGTCCCGCTGCAAATTGGACAGGGACACGGTAGCGGTTGGGGAGCGCCTGAAGTGGCTGGCAATCCTACGCACCCTTAGCACAATGTCACTCAACCCAGGATAGGTGCGCAGGAACTTCTGCACCACAAGGTTGAGGACATGTGCCAGACAGGGCACGTGGGTCAGACTGCCAGCCTGGAGGGCGGAGAGTAGGTTGCTGCCGTTGTCACAGACAACCATACCTGCCTGGAGCCTTCGGGGTGTCAGCCACTTCTGGACCTGAGCCTGAAGTGCGGTCAGCACTTCTTTGCCAGTGTGTCTCCGGTCCCCTAAACTAACAAGCTGGAGCACGGCCTGACAGCGCACGTGCCCCACACTTGAGTAGCTACGGGGGCACTTGCTGGGAGGCTCAGCAGCTGCAGAGACAGTGGCTTGACGGAGACCAGCAGTTCTCCCCTGGACACCCCGGGTCGGCACCACAAAATCTGATGCCGCCGATCCCTCCCCGGCGCCTCGGAGGGAAACCCAATGGGCCGTGAAACTGATGTAGCGGCTCTGCCCATGCCTGCTGGTCCAGCCATCCATTGTGAGATGCACCCTGTCGCTGACAGCGTGATCCAGCGACAGGGTTACATTCTGCACAATGTGCTGGTGTAGGGCAGGGACACCAGTCCTGGCAAAGAAATGGCGGCTGGGGACACGCCATTGGGGTTGGGCCTGCTCCAACATCTGCCTGAAGGGGTTGCTGTCAACGATGTTGAAGGGCAGCAGATGTTGGGCAATAACCCTTGCCAGGAGCCCATTGAGGGAACGCACACGTCGGTCTCCAGGGGGGAAGGGAGTGGTACGTTCGAAGGCGTCGGAAAGCGATGGCGCCGGACGGCAGTGCAGGACACCGAAGAGGAGGGTGCTGTGGAAGTCGAGGTCTGGCTGCCAGTACCAGTACCTCTACTAGAGGGAGCGGGGGGGCATGACCTGCTGGTAGCCGATGAAGCTGTGGCAGGGGCTGCTGTACCCTGCACACTTGTGTTGGTGGCGCTGCTACCACCACCACCCCTCATCTGGTCATACTCCCGCCATCGGTTTATTCTCAGGTGCTGGTTGAGTGCTGTGGTACCCACCCGAGCCAAGCACTTCCCTCTCTTCACCTTGGCACGACAGAGCTGGCAGATGGCTACTGTCGGGTTATCTGCTACCATGGTGAAGTAGGCCCAGACAGGTGACTTCAGCGCCGCCCTCCTGTCAGATGGGGTG
The DNA here is from genome assembly GCA_029574335.1 of Rana kukunoris. Lineage (NCBI taxonomy): Eukaryota > Metazoa > Chordata > Amphibia > Anura > Ranidae > Rana > Rana kukunoris. The sequence goes on along the minus strand of CM056049.1, from coordinate 268,491,083 downwards.
ACGCTGACTTGCACCTGCTGGGACTCGGTGCGCACAGGTGGAGCTGCCTGCTGCTGCTGCTGCTGCTGACACCTCCTGCTGCCATCACCAGTGGAGACCCTGACGCTGGTCTCCCTGGTGACCTGGCGCACCGTTTCCCCAGGGTACCTACCTTCCTCGTCGTCACTGCTGCTGTGAACCGACGAGGCAGGTGCCACCCATGTTGGGTCACCCTCCTCTTCGCCCCCAGATATGTCAGACCCAGGGCTGACATGTGGTGGTCTGAGGGAGACATCTGACATGGAGCCGCTAACCTGGCTCCGATGTCCCCTCACCGACGCATGGGTCTGACTAGGTGTGGGTGTTTCCTGCAGAAAAACACCAGCACCATTTGGAAGGGGTGTCTCTGGGCTACTGACAGCCGGTACCCCATCCTCCTCCTCCATCAACCCTTCAAAAAGGTCCCGACCATCAGGACATAAATCTATGTCTGCATGATGCAGGACCTCCCCCAAGATATCCCTCTCACTGTCACTGTCAAACAGTATGAGGCTGGACTCTTGGGGGCTGGGGGTGGGTACTAAAGGCACCGGTTTACTGGTGGTGGTGCTACTTGGAGTCGGCACTGATGACTCAGTGGCACTGCTGTGCCCCATATACTCCACCACTGCTGAAGCCTGGGAAGGCAATATCGGGCGGCTGCCCGAGGGGAAAAACTCCCGGATGAGGCGGACTCCCCTTCCATCTGATCCTCTACCAGTAGTAGGGGCGCGAGAGGTACCCCGTGCTGGCAGCGACCCAGCACTGGGAGTAACTCCCCTACCCCTGCTGCCACGGCCACGGCCACGTATGCTGCTCATGCTGATGTGGGGGGGTGGGTAAACTTTATTGGGGGGGGGGGTAAATGTGATAAAGGACAAGACAGGCACGCAGACAAAGACGTACTAGACAGCTATGCACTAAACACTAACTCTGCAGTGCTTAGTCACAAACTTAAATGAATAAACTAAAGCTACATTTTTTAAATGTTTTATTTATTTTTTTAAACTGACTGACAAGGACAAAGACGAGGATTACAAGTACTAAACTAATATGCAACAGTAACTCTGCTAGCACAGCAGAGATAAATATATGAATAAACTAAAACTAACTTTTTTTTTTTTTTTTTTAGAAAACAAAAAACAGACACTAAACACACACTAAACTAAGCTACCTTAAAGAAGTGTACAATTACACTAAGTACACTGAAATCTATCTATCCATCTAACACTAAGCTAAACTAAACTGGAAAACAACAACACAAATATGAGCTTTTAAAAAAGCTTTTGGGTTTCTTGCTTTGAAAAAAGCAGTTTAGAAATATAAGCAGCAGAGAACTGAAATGAAACAGCAGGAACCAGAGAACTGAAATGCACTACAATGCTAATGCAAGCTCAGAGATAGCACAGAAACACTCCTCTCTCTATAACCACCATGTAAATCTGCAATGAAATCATGCTGGAAATTAGCTTATATAATGGTCGTGCAGGCAGGTTCCTATTGGTTGATGTGGAGGTTGCTAACCTCTGACAACTGTGGTAGGGGAACTCTGATTGGCTCTGATGCAAATGAAGGGCGGAGAAAATAATCGCGCAATATTCCTATTGCCAAATATTCGCATTGTCGAATATTCGGAGAAATCTGATTGGCTCTGATGCAAATGAAGGGCGGAGAAAATAATCTCGCAATATTCCTATTGCCGAATATTCGCATTGTCGAATATTCGGAGAAATCTGATTGGCTCTGATGCAAATGAAGGGCGGAGAAAATAATCGCGCAATATTCCTATTGCCGAATATTCGCATTGTCGAATATTCGGAGAAATCTGATTGGCTCTGATGCAAATGAAGGGCGGAGAAAATAATCTCGCAATATTCCTATTGCCGAATATTCGCATTGTCGAATATTCGGAGAAATCTGATTGGCTCTGATGCAAATGAAGGGCGGAGAAAATAATCGCGCAATATTCCTATTGCCGAATATTCGCATTGCGAATATTCGGCAATATACAATGATCGCTTCAGCTACTCCGCCAAAGGTCTCTAATCATACCAGCAATGCTTTTAGACGTCGATGGAGAACACTAGGATGTGCTCTGTTTTAAAAATAAAATTGAAAAAATTGGCTCTGATGCAAAAGAAGGGCGGAGGAAATAATCGCGCGATATTCCTATTGCCGAATAATCGCATTGCGAATTTTCAACAATATAAAATGATCGCTTCAGCTACTCGGCCCAAGGTCTCTAATCATACCAGCAATGCTTTTAGACGTCGATGGAGATCACTAGGATGTGATCTGTTTTAAAAATACATTTTGAAAAATCCAAATATTCGGAATTGCGAATATTCACCGCAATATTCGAGATATTGCGCGATTACTCGAATATGCAATATTCGATCCGAATATTCGCAATGCGAATATTCGATCCGAACACTAGTCACGGAACCATCGGAATGGGTCAGTTCTATGGTTGTGGTGGAGAAGAAGAATACAGGTGCAATTCGTATATGCATTGACCCACGTGATTTGAACAAAGTCATAATGAGAGAACACTACAAACTCCCCACCATAGAGGATATATCGCACAAGCTAGTAGGAGCAACAGTATTCAGTGTACTAGACGCCCATTCTGGTTACTGGCAACTGCGTCTTGATGAAGCCAGCAGTTACTTGACCACCTTTAACTCCCCTTCGGGTCGATGGCGCTTCACAAGGGTACCTTTTGGCATAGCATCTGCACAGGAAATATTTCAAAAGAAATCACACGAATTGATCGCTGGTCTACAGGGTGTTGAAGTCATAGTTGATGATTTGCTGGTCTTTGGAAAGGATCGAATGGAACATGACAAAAACCTTACTGCTTTGCTCAATCTGTGTCGTGAGAAGAATCTCACACTCAATCCTAACAAAATGCAAATTGGGGTAGAAGAAGTTACATATTTTGGACACCTACTAACCAGAGAGGGTCTGAAGCCTGATCCAAAGAAGATTACAGCAGTTCTTAACATGAAAGCCCCAACCTCCAGAAAGGAGCTGGAGACATCACTAGGTATCTTCAACTATCTATCCAAATTCTCTCAGGGCCTTGCTCAACAGATAGCACCGCTACGTACGCTGCTACAGAAGGATGCTGTTTGGTGTTGGGATGCAAACATGGAAAAGACTTTCGACAAAGTGAAAAAACTGATCACTAAACATCCAGGGCCAATACTGAAATATTTTGACGTAAACTGTGACATTGTACTTCAAGTGGATGCATCCCAGTTTGGGTTAGGTGCTGTACTGACTCAACAAGGACGTCCTGTGGCGTATGCTTCACGAGCACTGACCCCAACGCAAGCCAATTATGCCCAAATTGAGAAAGAGATGCTGGCTATTGTGAATGGATGTGAGAAATTTCACCAGTACATATATGGTCGCCCGGTAGTTGTGGAAACAGACCACAAGCCGTTGGAGTACATCCTACAGAGATCACTAGCTTCTACACCTCCGCGTCTGCAGCGGATGGTTATGAAATTACAGCAGTATGATCTCACAGTAAAATATAAACCTGGAAAGGAAATTCCAATGGCAGATACCCTGTCTAGGGTGTTTCTAGAAGGACATGAAGCACGGGATGAACCTGAGTTGGAAGAACAGGTACACACAGTACTAGCGAACATTGCAATATCAGATGTACGGCTGGAGAAGATAAGACAAGACACCAAACAGGATAAAGTTCTAGAAAAACTAACTCGTGTCATGTGCAATGGCTGGCAGAAAAACGAAAGAAGCTGTGTCCTGAACTACAGGGATTCTGGCCTATGAAAGATGAGCTCTACATTAACTCGGACATCATATTTCTGGGTGACCGTATTCTCATTCCTAAGTCACAACAGACAGAAGTACTGAAACAAATCCATCAGGGGCATTTGGGCATCACTCTGTGTAAGCGCAGAGCGCGGGAGTTGGTCTACTGGCCTAATTTGGACTTTGATATTGAGACACTTGTGAAGAAGTGTGAAACCTGCCAGACATTTCAGAAACACAATGCAAAAGAACCGCTTACACCGTGGAATGCTCCTTCACGGGCATGGCAGAGGCTGGCTACAGATCTTTTTCATTTTGAGGACAACCATTACCTGATAGTAGTAGATTACTACAGCAAATACTTTGAGCTAGTGCAGCTGAGAAACTTAAAAGCAACAACAGTCATATGGGCTTTCAAAACAATCCTTTCAAGACATGGAGTGTGTGAAGAACTTGTGTCTGATAATGGGCCACAATTCTCATGTTCTGAGTTCCAGTGCTTCCTGCGTGAATGGGGAATCAGGCACAAACCCACAAGCCCCTATCACCCACAGGCCAATGGTCTAGCAGAGAAGTATGTTGGCATAGCCATGTCCATTATACTGAAAGCGCAATCATCAGGGCAGGATGTGTACCTAGGACTGTTAAACTATCGTGCAACACCTATGGAAGGTTTATGCTCACCTGCACAGCTGCTAATGGGTAGAACACTGAGGACCACAGTGCCTATTGCACCACAGAAATTGCAGCCTCAGTCCATTCCACAGGATCGAGTAAGAGATCAGAGGATCATAAACATGAAAAGGCAAAAACTGTATTTTGATAAATCTACAAAATCCCTTCGTCCACTCTCTGCTAGGCAAGCTGTGCGACACAGAGTAACTGGGAATACATGGGAACCCGCTCGAATTGTCAAAGAAGCCATTGCACCAAAATCATATATAATTGAGACCAAATGTGGACAGAAACTGAGACGAAACAGGCGTCATCTTCGTCCAGACACCGCTGCGGATACATCATTGGAGGAACCGCATGACAATGGAGATGAAGAACAAGCCCATGACAGCACAGAAGTCCGAAACATGGATATTGAGTCTACTGAGGCTACAGAGGACAGCATGAATGTACCAGCATGTGATAATGCTGGGAGTGACTCTCAACTGGACACCAATCCTACGGATGATGAGCCAGCGGTTACTTTCTCTCGCTATGGTCGAGCTATTAAACCAAAGATATGGAGGGACTTTGTCTCATATTAAATGCTTCATACTTGAGAGGGAAGATGTAATGATGTGTATGCTTTGTTATACTTCAAGTTCAATTGTTATACCCAGTTCCTTATCTTGTTAGGAAACAGTTAACAGTTTTGGTCATGTGATCTGGGGGTGGGGATCTGTGGGGAGTTCTAAGATGGAGGCTACTGAATAAAGACCCAGCTCATGTTCAAGCTCATGCTGTCTGCCTATCTTTCATGCTAAATCTTTACACTGTTGATGTTGGCCATTGTTGGGCCCTGGAATAAAGCATTTGAAAACCCAACTGGTGACTGGACATTCGCTCACTGCTACTACCCCTAGACACACTACAAGGTAACTTAATACGCTAATCCCAAAAACATCCAGTGGCTCCTGAGGTGGTAGCGCTACACGTATTATTGCTGGGATTTGTAGTCCTCTGTAACTGCTGGTATCCTGCATTGCATTTTATATAATGTATTATTTCTGGGATTTGTAGTTCTCTGTAACTGCTGGTATCCTGCATTGCATTTTATATAATGTATTATTTCTGGGATTTGTAGTTCTCTGTAACTGCTGGTATTCTGCATTGCATTTTATATAATGTATTGCTGGGATTTGTTCTTCCTCTGTAACTGCTGGTATTCTCCATTGCGCTGTATAATGTATTATTGCTGGGATTTGCAGTTCCTCTACAACTGGTCAGTGGTAATCTGCATTGCGCAGTATAATCATTATACAACGCAATGGAGAATACCACCAGCTATAGAGAACTACAAATCCCAGCAATAGTACATTATATACAACGCAATGCAGAATAACGCCATCTATGCTATCTTTCTCTGTAAAAGATAAATAAGTTAAACAATCACTTTAAGCATCATAGCCATTAAAGGTTAATGGAGCACAGATATAATGTATGGCGTGTGTGTGGGTCGCCTTAGTTGGAAAAAATCCTTGCACCGGCCCTGTATAGGTCAGCTATTAAACCTATGGCTCATGGTCAGCAAGTCTCCTATGCCCACACTTGAAGTACCACCACTGCGCCTTAAGGAAAAAAAAACATGACTAACCTGCTGCTACTTTAATGATGTAGAAATGTGATTGTATTTTTTACCTCTATTCAAAAAATAAGTGGCGCTAAATTACACTCATGTGTATGGAAAAGTGCAAAGATAAACCTAAAAATAAAATAAAGACAACTTCATATGCGGTACAATTTAAAGTATCGATATAAAGGTCCAATATCTGACAGTGACCAATGAGGAACTTCTCAAATTAAAATGGGAAGAAGTATGGTCCCATACTACCCACGAGTCACATGACTTATGGATTGTAATAAAAATGACTTTTGAGATTGCTTTTACAGCATAGATTCCAAAAAAATTGGTATCATGTTATAAGATATTATTCCCTTGTCCTGTGATTCTGATATCCTTGACCTCTTACTCCTCTACTAGCAATTTTGCTAGCAACATATCTTATGCCACTTGTCCCATAGTGTCCTATGTGTAGATGTGGGAGCGAATAGTTTATTCTATTATTTCCTATAAGAAACCTCATTGGGTGTGGTACTCTTTTTCGACCACCAGATGGAGCTCTTCCTAGGTTTACAATTGTTGCACATTCGATTATAAGACAAATTTTATATGTCATGTTTTTTCTCTTTTTAATTAATGTTTTATATGCCAGTTCCCTGTTGTTTATTATTCGAAGCAATTGTGGAATAAAATCAAGTTTCACGCTGCTTATGCGCAGCGCTGTATATAAGTCACCTCTTCACCATACGGCTCCCATTCCTATGATTAAGTGGTGTGTACACCACGCAACGCGTCAGGAGGAGGAGAGCCTGTGGTGACGTCATCTCCGCTCGCGGCCAAGAGCGGAGGTATCCATATCGTACACAGAAGTTTGTTTTTTAAATTGTAAGTGGATGCTTTTATTATTAAATCTTGTGATACGGATTTACACTATGGGGTGTCATTTATTTTTATTCACACATTTCCGCTGGATCCCGGGACACATCTGAGAGCTGCCCAGGGAGATCTACACAAAGTGAGAAGCTGTCTGTAGTGGATTGAGCCAGGGACGCCAGACAGTGATTTGTTTATTGAAAGGCTTAATTTTAGCCTCTTTAAGGTGAGGGGCTTGCATTTACCTGTTCACTGAGGCTTTGCACAGCTGCACTGTTGTTGTCGTGTGGTAGATTGCAGGCACTTTTTTTGCACTTCTTGGATTTCTTCAACACATTTTTTTTCCATTGGATCGATTGGAAGCACATTTGCACTTTTGGACTTTGAATTAAATTTTTGTGCACTTTTTTCTACTTTGGACTTTTTTCAGCACTATGCATTTTATTATCATTATTGATATATTTTATACACTATTGGAGTTTTAGCACATTAATATTTTTTTATATATTTATACATTATTTATTCTTATTATTGATTTTATTTAATTATTGCAAGCGCTACCATAACCCCCTTATCAATTTGCATTGTGTGTGATCACTTTTAACTGGTGGCTGCTGCTATTCTCATTACTTACATATTGATATTGCGCATTAGTTACCCCCATATACATATCGATATAAGGATAACAATGTAATAATTCTAATTATCAGTGTAACAATATCCTCCTGTGACAAGTGAAATAATACTATATTCACTAAAAAGTTCATAAGCATAATGAAAGAGTTGATCCAGTGTGAACTTTTCTGATCTTCCACCACACCACTAAGTGCCAGTGATAACGCTCCCTTTGGATGATACACTCACCAGATATTTATGCATAAAGCCCTGTACACACAGCCCACTCTCGTCAGGGAAAAAAAACGTTTTTCCTGACATGATTCTTGGCAAGATTCTCTTGCCGGCCAAGTGTACACATGGGCCATTCAAAAGAACAGCCGTTCTTTTGAATGACACGAACGCGGTGACGTCATTGACTAAGACGAGCATGCGCTCGTCACATTCAATGCCATCGCTGCCATCTTGCTACACCCTACCTATGCCTTGGAAGCTACCGTGCATGCATCAAAGTCATTTTGAGCATGTGCAGGTTTCCATGGAGAGGTAAGTATACACACGCTCGGGTTTCTCAGCAGGAAAACCCTGCCGAGAATTTCACAACGAGAAAATAGAGAGCAGGTCCTCTATTTTTCTCGTCTAGATTCTGGGCAGTTTTCTTGACGAGAAACCTTAAAGCCTCGTAAACACGCACGGTTTACTCGGCAAGCTTTGCCAGCAGTTTTCTTGCTGGTTCTTGCTGAGAACACCGTGCATGGCAAAAATCGCTTTAAACCACATAAACAGGGTTAGCTGATCTCTGTTATCCAGCCGCAGGAATGTAAATAGGATCTCTCCACATGTAAAATAAAAAGTGTTCCAAATGGTGTAATATTGTAAAACCAGTTTAATAAAACGCTATGTGAAAAACTTCAACCATTACACTCACATCACTTCAAAGCCAGCAAGTAAAATCACAGCAAACAGCTCTTGGAGAAAATGTCTGTAACAGTATATAGTGTGGTCACAGCGGACCCGAGGTGTACGACTTAGATATCACTCTCATCAGCTCCTCTAGCTTGAACCGTTACCCTCTGATCTAGTATCCAGCGTGAAGTGCTTACAGATGGGCGTGGCTAAACGTCACCCATGTGTAAGCACTTCACGCTGGACACCAGATCAGAGGTTCGAGCTAGAGGAGCGGGTGAGAGTGATATCTACCTTTTCTGCAGGATCGCCCGCAGTAAATGTATGTATGCTGATTTTTTCTTTACAGGGCTAGATAGAATAGTGTTAGAATGTTGGTGGCTAAAGATGCAGGGATTTTAGTTTTTGCATGGACTTCCACTTTAATAGTTAGAGGGAAAATAAAATGACGGGAGTAAAAAGTGTCATTATATGCATGTAAACAGTCTACAGTAAGTGACCAGAAGTGCCACACGCTTTCACGGGGTACATACCAATCAGAGCATTCTATATGGCCTCTCCAATAAAGTAACAGAGGGAGTATAGTACAAATCTATTCTAACAATGGGAGCATTATATGATGGCTTTTCTACTGCCACCTACTGATAGAATCGTAGAAGAAAAGATGAGTTTTTGTTCTATCTAAGAGATGTTTTGATCACTGTGTGTCTTGCACAGTAATAGACAGCAGAGTCTTCAGTTTTCATGTTGTCCATTTTCAGATATACCATGTTTTTATTGTTATCTCTGGAGATTGTGAATCTTCCTTTAACATCATTATGATAATGTATGGTACCCGATCCCTGGTTGATAATACACAGCCATTGTAATTTTCCTCTGATCTCTCTGACCCAGCCCATCCAGTAGCTGCTGAAAGTGAATCCAGAAGCTGTACAGGTCATTGTGTGAGAGTTCCCCGGCTTTATCACCGCTGGCTCTGATTGGGTAAGTTGTTCTGCTGACTGGACACCTGAAAATACACAATATAAAGTCATATATGAGCAAACATGTCACTTTATCTCTACATGACTTTCACCTTTAGGATCATCTTACCTGATAACCATATCACTGCAATAAAGAGGCTCAGTAAAGTCTTCATTATTGTGAATAATTTGTATGTGTGCATTTGGGTGATGTCTGTACATATCAACTGCCTATATATGAGAGAACAGGAAGTGACATCATTTACTTTGCATAGCATATTACATATATGGATGTGTTGTTCTTATACCAATGGGTGATTAGCAGAATAGGCAACAAGATTTTATAAATAATCTGCTTGTATTATTTTAGCTCTTTATGTTAAGAAAACTATAGTGTGCACAGTGAAGTCGTAAAAAAAAAAAAATACTGTCAGCATATTTTTTAAGTGCAAACCTCAAGTGTCAATCAACTATATATTTAAACAGTCACTATAATAAACACATTAAAATAAAATAAACTACTTTATGCTTACAGAAACTAGCCTAACATTTTCTTTTACACTGATGTGTAACAGTGATGTGCAAGATTAATTAACACATATTTATAAAGCAGTAAATCTGACATTCAGAAATATTCTATGTAGGAGAATCTTCCAGTTATAATTGCTTTAAATGACAGTGATTGATTCTCCACAATACAATTTTTGGTGGAAGTCACATTCACTTCACCATTAGAGTCGGTTCACACTGGGGCGACTTGGGATCCGACTTGAAGTCGTCTCAAGTCGTCCCAAGTCGCGCTGTCCAGAAAAGCAATGTAAGAGAATGGGAGCGGTGTTAATACACACTACTCATGTCGCTCCGACTTCAGAAGAGGTTCCTGTACTACTTCAATCAGACTTCTAGGCGATATGTACCCATTGATTTCAATGGAAGTCGCTTCCAAGTCTGATCACTGTTTTAATTAAAGCTACTTTCCAGCAAGATAACATACATTTCTCAGGCAAACCCCTCCCTCCCCTTCCCTCTCCCAGAGCTGATTGTTGTTTTATTGGCCACTGGAATGTCTCCTGACCTGAAAAGGACTTCAAGTTGTGTTGTAAATCGCCCCAGATCGCACTGTGGTTCATGCTCAAGTCGTGTTGAAGTTGCTTCTGAAAGTCGTGCTGGAAGTCGTGTCGCCCCAGTGTGAACCGACTCTTAAATGTTTATTTTGCCTTTTAAAAAATGGCCTACCCACACAAATGGCACCAGTGGGTGCATTTGTAAAAGGATGGTTAATGTAAATGCATACCTGTAGGTCATTTCCACTCCCAGAAGCCTGACCAAAAAACTCCCAGTTAGTGTTGACATGCCTTGACCAAGTACTGGATAACTGCAGGCATTAGAGGCTTGCTTCCATCATTAAAGGGACAAACCATGTTCCTCATTCAAATTCCCACAGCAGAGTGTCAAGCCCACCATCTGAGTGATGACAGTGGCCCAGCCATAGATTTGCTGAGGGGATTTGAATGATGATAGTAGCAACCTCTAATGCCTGTGGTGTTCCAGAACTTGGCCAGGACTAGGCAGCACTAACTGGGAGTTTTTTGGCCAGGCTTTTGGGGGGGTTGAAAAGACCTTAAATTAAACAACATTTTACAAATATGCAAAGTGGGGAAAATGTACTAAAACTAGAGAAAACAGAACCTGGAACAGCTGTGGATAGTAAACAATCAGCTTATCTCCAGATTTTCCATTAAGAGTGGAACTATACCTTCACTTCAATGGTGCAGTGTCCAGAATCTGCTGCTGGCATCTTCATTTGGTCTTATTCTGGGTTACGATCTTCAGCTGTTTTTATTGGCTGGGCCAAGATGATGCTTTTTCTGTTTATTAATCTGGGCAGGTGCCAAAATCGTACACCAAGCAGTGCAAACGCAGAAAAGAATACTGTAGTGTAGAAGAAACAGTATATTCTTTATGAAATAGTCTGCCTGTTTACAAACAATTTATTTTTTATTAATTTTTTTGCGAAACCTTCCACTCTAGGGCTCTTTCACACGGGCGGACTGTATGTTCGCTTTTTCATCCATCCGTGTACGGATGAAAACGGGACATACATTGGTCCCTATGAGATTGCGGGTGTCAGCAGATGAACATCCGATGACACCCGATATTGCCGCAATCCTCTGTTTCTGCAGACGGATGAAAACCCTATTTTTCCGTCCGTCTGCCGATCGTATCGGGTGAACACGGACAGACGGTCCATGTTCATCCAATCCCCCATAGAGGAGATCAGAGAAAAGACAGGGCAGTCCCTGGACAGTGTGCGGGGGACCGCCCTGTCTCCGCCGCCTCAGCGGGAATCAGCGGAGCGATCCCCGCTGAGCAAAAGGAGGTTCACAGGGCGGATCATCACTGAAAGAGCACTTAAGCTTTGAATATGAAAGCTAGAATTTAATTGGCTGCCATGCACAGCTGCTCCAGATCTTGTTTGCTCTAGTCTTACTAAATTCCTCTTTTTTACAGTGGTTGTAAACCTTTTACTACCACTTTTACCTACAGGTAAGCCTATAATAAGGCTTACCTGTAGGTACTGTGAATATATTATCCTAAACGTGCACAGTTTAGGAGATATTCACTGTATCCGCATATTGCCAACGTTATCGGCACAAGTGCACTGGGCCGTTTCTTCAGTAGCCGTCAGGTGGCCGGTAGCTCCTGCATGCATGCAGGTGGTGATGTCATCGCTGCTCCAGTCAATCATAGCACCGTATTTCAGAATGAGCTAGAATGTGATGCATACTAGCTCATTATGCCTTTGTCTTTCAGGTTGTGTTTTTTTTTTACAAGAGTTTACAGCCACTTTAAGCCTAGGTCCACACTGTAGAGATTCGGGAACCACCACGATTCCAGCGCTGGTTCCCACATTGCATCTCTCCCGCAGGCAGTTCACACTACGTTCTGTGAACCGTTGTGGCTGTCAAAACAATGTTAATGACATGCCCAGATTGGTTCACAGATCCACGTGATCCGATTCCAGTGTGGGAAAAAAAGTCCCAGCACAATTTCCTGCAAATCCAATGCGAGTTGAACTACCTTGCCGCCGTCAATGTCACTTTCATATATTTTTTTTTTTGGGGGGGGGGGGGCGCTGTCATATAGGCTGTCAGGAGTCCTGATTATAGTAGTAGTCTGTCCCAATACTCTGTAAACCTCAGACATACAATATGAACAAAGCATATCCCTCTATAGTTGTACTTGTCTCAATTAAGAGCACTAAGGAGTTAATTTACTAAAGACAAATCCACGGTGCTTCTACAAGTGGAAGCAGATCTGAGGGGAAGATTGAAATGATGGGAAGCTCTGCTGATTTTATCATCCATTCATGTGCAAGTAAAAATTCTGTTTTCCCTGTATGTCCCCCTCAGATCTACAGAGATTGTTCAGTGGATTTGCCTTTAGCAAATAAACCCCTAAGTGTCATTTCTGCCTGCTGCTTCATTCCTCTGTTATCAGAATGAATCACTTATGGCTAGAGAAGAAAAGGTTACAGTTGAAGGACCTCTAGCTGATTGACAACCTCAACTCTGTTCCTTTGTGCTGTGTGAAGGGGGGGGGGGTGTCCCTTCCCTCCAATCAGCTTTCAGAACTTTCCTCACTGAGCTCTGCAGAGTGTGACTTCAGCTCTCCGCCCACTTTTCTCTGACCTTTCAGAAAAGCTTTATATTTACGTACTTTAAACAGATGTAAAGAAAAGGAGACTACCTTTTTTTTTTTACCTGAGGCCAGTCACTTCACTGGGTATATGTGTAGATTTACAACCACTTTAACTTAAAGTGAATTTAGAATCATTCCAGGTCCGTGTGTAGGCTGTATCACCACTTGGGGAAAGTTGTAATCTACTCTGGACCAGTGGCGGCCTGTGGAAACTTTTTTTGGGGGGCGGCAAACAGTATGCCAACACCTCCCCTGTCGGTCGGTAGTGAGGTAGCACTTACCCAATCACCGGCAGCTTCCCCTGCCCGGTGGCGGCCTCCTGTTCTAGTAATCCCAGCAACAACAGCTTTTGTTTCCTTCCTCCTCCACGCCGGCCAATCGGGAGTCTTCTCTTTTCGGAAAACGGGTCTCACACCCGCTTCTGAATCAATCGGATTAAGGATCAGTGTTACAACAGCAAATATTCATTCGCTGTTGTAACACACCTGGGTGGTCTCCGGATACATCCTCTGTGACCTGAGCCTGTGGCAGGCACAGCAGTATGAAGTGCCTTTATGTGCTGTGGCATTAGAAGAATTTTGATTTCTCTGATCTTTTAGTGCAAACAAGACTGTCTGTTACTCTATAATTCCTCTAGTGCCGTTTTATGGAAGCAGTAGGTTTAAAGAGCACACCAAACTCTTGAGATAACTTCTTTATTAACTTCAGCTTTTCTTCATATATAAAACTGACAATTTTACAGCAGGCAGTCCATGTACAAACATGTGTTGAATAAAGTATAACAAATGGCAGTTCAACTGTTCAATCTTGTCATTCTACATAAAATGGTAGATATTGTTCTTTCCAAAAAGACCAAAACTCCTGATAAGTCACAAAAGCTTAACTCTATGCTTTCTGGTTTCAATTCTGCTGTGTCTTTGAGCTTACCTTACAGTATATAGAACAAATCCTAAAAGGCATATTCTCTCTTTTTGCTTCTGTGAACACAATATACAACTGCTATATGTGTCACAGTATATAAAGTCACAGTAAATAACTCTACTTTTATCTCTCACATATGAACATATAAACTGTATTAAGGTTATTTGTTGGTTTAGATGTAAATACATGTAAGTCACATTAGCAACCTAGGACAGGTCTTAGCTGGCCAGCTACAGACCCCATTCTATTTTGAAACCTATTGGAGCCTCTGGCTCTAATCAGGTGCTTAAAAAAAAAATGGCCGCTGTAATTCATGTGCTTGGTGCCCAGAAAGGGGCCGCACGCATGAATTGGGGGTGGCTGCGGCAGCCATGGATAGATTCATGCTATGCATGAATCTATCCATTATGCATATGGGGGGGCAAGGAGAGAGGGGGTGGCGCCCGGGCACCCCTAATGGACTGGCCGCCACTGCTCTGGACACCATTAAAATAGCCCATTACTAGACACTCAGGGAAGGTAAGGGAAAATAACTAAAATCAAGGCAGTAAAAAATGACATTATGGCCCGGATTCACAAAACACTTACGTATCTCCAGATACACCCACTTCCAGCCCACTTCCACCTACTTCCACTTAGGTCGGCTTACGCCTACGAAATATACGCCACGCTGGAGCAAGGTTAGGAGCATTTGCTTTATGAATTCCATGCTTGCCTCTCTGCGCTGCATCGGCATAGCGTAAAATAGATACACTACGGAGGCATAAATGTGCGCCGATGTCTGTGAATCTGGGCCTACATGTGTGTATACTGTCTAATGTAATGTCTAATGTAATTAACCAGAAGTGCCACATGCTTTCACAGGGTACAAGCAGAGCATTCTATATGACCTTTCATATAATGTCACGGAGGAAGTATAGGCCCGGATTCACAAAGCACCTACGCCGACGTATCTCCAGATACGCCGCGTAAGTACAAATATGCGCCGTCGTATCTGTGCGCCGTACCCACAAACTAAGATACGCCTAAAAACAGACTTCATTCCACCAACGTAACTTGCCTACGCCAGCGTAGAGTTGGCGCATATTTACGCTGGACGCATGTTGCTTTACCATTGATTTTCTATTCAAATCTGCAAATGAGGGAGATACGCCGATTCACGAACGTACTTGCGCCCGGCGCATGATTTAAGCGGTTTGCGTAAGTTTTACGTTTGGCGCAAAGTTATTCCCTATAGATGAGGCGCAACCCATGCAAAGGTATGGATCAGGGAACTGAAGCCTACGTAATGTACATTGGACGTCTGTGAATATGGGCCGACGTGTATACGAATATACGCCTACGAATATACGATACGCCGGCGCAGAGTTGGGAGCATTTGCTTTGTGAATTCCATGCTTGCCTCTTTGCGCTGCGCCGGCGTAGCGTAAAAGAGCTACGTTACGGCGGCATAAATATGCGCCGATATCTGTGAACCCGGGCCATAGTACATATCCATTCTTACAAACCAGACAGAGTGGGGTTGCCTTTTTATAGCTAGGATTTAACTTTACATGTTTCTGCTGCCACCTACTGATAAAATCGTAGAAGAAAAGATGAGTTTTCGTTCTATCTAAGAGATGTTTTTATCACTGTGAGTATCTTGCACAGTAATAGACAGCAGAGTCTTCAGTTTTCATGTTGTCCATTTTCAGATATACCATGCTTTTACTGTTATCTCTGGAGACTGTAAATCTTCCTTTAACATCATCATAATAATGTATGCTACTTGATCCCTCGTTGATAATACACAGCCATTGTAGTTTCCCTCTGATCTCTCTGACCCAGCTCATCCAGTAGCTACTGAAAGTGAATCCAGAACCTTTGCAGGTCATTGTGTGAGAGTTCCCCGGCTTTACCACCGCTGGCTCTGATTGGGTAAGTTCTGCCGACCGGACACCTGAAATTACACAATATAAAGTTATATATGAGCAAACATGTCACTTTATCTCTACATGACTTTCACCTTTAGGATCATCTCACCTGATAAGCATATCACTGCAATAAGGAGGCTCAGTAAAGTCTTCATTATTGTGAATAATTTGTATGTGTGCATTTGGGTGATGTCTGTACATATCAACTGCCTATATATGAGAGAACAGGAAGTGACATCATTTACTTTGCATAGCATATTACATATATGGATGTGTTGTTCTTATACCAATGTGTGATTAGCAGAAAAAGCAACAAGATATTGATAATTAATCAGCTTGTATCATTTTAGCTCTTTCTGTTAGGAAAACTATAGTGTACACAAAAAAATTCTGCCAGCATATTTTTGAACCACTTCAATACCGGGCACTTTTACCCTCTTTCTGCCCAGGCCAATTTTTAGTTTTCAGCACTCTCACACTTTGAATGTCAAATGCACGGTCATACAACACCGTACCTATAAGAAATCTTTATTTTATTTTTTTTTACACAAATAGAGCGTTCTTTTGGTGGTATTTAAAGTGATACTAAAGTCTTGTTTTTTTTTTCTTTAACCACTACATTACCGAGCCTATTTCTGAGATTTGGGCCCAGATTCACGTAGATCGGCGCATTATCGGTCCGGCGTAGCGCACCACTTTTCCGTTAGACTTGCGCAATCTAGCCGCGTAATCCCGCGATTCACGTAGCTTTTACGCAAGAGATTGCGCAAGCGTAAGGTTTTTTCCGGAGGCGTAAGGAGGAGTAATACAAATTGGGAGGGACGTGGGCGTGTTACATTGAAATGAGCCGTGACCCCATGCAAATGAAGGGCCGGCCGACTCGCGCATGCGCGCGTGAAGGAAACCATGTCAGCTCCGTTGTGCGCATGCTCACAACTCGGGAGCGGCGCAATCAGTGAAATTGGAAATGGACTAGGGCAATGTTGTGAACTACGCAGACAGCATACAGTGCAGAAAATAAGTATTTGAACACCCTGCTATTTTGCAAGTTCTCCCACTTGGAAATCATGGAGGGGTCTGAAATTGTCATCGTAGGTGCATGTCCACTGTGAGAGACATAATCCAAAAAAAAAAATCCAGAAATCACAATTTATGATTTTTTAACTATTTATTTGTATGATACAGCTGCAAAGAAGTATTTGAACACCTGTCTATCAGCTAGAATTCTGACCCTCAAAGACCTGTTAGTCTGCCTTTAAAATGTCCACCTCCACTCCATTTATTATCCTAAATTAGATGCACCTGTTTGAGGTCATTAGCTGCATAAAGACACCTGTCCACCCCATACAATCAGTAAGAATCCAACTACTAACATGGCCAAGACCAAAGAGCTGTCCAAAGACACTAGAGACAAAATTGTACACCTCCACAAGGCTGGAAAGGGCTACGGGGAAATTTCCAAGCAGCTTGGTGAAAAAAGGTCCACTGTTGGAGCAATCATTAGAAAATGGAAGAAGCTAAACATGACTGTCAATCTCCCTCGGACTGGGGCTTTCATGCAAAATCTCACCTCGTGGGGTCTCAATGATCCTAAGAAAGGTGAGAAATCAGCCCAGGACTACACGGGAGGAGCTGGTCAATGACCTGAAAAGAGCTGGGACCACCGTTTCCAAGGTTACTGTTGGTAATACACTAAGACGTCATGGTTTGAAATCATGCATGGCACGGAAGGTTCCCCTGCTTAAACCAGCACATGTCAAGGCCCGTCTTAAGTTTGCCAATGACCATTTGGATGATCCAGAGGAGTCATGGGAGAAAGTCATGTGGTCAGATGAGACCAAAATAGAACTTTTTGGTCATAATTCCACTAACCGTGTTTGGAGGAAGAAGAATGATGAGTACCATCCCAAAAACACCATCCCTACTGTGAAGCATGGGGGTGGTAGCATCATGCTTTGGGGGTGTTTTTCTGCACATGGGACAGGGCGACTGCACTGTATTAAGGAGAGGATGACCGGGGCCATGTATTGCGAGATTTTGGGCAACAACCTCCTTCCCTCAGTTAGAGCTTTGAAGATGGGTCGAGGCTGGGTCTTCCAACATGACAATGACCTGAAGCACACAGCCAGGATAACCAAGGAGTGGCTCTGTAAGAAGCATATCAAGGTTCTGGCGTGGCCTAGCCAGTCTCCAGACCTAAACCCAATAGAGAATCTTTGGAGGGAGCTCGAACTCTGTGTTTTTCAGCGACAGCCCAGAAACCTGACTGATCTAGAGAAGATCTGTGTGGAGGAGTGGGCCAAAATCCCTCCTCCAGTGTGTGCAAACCTGGTGAAAAACTACAAGAAACGTTTGACCTCTGTAATTGCAAACAAAGGCTACTGTACCAAATATTAACATTGATTTTCTCAGGTGTTCAAATACTTCTTTGCAGCTGTATCATACAAATAAATAGTTAAAAAATCATAAATTGTGATTTCTGGATTTTTTTTTTTGGATTATGTCTCTCACAGTGGACATGCACCTACGATGACAATTTCAGACCCCTCCATGATTTCCAAGTGGGAGAACTTGCAAAATAGCAGGGTGTTCAAATACTTATTTTCCGCACTGTAAATAGACACACACAAATGCCCTTCCATTGCAAAAGTACATCCCTTTGTGTCCCTTCCCATTGAATCAAGTGCTTTTGCTCTGTTGTTCGTTAGAGTGTGTTTTGTAGTAGTCAGATTAGTGTTCTGTGTGATCAAGTGCTTGTTGGTAGTTTTGTGAAAGTGTATTTTGATAAGTGTTTGAGACTGTTTGTTTGATTGATATATTTCTGAGCGTTTGTTTTCTTGCTTTATTTTTTCATCTGATTTTTTTGTGTCTGTTTCTTGCTGAGTGCTAGTGTGATTTTTGGCTGTTCTTTTTCTCTTTGTGTGTGTTCTTGTCTGATTGGTTGTGCTTGTATTTGTGACAGATTTTTGGTGACTGCTAGTGAGTTTGTTTGGAAGTATGACTGAGAGAAAAAGAAAGCTTAATTTTACAGTGGGGGAAAAAAGAATTCTTGCCCGGGCCATTACCGACTATGGGCGTTTTCTCCACGGCCCGCAGAGTGCCACCACCACCCCGGCCAGGAGGAGGGAGATATTGGATATGATCACGGAGCAGGTCAATTCAGCGGGGGAGGGGGAGACACGGACCCGCTCTGGGATTGAAAAGAAAATAAATGACCTCCGGCGTGAGGTGAAAAAAAAACTGGCCGCAATAAATGCCCATGCCAGGGGCACAGGAGGGGGCCCACCATGCCGGGTTAGATTTACAGCGACGGAGCGTGTGGTTGCCCTGACCTTTCACCGGCATGAAGTGGAGGGCCTGCCAGGCTTTGACACAAGTCCGGTCCCCGCGGTGCCAGGTAAGGTTTTTATTTCTCTCAGGTGTGTAGCATGTGTAGGGGAGGGGGTAAAAGGGAATATGTGGCAAGTGTGTGGATCCTCCAACCTGTGAATGGTTTGTGTCATCCACAGATGTGCAGGAGGGTGCAGGGCCATCTGGCCTGACCGCTCCAACGCCAGGACAGCAGGCTAATGAGGCCCCCCCAACAAGGCCAGAGTCCGCGGAGGAGGAACAAGAGGAGGAGGAGGATCATGCGGAGGACGATCATGAGGAGGAGGAGAATCATGAGGAGGAGGAGTCCATGGAAGGCACTGGCCGTTTGGTTTCTGCGGACTCTTCCCCTCTGGCTGCAAGAAGCCTGCCCTCCCTAAGGGTGAGCCCCCCCCCCCCTCCTCCCCCAACATGGCTCCCCTCACAAGGGCCTCCCCTTCTCCCCGGCCACAACCATCAGCTGGAGCCAGGAGGTCATCCCAGAGCACCAGGGGGGCGCCCAATCTCCTGCCCGCCTGTCTGACAAGGAACCTGGCCACCCAGACCCGCCTTCTGAGACAGCTCTGCCAGACTATGGGGCGGGTGGATCAGAGCCTGTCCTCCATCAACGATAGGCTGGGTAACCTGGACTCCCACTCCCGGGCCTCCACAACCTGCCTAAATGACCTGCAAACTACAGCAGCAGGCGTTGGGCAGGATGTGAGGGCCCTTACCCAGGCTATCCAGGGCAACACGGCAACACTTGGTGCTGCCCTGGACAGAATAGCCGTGGCCTTGGAGGGCAGGCCGCCAGGTGGGCAGATCTCAGGGGCTGCTCCTCCTTCCCCGGCTTTTCCCCTCCCCCATGCGTCTCCCCTGAGGGTCCGGGGCCGTGGCCGGGGGCGCCCCAGGCGTGGCTCAGGCAGAGGGCATTCATTTTTTTTTCCCCCTTTTTTTGGTTTGAATGCATTTTTATTTTTGTTCTCTGCATTTTTTTTTTTCGATGCATTTTTTTTTTTTTTGGCTTTTTTTTTTTTTTGCTGACATTTTTGGCATATTTTGGGTTGTGAATGATGTTTGAATGTGGGGGTGACATTCCTGCTGGAAAAGGGGTGTCATCCTCAATTTGGGTGGAGAAGGGTTCCCCAGGACCAGGGAGAAGTGATTCCCAGGTCCGTGTGAATGGTGTATGAATGTACAGTGACATAATTAGAGCCTTGACGTGGCGTTACTGCTCACCAGTCTTGCATGGTGGACTGGTGCCAATCCAATTTGATGAGGATGTGGGGTGTGTGTGCTAGGGACCACAGTGATGTGCATGCATGCATTCTCATTGTGCCATGATTAATGTGTGTGTTTAACGTGCAAAGATGCATAATGTGAGCTGGCATGAGATGGGGTCATGAGATGGGGTACCAGTGCATATGCAGAGTCACCTTGAAGGGAAAAGACAGGAGGATGTTAGTAGTGCATGTGCCACTTGTGAGGTGTGCATCACGGGAGGGGATAGTCATGCCTGACTCCCATGTCACTCACCAACCAGCCAGCTGTCCCCATACATGTTCTGTTTGAAATCTGTGGGGATGGGGCTCTGATTGTATATGTAGCTGTCATGGGTGTCATGGGTGGTGTCATGTGTTGGGCTGCTGATGTCCTCCTGCAAGGTTGTGGTAATTCCATGATGGCATGAGGGGTGAATCTGAAGATGCGAGACACCTCAGAATCACTCATGCCAAAGATGTCTATGCGTGTGTGATATATCAAGTGAAGAGTGAGGGGCTTGTATCAGATAAGAATATTGTATTAGATTAGATTAAATTGTAAATTTTATATAAGCAAAAAAAAAAAACATCTCCCGTGCCCTCCTTAGTGCCATCCTCCGTGCCCTCATCCTTCTTTGTTCATCTAAAGTCAGTAGTATAGCTATGCGCGACGATGCCCCTGGCATGTTGGCATACAGATTGTTGGGCAACACGTGTGACTGCTGAACTCCTCACTAACAGTGTTGCTTTATCTGACAATTAGACTTTTTTTCAAAATTTAGACCAGCTTTTAGGTCCTCTAACTTTAGACAGAACATTTTGCAGTTGCGCACATCGCGTAGCCTGCGCAGCAACTGCGTTTTTTTGTGAATCCCCGTAACTCCCTCATTAGCATATTTGACTAGCAAATCAATGGTGTGTCTAGCGCAGTTTTGCGCGAAGGGAAGCGAATGTCTAATTCAATTACGCCGGACCAAAAAACGTAGATTTCTGGCGTATATTGTTTTGTGAATCGCGTCCAACTATACGCACGCGCACATTTAGACTTACGCACGCGCAACAGCAGTTGCGCAGGCGTAATCGCTCTGTGAATCTGGGCCTTGGTGTTTACAAGTTAAAAACATTTTTTTTGCTAGAAAATTACTTAGAACCCCAAACATTATATATATATATTTTTCTAACACCCTAGAGAATAAAATGGCCATTGTTGCAATACTGTCTGCCACACCGTATTTGCGCAACAGGAAAAAATACACTTTTTTGAATAAAAAAATAAGACATCAGTAAAGTTAGCCCATTTTTTTTTACATTGTGAAAGATAATGTTACGCCGAGTAAATTAATACCCAACATGTCACGTTTCAAAATTGCACCCACTCGTGGAATGGCAACAAACTTTTACTCTTTAAAATCTCCATAGGCGACGTTTAAAAACTTTAACAGGTTGCATATTTTGCGTTACAGAGGAGGTCTAGGACTAGAATTATTGCTCTCGCTCTACCAATCACGGCTATACCTCACATGTGTGGTTTAAACACTGTTTTCATATGCGCTTAGACACTTCCCTGATGGGTCACAGTATTTGGCACACTATAAATCCATTAAATCAATAAATCAAAGCGGGTGCTACTCACGTAAGCCTTCGCTTCTGCACGCAAGCTCAGCAGGACGGGGAGCATTTAAACAATTTTTTTTATTTATTTTACCTTTTTATTTTTTATTTTTTCACTGTTCTTTAAAAAAAAAAAAATTGTGTCACTTTTATTTTTATTACAAGGAATGTAAACATCCCTTGTAATAGAAAAAAAAAAAACATGACAGGTCCTCTTAAATATGAGATCTGGGGTCAAAAAGACCTCACATCTCATATTTACACTAAAATGTAATAAAAAAAAAATTGTCATTTAAAAAAAAAAAAAATTCTCTTTAGGAGCTATGGGCTTAAGTGATGTTTTGACATTGTTTCCGCCCTGCAATGACTTGGAAATGGGCGGGGGACATCTTCCCCTCACTCGTCTCCCTGTCAGGCCTCGTACACACGATCGGACTTATCCGATGAAAACGGTCCGCGGACCATTTCCATCGCATATGTCCGATCGGGAGTTTGATCCGATGGCGTGTACACACCATCGGATCAAATTCCCCGCCGCCGGACGGCGCGGTGACGTGGCGGTGACACGGCGGTGACGTTGACGCCGCCACGTCACCGCTACGTCACCGCACCAGGAAGTAAAACACTTCCGCGCATGCGCCGAATACATTCGGCGGCGGCGCGGCGGCGGTGCGGGACGACATGTCTGCTGGTAAGTGTACTAACCAGCAGACATGTCGGGCGGACAGATTCCCACCGGATAGATTTCAAAGCATGCTTTGAAATCTGTCGGGTGGACAAATCTGTCCGCTAGCCCATACACACGAGCGGAGATGTCTGCTGAAACGGTCCATCGGACCATTTTCAGCGGACATATCCCCTCGTGTGTACGAGGCCTCAGACTAGGGACAGGTATGGATTGCCTCCGCCGTTACCCGCGGCCGATAAAAGTGATCTTGCGGCGAATCCACTTTTATCTGAAAGAGAACCAATGACTCTTGAAGAGGATACCGGGGTTATGGTAGTTAGCTGCTACCATAACATCGGTATTCCTCATGGACAGGACGTTTATAGTCGTCCTTCGGGAAGCAATCGGTTAAAAAAAAAAAACATGTTAGGGCTCTTTCACACGGAGCGCCCATTCAGATCTGTCTGGCTGTTTTTTATGCAGACCTGAACGGGCGCTCTGTGCTCCTCCATGGACCTGCTGATGTCAGCAGTGACATGCCCGCTGACATCCGAGCCGCGGTTGCCCTGCCCCCTCTATCCTGATTGGCTAACTGACTTTGATTGACAGCAGCGGGAGCCAATGGCGCCGCTGCTGTGTCTCAGCCAATCCCAGATAGCAAGGCAGTCATGCAACCTCGCTGGATTGAGATGGTGGGGGCTGTTATATTAGGGGGGCTGTTGCACAGAAGTTTTTTTTAATCATACCTTTACGATCACTTTGATCACCGCTGGGTTTTAACATTTTTGCTAAACTAAAAAAGACCTAACATTTTAAAGAAAAAAGTGTTTTGTTTATTTCTGTTATACAATTTTGTAAATAATCTTTCTTCATAAATTTAGCTCAAAATGTATTCTGTTACATTTCTTTAGTGAAAATACCCAAATCAGTGTACCGTATATACTCAAGTATAAGCCACGTTTTTCAGCCCTTTTTTTAGGGCTATATATATAGTACAGACCAAAAGTTTGGACACACCTTCTCATTACAAGAGTTTTCTTTATTTTCATGACTATGTCACACTGAAGGCATCAAAACTATGAATTAACTAGTGTTGCTCACGAATATTCGCATTGCGAATATTCGTTACGAATATTGCATATTCGAGTATTCGCGAATAAATCGAATATTGCGGTGAATATTCTTTCAAATATTTTTTCAAATTTATTTTTAAAACAGATCACATCCTAGTGATCTCCATCGATGTCTAAAAGCATTGCTGGTATGATTAGAGAGAAACCCTGGGCCGAGTAGCTGATGCAATCCTTTTATGCTGCCGAATATTCGCAATGCGATTATTCGGCAAAAGGAATATTGCGCGATTATTTTCTCCGCCCTTCTTTTGCATCAGAGCCAATCAAAGTTCTCCTACCACAGTTGTCAGAGGTTAGCAACCTCCATAGCAACCAATAGGAACCTGCCTCCCAGTTACTCCCAGTGCTGACGAGAATTTCACAATCAATTTCGCATTAGCGAAATTTCACATTCGCATTAGCGAAATTTCAAAAAAAATTTTTTTTATAAAATATCACAAATATTCGATATTAACGAATATTTCGCGAATATTCTTCTATATATTCGCAAAATATCACGAAATTGAATATGGCGTATTCCGCTCAACACTAGAATTAACACATGTGGAATTATATACATAACAAAAAAGTGAGAAACAACTGAAAATATGTCATATTTTAGGTTCTTCAAAGTAGCCACCTTTTGCAGCAGACACATCTCTAGAACAACTGTTAAGAGGAGACTGTGTGAATCAGACCTTCATGGTAGAATATCTGCTAGGAAACCACTGCTAAAGAAAGGCAACAAGCAGAAGAGACTTGTTTGGGCTAAAGAACACAAGGAATGGACATTAGACCAGTGGAAATCTGTGCTTTGTTCTGATCAGTCCAAACTTGAGATCTTTGGTTCCAACCACCGAGTCTTTGTGCGACGCAGAAAAGGTGAACGGATGGACTCTACATGCCTGGTTCCCACCGCATGGAGGAGGAGGTGTGATGGTGTGGGGGTGCTTTGCTGGTGACACTGTTGAGATTTATTCAAAATTGAAGGCATACTGAACCAGCATGGCTACCACAGCATCTTGCAGCGGCATGCTATTCCATCCGGTTTGCGTTTAGTTGGATCATCATTTATTTTTCAACAGGACAATGACCCCAAACACACCTCCAGGCTGTGTAAGGGCTATTTGACCAAGAAGGAGAGTGATGGGGTGCTGCACCAGATGACCTGGCCTCCACAGTCACCGCACCTGAACCCAATCGAGATGGTTTGGGGTGAGCTGGACCGCAGAGTGAAGGCAAAAGGACCAACAAGTGCTAAGCATCTCTGGGAACTCCTTCAAGACTGTTGGAAGACCACTTCAGGTGACTACCTCTTGAAGCTCATCAAGAGAATGCCAAGAGTGTGCAAAGCAGTAATCAAAGCAAAAGGTGGCTTCTTTGAAGAACCTAGAAGTTGACATATATTTTCAGTTGTTTCTTTTTTGTTATGTATATAATTCCACATGTGTTAATTCATAGTTTTGATGATAGTTTTGAAGAAAGCTCAATTTGTGAGGGAATTTTTTTTACATAAATCTAATTTAGGTACAGCGTTGTATGACCGCACAATTATCAGTTAAAATAACAGTGTTTTGTTGTATAGCAAAAAAATGCTCTGGTCGTGAATGGGGTGATCTTCTTCAAGTTAAGTGGTTAAATACCACCAAAAGAAAGCTCTATTGTGAGAAAAAAAATAACATGAATTTCATGTTGCATGACCGCGCAATTATCAGTTAAAATAACGCAGTGTCATATAGCAAAAAATGCTCTGATCATGAAGGGGGTTAAATCTTCCAACGGTCAAGTGGTTAAATGTTAATTTCACATGTTTAAAAAAATGGCCTACCCACACAAGTGACACCAGTGGGTTTATATACAGTGTGCATTTTTGTAAAATGCTGTTTAATGTAAATGCATAAATCTAGGTCATTTCCACCCCAGTGTGGAGCTGTGCTTTCAATGCCCCCTAGCCGCTCACCCTTAAACTGCAAAAGCAGCAGAGGGATTACATTCGGTTGGTACCACCCGCTGAACACGGCCTTATCTACTTTATGGGGCCATATCACAATCGCACTGCAACCGTGCGTAATGCACGTGGTTGCAAAAAAAGTAGTGCAGGTTTTTAGGGGTTAAAACCTGTGGCAAGGAGGCAACATTACACTGATTGTTAAATGCCCTCTTCAGGGGATTGCTCTTCAGGGGGCAACACACGTGTAAATGAGCCCTGACAAAATGGGCACTGAACATACTAATTACATGTTACTGTTGCATTGCAGTAAAAGGAAACATATTTGTTTACACTTGCAGCTGAGGGAGGCGAAAAAAAACACACGATTGAGCTGTGTTTTTACTGTTTCAATAGGAAAAAAGGACCTGCACATGCTAATTGTGTATTACTGTATCAGGGCAGTAAAAGTGACAGATTCTATTTGTGCAAACATTCTAAAGTAAGTGATGAATTACCTTTCCTATAATGTCCCTGAAGGAGCATAGTGATATCTATAGAAACCAGTGTGGTTGTGATTGCCCTTATATCAAGGATTTCATATTTTACTGCCACCTACTGATAGAATCGTAGAAGAAAAGAGTTTTTGTTCTATCTAAGAGACGTTTTTATCACTGTGTATCTTGCACAGTAATAGACAGCAGAGTCTTCAGTTTTCATGTTGTTCATTTTCAGATATAACATGTTTTTACTGTTATCTCTGGAGACTGTGAATCTTCCTTTAACATCATCATGATATTGTATTTCACGCGAATCATACCTGATAGCACACAGCCATTGTAATTTCCCTCTGATCTCTCTGACCCAGCTCATCCAGTAGTTACTGAAATCAATTCCAGAAGCTGTACAGGTCATTGTGTGAGAGTTCCCCGGCTTTATCACCGCTGGCTCTGATTGGGTAAGTTGTTCTGCCGACTGGACACCTGAAATTACACAATATAAAGTCATATATGAGCAAACATGTCACTTTATCTCTACATGACTTTCACCTTTAGGATCATCTCACCTGATAACCATATCACTGCAATAAGGAGGCTCAGTAAAGTCTTCATTATTGTGAATAATTTGTATGTGTGCATTTGGGTGATGTCTGTACATATCAACTGCCTATATATGAGAGAACAGGAAATGGCATCGTTTACTTTGCATAGCATATTACATATATGGATGTATAGAAAAATGGATGTACTCTTGCGCTATCTGAACTGGATGCCGGGGGGCACTGCTGCAAACACCTGGGTAGTCTGCCTTACACAGAAAGAATGCAAATATGAATAGGTGATGGTGAAGCGCTGTGAAACCAAATAGTAAGGGGATACTAAACACCCATGGGGTGAATCCCTAGGGAAATGTAAATAAATACTATGTGACTGTAATACACACAAAAGAAAATGAATGAACAACAAAATGTGAACATGTACAATGTACTAAACAGAAACAGTCATAGGAGTAAATACACAAATGTGAACCAAACAATAGTTTACACAAACTAGAATAACTGTACTGTGCGTAACAACACACAGAGAACAATGTATAGCAAACATACACGTGAAAAAAGTATTTTAAAGAGTGGAGACTCCAAAACCCAGAAAATGGTTCGATGTGAAAGTAGGCAGTCTTCGGTGCATTGCAAACCTTTCTTTTTTTTTTTTTTTTTTTTTTAAGTTTTAGTACAAACCTATTTTTTGAAACTGTCAACATATTAACTGCTTGCCACCTGCCCACAGTACCTTTTACATGTACATCATCTAATTTTTTTCCGAGTTGGGGTGTGCATGTATGTACCTGCTGCTGACCTGAGCTGACACTGGCTACAGTTCAATTTTGTAGCCAATCACAGCACAGTGTCCTGTATTTACAAACACACAGGGCTTTACACAGATCAGCAATCTGGCTGTTTCTTCTCCCTGCAAAACAGGGGCTACATGTGTGCCAAGTTCCAGGTCCAGGGGAACTACGACCAGCTAATACCGGGTCCCCAAAGTCACCATAGAAGATACTGTTTAATATTGGAGTCTATGGAAGGGGTGCAGGCTTTGAAAAATCAGTGCTCCCGGGGCGTAGTTCCCCCAGACAACAAACTTTGCACACTTGTAGAGAAATGGGGCTACATGTGTGCCAAGTTTGGGGTCCAGGGGACCTACGGACGGTCAGTACCAGGTCCCCAAATTCCGGGAGATCAGGTGCAAAAAGGTGACTCAAGTGTAAGCCGAGGGGAGGCATTTTCAGCACCAAAAAATGTGCTGAAAAACTTGGCTTATACTAGAGTATATACGGTAGGTCTTTGTGTAAGGTTGCTATATAATGTTGTAAAGTTATTACCCTGCTTAGTTTTGTATCATCAGAGATTGAACTACTTACTCCAGCCTCTAACTTCTATGAACAAAGAATTGGTCCCAGGACCAAGGCCTAGGGTAATCTGCTTACAACTCTTTACCATTCAGAAAATATGCTATTAATTATTAACCTCTGGACATGCTCCTGCAACCAGACTTCTATCCAGGTCCATACAGCACCATCAATGCCAAAAGACCCTAGTTTGTAAATTAAGCAGTTATGGATACTGTATCAGACTCCATAGCAAAACCCAGATTCACTACAGTATGTCTACAGGCCTTCCTTTACCCAAATTACAGCTTACCTCCTCATAGAGGGTCATGCCGCTCAAAAAAGAGCTGCTTTTGCAGGCATTTGAGCTTTTATTTCTCTGTGTAAAAGCTTGGAGAAGCTTGTGTTTTTTTTGTGCTCTTTCACGTGTTTTTATAGAGCTTTTTTCGGGATGATTTTTTTGTTTCACAAATCCTCCCCTTAGCTAATTAATTTAATTGTTGGTGTTTTTTTGAGCCTTTTCACAATGTATTTATGCTTTTCCGCACGTTTTTGGGCGTTTAGGCATCTTTTCTGGTTAAAAGATGCAACTTTGGTATTTATTTTTATTTTTCTGTAAAACTCATATAGATTCCTGAAAGTGCCATAGACACATTGGCTAACATGGAGGGGAGTTTCCAGGTAGAAAAAAATGCTCAAAAGCCTGCAGAAGCAGCTTTTTGAGATGCAGTCTACATGAGCCTAGAAAGTTAAAAGGTTGGTCTGGCAAGAGCCATTCTTTATAAATCTATGTTGGTTATTAAAAAGATAAATATGTGAAGCGCTTACTCTTTTCCAAAAAAAATATGTGATGTAAATATGTGATGTAAATACAAAATAAATAGTGACCCCCTAGTGGGAGTATTGCATATGACAGCAAAAATATAGGGCCAGATTCAGGTAGTCCAGAGCATCTTTGCTCTGGAGTAACGCTTCTCATTTGCGTTGCGCTGCAGAAATTTTAGGAGCAAGTGCTGTCATTCACAAAGCACTTGCTCCTAAAGTTGCGGCAGCGCATCACAAATGAGCCGGCGGAATTCAAATTTAGCGGGTACGGGGCGTGTAGTATGCTAACTACGCGCGATCCCGCCGCCAACGTACTGCGCATGCGTCGAGTGTCAAAACATCCCCGTGCGCATGCTCCAAAATCTGTGAATGAACGTCAATGACGTCACATTCCCATTCATGACCGTTTTACGCAAGCGACGTTTTTTTTTTTTTCCCGACTCGATGACGACGCCTATACCTAACATAGGATACTCCAACCCCATGTAGGTATATCTATGCGCCGCGTATCCCGTCCGGAAACGTCGTATCGTCATTGCGTCGCGCCGGATTTCGATCGTGAATTGCCGATTTCCGCTCATTAACATATTTTTTGAGCGTAAATCGGCGGGAACGCCCCCGGCGCCATTTTTAAGTTGAAGTAACGATGCGATGGCGAAACTCAGTTACGCTGCTCGCATCGGAACTTCAACCCGGCGTTTCTTGTTTTCTGGTTACAGAAAACAGAAACGCCGGCTCAAAGTCACAGTTAGGCTGGCTGATCACTCGATCCGCCAGCGTAACTGTTCCTGAATCTGGCCCATAATATATATGTCACAATTAAAGTGATATGTGCAACCAGTGACCTCTAGTGGGTTCAAAAATTATAACACATATATCCGAAATGTACAACCAATGACCTCTAGTGAAAAAAAGAAAGAAAGTTACCGCTCCAGGTGGGTTGTGTTAGGATGATCAGTATGGTCTCAGGAAATCAAGGGTGCTGGCAATGCAAAAGGCAACAAATGGAAAACGGAAAATTGTATACTCACCTTTCCGTAATTTTCCTTTCCTGACGCATCTTCATGGCAGCACACACTGGGTTGTGACTCCGCCCCCACAACCTGACAGGATTGGTTAGCTATAAATTTGAAGGGGAGACGCCCCGCATCATTCTCTGTATATATCATCATAAAACAGCAGGGTGGGCATCTGTGTGCTGCCATGAAGATGCGTCAGGAAAGGAAAATTACGGAAAGGTGAGTATACAATTTTCCGTTTTTCTGACGCATTCATGGCAGCACACACTGGGATATAGAAAAAAGCAGTGCAGCGCTAAAAAAACATTTAAAATACAGTAATAATAATAATAAAAAATATATATATCAAGTCCAAAAAAAATGTATATATATAATGATCAATCGGAATGGTCAAGCTGATTCTTGTGCCTCACTGAGGTGTTCAGATGTAGCAACTCATCAAACACAGCAAACAGGTGTCCTAAATAGAAGTACAAGCCGCTCACCTGAACAAATGGACCTGTGTGTGAGCAGCAGGTCAAATGCGCTGTCCCTCAAAACAGGGGATTAAAGATTCAGCGGTGTCTCCTTAGACGCTCCCTTTCTCCAAACAGCTCCAGGTGATAGATGGTCATCCGAAGCACTCTCTCCCGTGAAATGATGTCATGGAAAAGTATAGAAACGACACATAGTGCTCTCCGTATGATCACAATAACAGTAGTATTTATTATAAAAGAAAAATACTCACAAGCAAAGCACTATATCTTAGTGCATAGAAATGAGCATACAACAATAAAAGACCAGGTAGGTGGCTGTCCTGACATCAAATGAAAGCCCCCCGCACGCGTATCGTCCACAGGCACAGGACTTCTTCAGCGGATTTTCTATGTACTTCATTTAAGGATTTCTATTGACCTTCAGTGTTCAGCTGCTTTGCTAATTGTTTGTACCTTTGCGCAGTCTGCTTTTTCTCTTTTATTACACACTGGGATATAACTCGCCAGTCGGGAGGGTGCAAGAAAACAGTAAATATTTATTCTTTATAGCGCTGAGGAATTGGCTCTAAGAACAGATCTGCCGAAGTCGACGGTAGCCAGGAGAGCAGAATTCATTCTGTAGTGAGAAATGAAGATGTGTTGGGAAGACCAAGTTGCTGCTCTGCCTATGGTTTCCGGTGAAGTCCCGCAATATGCTGCCCAAGAAGTGGCCTCTGCCCCTCTCGAATGAGCCCTAATGCCCTCTAGGAGTCATAAGTTGCTGGATGGAATAGGTCTCTTTGATAGCTTTAACAACCAAGAGGTAATGGTACGGGAGGTAGCTGGCTGACCTCGTCTGCTCCCGTGTGGGATAATCAAGAGAGAATCCGTCTTCCTGAGATGTAGCTGTGACGTAACTGGAGATGGTAGACTTGACATCCTAGTCATGGGACTCGCCCCTCTCATTAGTAAAAGACGAAAGGACAATATCCTGTTATAATGAAAGGAGGAAGTTACCCTTGGATAAAAATGGTCTGAGGGCTTCAGAACCACTCTGTCAGGGAAGAACACTGAATAGGGGTTCCATAGCCATAAGTGCTTGTATCTCCGACGCCCTCTTAACTGAGGTGATAGCAATACGGGAAGCCATCTTCAGAGCTAGGTTCCACGGTGAGACTAAGTTGAATGGAGAAAAAGGTGGATTGGACAGGGCCTCGAGAACTACACAGAGATCCCCTGTTGGAAAGGCTGGCCTCCTAGGTGGTCTGATCTTACGTAGGCCCATGGCTGAAAGGGCAGATACTTGCACCTTCAGGGTACCCAAGCCCGGGCCCTTGTTAAACCCTGATTGAAGAAATTCAAGAATTTGAGATGGGATTCCAATCTCTTTGCTGCGATGACACGAACCTCTCCCAGATCCTAGTATAGGTGACATTAGTGGAGCTCCTTAGAGCTTGTACTAAGGTTGATATTACCTCCTGAGAGTATCCTAGTTCCCCTAACCTAGCTCTCTCAACTTCAAAGCTGGCAAATGCAGCTTCTCTGGGCTGGATGGAAAAATTGCCTCTGATGTATGAGATCCCAGGTTACTGGAAGATGTATTGGAGGCCGCGTACCTAGTTGTAGCAGGTTCGTAAACCATGGCCTCCTCAGCCGGAACGGTATTAGTACAATAACTGTGGCTGAGGACTTCCGAAGTCGGGACAGGAATCTTGTAATCCGAGAAGTTGGAAGAAAAATGTACCCTAGCTCGCAGCTCCATGGAAGAACTAGGCAGTTTGTCCCTTCAGATAATGGAAAGTGGGCTCTGGAACCTCTGACACTTGGAGTTCTTTGGCGTGGCCGCTAGGTTGACTTCTGGTACTCCACAAGTTTTCGTAAGAATGGAGAATACCTGTTGGTTCAGGGACCGTTCGTTGTTTGAAAGTGTCTCTCGGCTTAGGTAGTTGGCCAACAAATTCTGTGTTGCTGGGACGCATACTCCCCACAGATCTAACAGGTGCACTTGTGCCCCTTCCATTATGGGCGAACTTCCTCCTGAAGCGTGCGACTCCTGATGCTCCCCTGTCTCTGGATACATGACACCGCTACTTGTTGTCCATCCTGATCAGGACACTCTTCCTCTCTAGAAGAGGCGCAATGGCCAGGAGGGCCTGAAAGGCTGCTCTGAGCTCTAAAATATTTGACACTATGCCCTGTGCCCGAAAATGCCACTGTCCTTGGGCTACTCAGTCTAGATAGTGTGGACCCCATCACCCCTGGCTGGCGTCCGATGTTACTACTTCTGGACTTGGGGGAACTTTTGGAATGGACTCCCTGAGGTCGGACGGGTGTGTCCACCACCATACTAATTGCTTTACCCAGTTTGGGATGTGAATAGTTTGGAGTATTGACGTTCTATTTCACTGCCTGAGAAAGGAGTTCTGTAAGACTCGCATGTGCCACAGGGACCACTGTATCAAGGGTATGGATGCTGACATGGACCCCAGAGTATTGAGGAAGGCTCTGACAGTTAGACGTCTGGATGATAGCAGACTCTGTATCTTCTGGAGCAAGGGCTTCAGCCTCTCTTGAGGGAGTTGCACTCGGTACAACCTGGTATTTTATTCTGCCCCTAGGAACACCCTAACTTGCCGAATGCTCTGGGTGCTGAGGCGATGCCGAATGGGGGGCACCAAAATTGGAAATGGGATTGATCGATTGAGAACTGAAGGGACCTCTGGAAGGTAAGATGAACTGGGATGTGAAGGTAAACGCCCGAAAAATCTAGAGATAGCATCCAGTCTCCCACGTCCACTGACAACAAAATGGACTGAAGGTTTTTCCAATCTGAGGGCCTCTATTTTGATCGTTTGTTGAACTTCTTTAGGTCCAAGACTGGACGTAGATCCCTGTTTTTTTTTTGTACCAGAGATAAAGGGGAATAAAACCCCCTCCCTTTCTGGTGCGGAAGTACTTGGTAGGCTGGAATGTGTTCCCTGGCAATGTGCCCATGAATTTCCAATTGTGACCGGTCTTGATAGAGGATAGTGTTCATGGATCTATTATACGAGTTGCCCATATCCAAGCGA
The DNA here is from genome assembly GCA_029574335.1 of Rana kukunoris. Taxonomy (NCBI): domain Eukaryota; kingdom Metazoa; phylum Chordata; class Amphibia; order Anura; family Ranidae; genus Rana; species Rana kukunoris. Next base: position 268,457,424 of record CM056049.1, on the reverse strand, counting down.
ATCTCTTGAGTCTGGTGCTCACCTGAGCTGGGTGGGCAGACGGACCCTCAAAAAGGACTTCTGCTGTTCCCCAGCTGTGATTGGCTTACTGTATCTACATGAAGGAGGGTCGAGTCTTCCAGTCCCTCCTAAATTCCCTGCCGGGGCGGTAGGATCTAACATCCCTGTACTTGACAGGAAGATCACGCCTGTAAGCGGGGCCCTTCTGGGGCTCTGGTTTTCCTATCGGAGAAATCAGCCCAGACTTTCCCCCGGTAACCTTGGAGATGGCCGAGTCCATCTTTGTGCCGAATACACTTGAGCCGCCATATGGAATTTTGCACCAGTTAATTTTGACGCTGCCTTCGCTATCCAGGGTCTCAGCCATAAGGCTCTTCCCAGCCATGAAGTCGCCCCCTTAGGAGCCGTAAGCTAACCTAATTTTCCTGCAGGGAGGAGAATATCTTCCCCTGGTCGGCTCCTTCTAGAATGGGATTCTCAACATTAGCTGCCTATGCAGCGATAGTTTTAGCGACTGCCGCTGTGGTGATAGCCGGCCTACAAGCGGCTCCTGTCGTGGAGCAGGCTTTCTTCAGTTCTATATTGATTTTACGATCAAGAGCGTCCCGGAAGGTAACTGCGTCTTCAATCAGTAGAGAAACGTCTCTAGCGAGTCGCATTAAAGATGAATCGACCGTAGTTGTATTGATCAAAGAATCGATCTTAGACTCCCACAAGGGGTACAATCTGCAAACTTGTTGCTCATATTGGGCCGCTTATGCGACCCCCCCCCACTTATCCTTTATGAGGTTCTCCAGCTCTTCGATGAAGGGAAATGATTCAGGACCCCCTTTTCAGCACCGGGAAATATTTCGGAACCTTCAGAAGTTCTGCCATAACCTCCTCCCAGCCGATCGCTTCCTTGACTAAATGGGCAAATGGTTCAACCAAAAAGGGACAGTCTGACGCCTGCTCACACTCCTCATTCTTAGAGAGGGTTACTGCACCCTGGCGTAACGGCCGGGCGATGTGCTTGGGGAAGGATCGCCCACATATGATCCCTGTGGCGATTCTCCTAGGAGCTCAGTATCTACTCTGGCCTCTGAATCCTTGGTTACTTCAATGAAGCACGAGCGGCAGGCCAATTCCCCTGGCAAGGCTGGCGCCCCGCATATTTGGCAAACATTTGCCGTGGTGCGGGTAAGATAGCTCTGTCTGGGATAAAGGTAATCGTCTGCGGTGGGACCGACTATGACGGGAGTGCTGTGACGCGAGCGGCTATGCCTTGATTGAAGAAATCAAGAGGGTAACCTTGAGCGACTTCTTGCGCCTTCTGCCGGAAGCATGGCTGGAATCTCCCTCTGTGCCGCAAACTTGCGTCTCTTAACCCGATAGGGCTACCAAAACTGTAGCGTCAGTCCCCTCTACTTATTACCTTCTGGATGGCCTCTATACCTGGTCAGCTGATGGTGGTCTGCGAGGGCAGTGGCCCCCATGAGGATAGCAGAGAGACAGCCCGAAAAGGTGGGAAAAAAAGAGATAAGGGAAAACATTACAATATGCCCCCCCCCCCCAACATTTCTATTTATTAAATTAATATAATAATTTTATATACATATATCTATCCTTTTTTCTTTTTTTTTGGATTATATTAATTGTTTAATTATGGATACACTTTCTCCTATGGTATGTTATAAATTAATATATAAATGTATTGAATGAATGAATGATGAAAACTTATATAGCGCGGCACATGCAAACTGAATCGCCTCTGGGCGCTTGTATTATATCTTCTATTCTATTTATTCCTTTTTTTTTTTTGTGTGTGTAATCAATTAGCCCAGGCTGATCTGGGACATGCCTGCACACACCTGGTGCAATCTTTACTCTAAGTAGAGCAGAGCAGCAGTGCGGCAGCCAGAACTACAGAGCAATAGGACTGTTTCTTTTTTCCCCGCTCGCCCGGCGCCATTTTGGAAGAGGGCAGAGGAGACAGGCGGCGTCATCACTGAGCTGCGCGCATGCGCAGAGCGCCAAGGGGTACGCAGCGGTGACCCCGAGAAAATGGGGTGTCAGAGAAACCACAGGGCTCAGCAGAGCTGAGAAAAAAACAACAGGCAGACAAAGGTAAAAAACGGACTAACCTTAGGTGGTAAATGTAATGATACAAATACCTTTGTGGAAGCACACACTGCACTGGAAGGAAAGACAGAGCGAAAGTGGGGGGCCACTGCGAGATTTGAAGCTTTTTTAAAGCTTGCTACAGATGCCAGTATAATTCCAGAGCCCCTGAGACCACCAGAATGGGGTTCCCACCATAAAGCTCATTTAGAGACTGTACAGGAGGGACTTCCAAACAGGAGAGGCTGAACCTGCTGGGGCGATTTGCGGTAAGAGGCATGCTTCTTGCTTGTTCGTCCAATCTTGTCAGGTGAGGATAAAAAAAGAGAATGATGCGGGGCGTCTCCCCTTCAAATTTATAGCTAACCAATCCTGTCAGGTTGTGAGGGCGGAGTCACAACCCAGTGTGTGCTGCCATGAATGCGTCAGGAAAAGGGAAATATGGACAGCCGCACTCCAAAAAACCTTGATGGTTGTCTTTATTTAAAAAAGGAAAAATGCACTATAAATACATGGGAGTAAAACAGCAGTTGGGTGATCATGTACTTCCTACAAATGATACGATGATGTTTTTTCTATGCTGGTAATTACTAATGATAATATTTTCATTAACAATTTTTTGGTTATGGTCCCTTCGTTCAATAGTTTACATACTATTTATGTAAGGCTTATCTTGGCCTTTTTTTTTTTTTTACAATGGTAACACAATTGCATTCCTCCAAACAATTTGTACCATTTTGGTCAGTAAGCTGTCCTTAAAGTAACATTAGTAACAGTGGCGTGGCTATAACATGGCTAAGTTCTTTGAGAACTTTTGAGTATAAGCCACCCAGTCCTGGTGATCTGTCCACACTAAGTTTTTCTAGTATTTTTCTAACACAGCCATGAAGGAACATTCAATAAAATGCTAATAACATTACCGTCTTGTTTATTAAACCCATCCCTTTCTTTCATGTAAACTAAGGAAAATAATGTATTTAAAACAGTTGCCTTTTCCCAGTAACTTGTAACCACCTTTTAAAAAAAAAATGCCTTACCCACACAACTGGCCTTGGTAGGTTAAAATACATTGTGCATTTTTGTAAAATATTATTTAACCACTTAAGACCCAGACCTTTAGGCAGCTAAAGGACCCGGCCAGTTTTTTGCAAATCAGCACTGCGTCGCTTTAACTGACAATTGCGCGGCTCCCAAACAAAATTGGCGTCCTTTCTTTTGGTGGTATTTGATCTCCTCTGCGTTTTTATTTTATTTTTTGTGTATAAACAAATATAGAGCGACAATTTTGAAAAAAATTCAATATTTTTAACTTTTTGCTATAATAAATATCCCCCAAAAATATATATACTGTATATATATATATATATATATATATATATATATATATATATATATATAAATGTCCTCACTTTAGGCCAATACGTATTCTTCTACCTATTTTTGGTAAAAAAAATTGCAATAACCATTTATCGGTTGGTTTGCGCAACATTTATAGCGTTTACAAAATAGGGGATAGTTTTATTGCATTTTTATTATTATTTTTTTCTACTACTAATGGCGGCGATCAGCGATTTTTTTTATTTGATTTTTTTCATGACTGTGACATTATGGCGGATACTTCAGACAATTTTGACACATTTTTTGGACCATTGCCATTTTCACAGCAAAAAATGCATTAAAAATGCATTGTTTACTGTGAAAATGGCAATTTCAGTTTAGGAGTTACCCACAAGGGGTCGCTGAAGGGGTTATGTGTGACCTCATGTCTGTTTCTAACTGTAGGGGGTGTGGCCGTAGGTGTGGAAAGTGGGAAAAACAACTGCGCTAATTATCAAAGAAAAACAAAAAACAATGTAGCAGCCAGCACACAGACAAACAAAGTCAAAGTGAACGTGGAGAAAGAAAGTGCAGCGCTATACTAATTAGTTTTGTGAAAATGCTGCCAAATTCACATGACATAACAATGTGAAATCAAACAAAAATTGTATGTAAAAGCATAGTAAAAGACAATTGTACTCAACATGTGTGGAATACCGATATAGTCCATACATATGTTGGCAAACTGATGAGTGAAAAAACCAACCAACCAACCAAACAAAATAAACAAAAATGAATAGTTCATAGGTGTGTCCCAAATGGATGAATGAAATCTTCACATATGATGCCAGTTCAAGGAAATTAAGACAAAAATGGTGGCTTGTCTGTAGCAACCTTCAGACTATCAAAATCAATGGAAATGGATACTCTTACCAGCTGTGGTGGACTCACATGTTAGTACTAACAGCAAGTCAGATCAGGCATGGTGGTCACAGCGGACCCTGGGCTCTGTGCGTGAAAGGTTTTGCAGCGATGGTCACTCCAGCTGAGATGATGGATTCAATCTTGGTCGGATACCTCACTTCAGGGACAGGAACCCGGATAACAAAAGGCCAATGGAGGGATGGCCAGGCTCATGTATCAACACAACATGTGTGGCATGGGAAAAAGAAAAAAGAAATGCTCCCAATGGTGCAGATCAAAAAACCAATGAAGGCTTTATTTAAAATAAATGAATAAAATCACGTGAAAAATATATCTAAAAGCAGTATGGGGTACTATGGATGTTACCCGACTAGTTTCGGCTCAAAGCCATCAACAGATGCCCCTGTTGATGGCTTTGCGCCGAAACTAGTTTCTTCCGCAGCAAGCCGGCAGATCGGGCGCCTCAACCCGATATGGTCCCCCACCACCTCGAAGGGAGAGGGGCAGACGTCAGCAGCAACCTACCTTGGAGGAGCCTGCACGTGAGTAGGCCCTGAGCCGCTTGCTGTTCCCTGTCACTTCAGTGCCCAGTCTGAAGGAACTGAGTCCAATAAGACTCTACCGGAACTTGTACTGTATTGAAATGCCCCATATTGCTCTTTACTGCCCTGCCCCTGCCTCTCCTTTGCCCCTTTTCTTTGGGGGGAGGGGTATGATTTATCCCTATGGTTTAACCCATGGACCAAGCTTTTTAATGTTGTGCTGCCTTGACTGACTGATCTTATTGGACTTTGGATGAGAAGTTGCAGCCGATAGAGATCTAGCAGCTTGAGACACCTGGGATACCATCCTATAGCGTGCTCACTAACCCCCCCCCCCTTCCTTTTTTTTTCTCTTTTTTTTTTTCTCCCTTTCCCCTTTCGAGCAGCTGGAACCTGCGGGCTCACCTGGCGGTCTACAAGTTTTAGTATATCCAGAGGGAGAAGAGGGGGGATGAAGAGGATAGACGTGTAATTAGGAGGGAGAGTTCAATAATACAGTAGAAGAGGATGTGTACCCCTAGAGGGGGAAGGTCCGGGGTGGGTGGAAGGGAGGAAATGTGGGCATTAACTTAATATTATGGAACTGGTTTTGGGTATATCACTATGATCTTGACTAATGTTGGATCCCGTGGAGACAAGACCTCTCCTCTTTTTTTTTTTTTTCTGACCTCCCAGGAACCTGTAAGGTCAAGTTTGTATAATGAATATCGATTAACCACCCCCCCCCCAATCTACACCCCTATTTTTTTTTTTTTCCTTTTCCTTTGAATAATTTTTAAAAAGGAAGGGGATGGGGAAGAGAGGGTTTGTTGATCAGGAATATATAGGTCTTGTCTCTCACGGGATAGGAACACGACTGAGATCTCAACTGTAAATGTTTTTTTTGTATTCTAGCTATTTTCTTTTTTCTTATAAATACTGTGCATCTGATCATTGCAATGCCTGTTTGAATTGCTTTATTAGATTGTACCCCTTACAGCTAAACGCTGCACTGTATCTATATTATTTGTATTATCTTTCTCGACGGTCCTACTTTCTGTTGTTATTTACATATAGATTTACCTGGGGTGGGGGGGGCGCCAGGAATGTAAGTTCTGGCCCCTCCTATAGACTATCCCAATTAGGTCGCGCTCGATACCCGGAATAGTATCCGGAGAGCGTACTAGCTAGTTAGGCTATATTTAGTACACTTAAAGCTACGCTCTTTTGCGTTAGCTTCCCCCTTTTCTTTTTTTTTTTTTTATCTCACTACCCCATTTATCTTTTTCTTTCTTCACCCACACCTTATTCTTTTGCAGACATGGATTCACTTAATATCTTTTCTTTAAACGTTAAAGGTCTTAACTCACCTGAAAAACGACGAATGTTGCTACATGACATGCGTCGAGCCAAAGCGGACATTGTCTTAGTGCAGGAAACACATTTCAGAGGAGATAATCTTCCACTACTTAAAAACAGGCACTACCCGGAAACTTTCCACTTTAATTACACTGAAACTAAATCCCGAGGAGTGTCTATACTTATCTCTAATAGAGTGCCATGGAAGTTTATAGATTCTCAGATAGATAGTGAAGGACGATTTCTGTTCTTGAAGGGACAGATTGGAGAAGAAACCGTGACCCTCGCGAACCTATACGCACCTAATAATCATCAGGACGTATTTTTGAGGAAACAGATAGGGCGACTTTTACATTTTTATGATGGACACCTTATAGTAGGGGGTGATTTGAATATACCTTTATTGCCGATGGAAGATACCTCCTCAGGAACATCGTCGACACCGTGTGACATGCGTAGACGAATTGGATCGACGTTTCACTCCGCACAGCTGATAGACGTTTGGCGTCTTTTCCACCCGGGTGAGCGGGACTATACTTTTTTTTCAAAACCACATCAAACATACTCACGGATTGATTATTTCTTAGTTCCGCATGGTCAGCTACATGCAGTGGAAGATACCTCGATCGGATTAATTACATGGTCTGACCATGCCCCGATCAGTATACGATATGTTTTATCACGGGCACGTACGAGACAAAAATTGCAGTGGAAACTTAATGAAAGCCTGTTACAAGATGCAGAGGTTTTAGCTGATGTGGTCAGAGAAATTGGGTATTATTTTGACACTAATGCAACACCAGATAGTGACGCAGGGGTAGTGTGGGAGGCCCATAAGGCCGTTATAAGAGGAGTCCTTATTAAACACGGCGCAAGACTAAAGCATTTGCGGACAGCACAATTGGATATGTTACTTATTAAGTTACATAATTTAGAGACTTCCCATAAAGCAACCCCGACTAGACAACTCGGATCTGAATTGGACATGGTACGTTCACAGATAACCGATATCTTGCAATTTAAAGCTAAGGCAGCAATGCAGGTGTGCCGAAAGAAAGTGTATGAATCAGGTAATAAATGTGGTAGGCTCCTTGCCCAAACTTTGAGGAAACAGCGAATTGCGTCTTACATACCACATATAGTAAACTCCATAGGTCAAAAAAAATCATTACCTCAACAAATTGTCCAGGAATTCAGAATCTTTTATGGTTCTTTATACAACTTGAGTGTACCTACCCCCGCACATGAGGTTATGGTGTCATATTTGTCCCAATCTGCTATGCCTTTATTGCAGCCTGAAACACGTGAGCTTTTGGAAGACCCTATCACGTTGACCGAACTTCAACAAGCCTTAGATAGTACGAAACCGGGCAAAGCCCGGGACCAGATGGTCTTTCTATTGCATATTACAAGGCCCTGTTTCCTTTTTTAGGACATCGTTTAGTAGACCTGTTTAATGGCCCGGGTAAAGTCTTCCACAAAACTACATTACAAGCACAGATATCGGTTATTCCGAAGGAAGGCAAAGACCCAAACCAATGCGGGAGCTATCGGCCGATCTCTCTTCTTAATACTGACTTTAAGTTATTTACTAAAATCCTGGCCGTTAGACTCCAACAGCATCTAACGTTTCTCATTCATTTAGATCAGGTAGGTTTTGTCCCGACTAGGGAAGCCAGAGACAATACCACTAAAGTCTTAAACCTGTTACACATTGCAGTAGATAAAAAAACACCATGCCTTTTCCTTGGGACGGACGCTGAAAAGGCGTTCGACCGGGTCAATTGGGCGTTCATGTTTGAGACGCTGCGATATATAGGCCTGGGGAGTAAGATGCTTTGTTGGATAACTGCAGCTTACACTGAACCTACAGCCAGTGTTAGAGCTAATGGGGTTCTCTCAGAGACCTTCACAGTTACCAACGGCACTAGACAGGGCTGTCCCTTATCACCCCTCCTGTTTGCACTCTCTCTGGAACCCTTCTTGTGCCACATCCGACTGAATCCAAATATTACAGGTATAGGAGTGAACGAAAGGCAATATAAAATCTGTGCCTACGCTGATGATCTGATGTTCACCCTTACAAACCCTATGACCTCCCTGCCAAATCTGTTACACGAATTCGAATTATATGGTCAGCTTTCTAATTTTAAGATCAACTATAATAAATCAGAGGCAATGGGCATAGGGATTCCACCTACTCAACTTATTAGACTTAGAGATAGCCTATACCTGAAATGGACAGATACGGCTTTGTTGTATCTTGGTATTCATATACCTACGTCCTTTTCCCAAGTTTTTAAGTTAAACTTCCCATCTCTTTTGAAGACAATTCAACAGTCGCTGGACCAATGGAGTAGTGGTCTTCACTCCTGGTTGGGCCGCTGTAATATTCTTAAAATGGCAGTGCTCCCTAAACTTCTTTATCATATGCAGGCCCTTCCAATTCATATTCCTAGGAATTTCTTTAAACAAATTCATTTTATTTTTACTCGTTTCCTATGGTCAGGGAAACACCCACGACTGAGTAGGGCGACACTTTCACTACCTAAATCACACGGGGGGTTGGCATTACCAGATATGCGTCTTTATTATCAAGCATGCCACCTTAGTAGACTTCTCGACTGGAATAGGCATAAGGACATCAAACTGTGGACGCAGTTGGAACAAGACCAGAGTGAAATCCCTCTTATCAGAGCTCCCTGGTGTTATACAGCCTTACCACATAAAGTTAAGCAACACCCACTAATAGGTTAATACGGTTGGAGAGTGTGCGCGCCTGTTATCGGGACCCCCCCTTCTCGACACGCGAATCTCCAATGAGACCTGTGATAGGTCATCCCCAATTTGGACCAGGCCTACATGATAGGATTTTTCGCAAACTACGGGAAGCAGGAGTTCACCAGGCGTCTCATTTTAGTATTTTGGGTAGATGGAGGACGTATTCTGAGCTGGTGGACCCTAACGGTCAGTTTTAAACTAGACTTTATGAGAGCTTTGCAGTTAAGTCATTTTCTTAAGACCATCCCACCCCCCCCTGACGTTTTGCAATACCCACTTACGACTATAGAAGAGCTTTGCTCAAAGACTGGGACGATTGCCCATACATTATCTCTGATGTATGCTGTATTGATAACACCTCAGGGAGACCACCAACCCCCGACTCTATTGAAATGGGAGAGAGACTTAGACCGTCATTTTACCTCGAACGAGAAAGACCGGATAATTCAGTTAACTCATAAGTCTTCCAGGTGCTCTAAGTATCAGGAAACCAACTATAAACTTTTTACACGTTGGTATAGGACCCCTGCCCTTTTACATAAACTATTCCCGACGTCCTCAGATCTTTGTTGGAGGTGCCAGAATAATAGGGGTACTCTTTTACATATATTTTGGTCATTCCCCCATATTAGGGGGTTCTGGGAGGGGGTTCGTGGAATTGTACAACAATTCACGGATTGTACGATCCCGGAAGACCCGGCCTTTTTTCTTTTACATGTAACTGATATCCCTATGCGAGTTTATGAAAAATCAATTATCCGTCACCTTCTCGACGCAGCCAAACACTGTATTCCACTCAACTGGAAGTCACCGCATCCTCCGTCTATAGCCTCTTGGCTTTGGAGGGTTGACAAAATCGGTCGGTTAGAGGATTTGGTCCTCACTGGACAAAAACGACAAGAGAATTACAAAGATACCTGGCAACCCTGGAATATATTCAGGTACTCAATAGAGGGCCAACGCCTCAGAGAGTCCGCTACGCCAAACTGATCGTTCCATACATACCATTCGTGGGTTCATATGAATCATATGAACCATGCTCCATAAATGACACCTGGGAATTGAACCAGGACAATATTGTATTGAAGGACTGATACTTATACTTCCATGCCTGCAAACCCCTTCCCTTCTTTTTCCCCCTTTTATATTCCTCACTCCCTTTCTTTTTTATTTTTATTTTTATTTATTTTTATTTTATTTTTCTCTTTTTTTTTTTTTTTTTTTTATTAGTGTGTATGTATGTATATGTATGTATGTATATATATATATATATATATATATGTGTATGTGTATATGTGTGTATGTGTGTATGTATATATGTATATATATGTATATGTATATATATATTTTTTTTTCACTTCCCTAAGAAAATAGAAAATAAATACAACTGTTAAGTTTATGTTATCCATGTAGGTGCATGAGCAATATCATTATTATCTATTTAAATTGTTATATTTTCTTTGTTTGTAATCCTTGTGGACTAATTCCCTCGATATAAATAAGAAGGCCAGTATGGTGGCCTGAGTTTATGGGAGGAGCCCGGAGGGTATTTAACCACTTCAATACCCAGCCATAGACAATTGACGGCCTGGGATGGGATTTACCATCCTAAGTGGCCGTCAATTGACGGCCTGGGTATTGCAGGCGAATATCTGGACGATGCCTGCAGCCAGAGGCATCATCCAGATATCCATCTCTTCAGCCGGCGATTTTGCACAAAGTAAGAACGATCATAGCGGCGGTTCCGCCGCTTGATCGTTCTTACAGGCCGCGGGAGGGGACATCCCCCCCCTCCCGCCGCCATCCGGTGCTTCTCCGGGCTTACCTGTACCTTCGGGGGCCCGGAGAACGAATCGTCGGCGGCGGCAGGAAGCATAGAGATGACTGGTGACCAGATGGTCACCAGTCATCTCTATGACCGTCGGAGGACCCGGGCGCGATCTGATGACGTCACGCCCGGGTCCCCGTATGTAAACAAAGCCGCGATTGCGGCTGTAAGTCACCATTCATGAGATCGGTGAATTTTTTTTCACCGATCTCATGGTTTCCAGCCTGGAGGTGAGATGTGAGGTCTTATTGACCCCACATCTCTCCATAAAGAGGACCTGTCACACACATTTCCTATTACAAGGGATGTTTACATTCCTTGTAATAGGAATAAAAGTGGAAAAAAAAAAAAAAAAATGAAAAAAAGTGTAAAAATAAATAAAATATAAGTAAAAAAAAAAAATAAAAGATAAAAAAAAAAATGAAAACGCCCCTGTCCCCGATAGCTCGCGTGCAGAAGCGAACGCACACGCAAGTCCCGCCGACATATGTAAACGCCGTTTAAACCACACATGTGAGGTATCGCCGCGTGCGTTAGAGTGCCAGCAACTAATCTAGCACTAGATCTCCTCTGTAAATCTAAACTGTAACCTGTAAAAAATAAATAAAGCGTTGCCTAGGGAGATTTTTAAGTACCGAAGTTTGGCGCCATTCCATGAGTGTGCGCATAATTAAAGCGTGACATGTTGGGTCTCTATTTACTCGGTGTAACATAATCTTTCACATAATACAAAAAAATTGGGCTAACTTTAGTGTTTTGTTATTTTTTTAATTCATAAAACAATTTTTTTTACAAAAAAAAAGCGTTTGAAAAATAATTGCGTAAATACCGTGCAAGATAAAACTTTGGAATGACCGTCATTTTATTCCCTAGGGTGTCTGCTAAAAAAAACATATATAATGTTTGGGGGTACTGTGTAATTTTCTAGCAAAAGAATGATGATTATTACATGTAGGAGAGAAGTGTCAGAATAGGCCCGGTATGGAGGTGGTATAAAAGCCTAGTATTGAAGCGGTTAAGCAGCCCACTCACACATGCTCTTTGTCGGTTCAGTGTGCAGTACTACACGTCACTGGGCCGACTCTTCCCAGCTCACCTCATGTCCGTGAGTCTGCGCATTCAATCGCATTCGACATCGCAAGTGCATTGCGGCTTCTCCGTTCATGGTCTTCGACGGCGGTTCCCGCTTACTGTCGCAGGTTGTATTCAAACCTTTTGTATCATGTGCAAACTTGCAATTCGTTATGCTTCCTATGCTGCATTTCTTTTGTAAAAATCTGCCTCTGAGTTATTGTTGCTAATGTTCTAACATCTTAGTTACAAGCTTGGTACATTTGTAACTTCCTCCTGCCAAACAAACTATTTATTTGTATATTCAGTGTACATGCTGTCTCATTCATTTGGAGATTAGCATATATTCTTTGTATGGGTTCTTTGGCAGATTGAGGTGGTAATTGAACTCACCTGCTGCCTTGTCTGCACTTGATTAGCCTGGGGGGATGGGTGGCTGGTAGGTGTTCGGTTTCACAGCAAGGAGTAGCATACACTCTACAATCAATTCACAGCAGATTTGTTCAACACTCCTTACTTCCGATTCGTATCAGATTTGCTTCATGCATTTTACAACCGTTTTTGTATCAGTCATTTCTCTTTATAACCGTTCAGATAGATTGCATACTTTCCACCATTGCCATTCTATGTTTACCCCATGCTGTGCATTTTAGTTTCCGCAGCGGAACTTACGAATTGTTTGTACACGATTCTTCTCTCTCCTTTATTTACCAAAGTTATTGCCTGTGCGTCATGCATGGCGCCACACCAAACCACGCCACACTCTTCGGATGTGTTGCACATCCACTCCATCCCAAGTAAACCCAGTTGCATGTTCACTGTCCCAGGTAGGATTCGTTAGCTTGTTTGTCATGTCGAAATTCGTGGCCACTCATGGTGTCACCTGCATCATATGTTCAGTTCCCACAGTGGAGCTTATAAAATATTCATACGCACTTCTCGTGTTCTATTTTCTACACCAAACCTTGTTTTGCCCCATGCACGGCATCACGCTACACCTTCCCGACATGTTTCACTCCAGCCACAGTCCGCCGCAAACTCACTTGCATGGCCCACTGTCGCAAGTAAGAATGTTATTACATTCTTTATGTCCTATCAATTTGCTACCATTCGTTGTCTCCCATATCGTTCATTAGTGGTCCCTACGGAACCACGATTCAAACAGGTGTTGTCCTTCTACCTTATACTGCTTGCTTAAGGTACAAACAAACCAGGTGTTTCTATTCTTTCTCAGTAACCCTATTCTTATTGATTGAGACCTTGCAACCATGCAAATCATCTCAGCAGCCTGACACCCTTGTTAAGACCCTTGCAACACATGACCTTTACAAAACGCAAAATAAAAAAAATATATATATAAAAACGCAAAAAAAAAAAAAAAAACGCAAAAAAAATAATTATTAAAAAAAAAAAACCTTTGCCACCACGCAATCTCAGCCCCTTGGAAACTGACACCTGTTGAGACCGTTGCAACCACGCAAAATCGTCTCAGCAGCCTGACACCCTTGTTGAGACCCTTGCAAACGCAATATCGTCCCAGCAGCCCTCACACTCATTGAGATCCTTGCAACCACGCAAAATCATCTCAGCAGCCTGACACCCTTGTTAAGACCCTTGCAACACATGACCTTTACAAAACGCAAAATAAAAAAAATAAAATAAATATAAAAACGCAAAAAAAAAAAAAACGCAAAAAAAATAAAAAACGCAAAAAAAAAAAACCTTTGCCACCACGCAATCTCAGCCCCTCGGCAACCTGACACCTGTTGAGACCATTTGCAACCACGCAAAGTCGTCTCAGCAGCCTGACACCCTTGTTGAGACCCTTGCAAACGCAATATCGTCTCAGCAGCCCTCACACTCATTGAGATCCTTGCAACCACGCAAAATCAGCAGCCTGACACCCTTGTTAGACCCTTGCAACACATGACCTTTACAAGACGCAAAATAAAAAATAAATATAAAAACGCAAAAAAAAAACGCAAAAAAAAAAAAAAAACCTTTGCCACCACGCAATCTCAGCCCCTCGGCAACCTGACACCTGTTGAGACCCTTGCAAACGCAATATCGTCTCAGCAGCCCTCACACTCATTGACATCCTTGCAACCACTCGTATATCGTCTCAGCAGCCTGACACCCTTAAGACCCTTGCAACACATGACCTTTACAAAAGGCAAAAGAAAATATATATATATATATATATATATATATATATATATATATATATATATAAAAAACGCAAAAAAAAAGGAAAATTAAACAAAGTGCGAAAAAAAAAAAAATTTTTTGCCACCACACAATCTCGGCCCAGCAACCTGACACCTGTTTAGACCATTGCAACGCAGAAAATCGTCTCAGCAGCCTGACACTCTTGCAAACGCAATACCGTCTCAGCAGACCCACACTCATCGAGACACTTGAAACCACACAAAATCATCTCAGCAGCCTGACACCCTTGTTAAGACCCTTGCAACACAAGGCCCTTACAAAAACGCAAAGAAAAATATATATATAAAAAAAAAAACTGCAAAAAAAAAAAAACGTTGCCACCACGCAATCTCGGCCCAGCAACCTGACACCTGTTGAGACCATTGCAACCATGCAAAATCGTCTCAGCAGCCCTACATTCATCAAGGCCCTTGCAACCACGCAAAACCGCCTCAGCAGCTTGACACCCTTGTTGAGATCCTTGCAAACGCAATACCATCTCAGCAGCCCCACATTCATCAAGGCCCTTGCAACCACGCAATACCGTCTCGGCAGCCTCACACCATTGTTGAGACCCTTGCAATTGCAATACCGTCTCAGCAGCCCCACACTCATCGAGAGCCTTGCAACCACGCAATACCATCTCGAGCAACCTCCCACTCATCAAAGACCTTTGTGACCACGCAGTCTTGCCCCAGCAACATGGCATTCATTGAGACCCTTGCAGCCAGAAAAATGGGTGTTTTTCAGCCACCCCTGATCTCTCCTCTATGTTATCTTACCAGTACGTCTACACAGGATCCCCAATCACTCCTCTATGTTATCTTATCAGTACATGTACACAGGATCATTTATAGTAATTTCTAGGCAGTTGAGTTCAGAAACCTTCTCGGAAAAAAAAAAATTGGGTTCAGACGGCATTCGAAACGCCGATGCCTGTAACAGCTTGTAAACACAGCCACATGTGTTTACCAGCGTTTCATTTACAGTCGTTTTTATATAAAAAAAAAAAAAGGGGGGCATATTGTCTCAGCAACTTGACACTCATTTGAGACCCTTGCAAAATGTAATATCATCTCAGCTACCTCACACTCGTCTAGACCTTTGCAACCACACAATATTGTCTCAGCAACCTAACGCCCGTTCAGACCTTTGCAGCCATACAAAGTCGTCTTAGCAAACTGACACTCATTTGACACCATTGCAAACGCAATATCGTCTCAGCAACCTGACACCCGTTCAGACCTTTGCAGCCATACATAGTTATCTCAGCAGCCCGACACTCACTTGAGACCATTGCAAACGCAACATCGTCTCAGCAACCCCTCACTTGTTGAGACCCGTGCAACCACACAAGGCCATCTCAAAACAAACCTCATAATCATCGAGTCCTTTGCAACCACGCAATATCGTCTCAGCAAACCAGACTGAGACCCTTGCAACCACACAATATTGTCTGCAGCAGTATAAAACACTTTGCAGCACGCACCTACGTCCAAACCCGAATACAAACTAAACTTGCAAACACACCTCAGTGACAATCAGCCAAACAAACACACAGTGGCACCCAGTTGGCCATTCATCTTTAGTGGCACGTTGGTCAGCGGGTGCACGTTGGTCAGCGGGTGCACGTTGGTCGGCGGGTGCACGTTGGTCGGCGGGTGCACGTTGGTCGGCGGGTGCACGTTGGTCGGCGGGTGCACGTTGGTCGGCGGGTGCACGTTGGTCGGTGGGTGCACGTTGGTCAGCGAGTGCACGTTGGTCAGCGAGTGCACGTTGGTCAGCGAGTGCACGTTGGTCAGCGAGTGCACGTTGGTCAGCGAGTGCACGTTGGTCAGCGAGTGCACGTTGGTCAGCGGGTGCACGTTGGTCAGCGGGTGCACGTTGGTCAGCGAGTGCACGTTGGTCAGTGAGTGCACGTATATCATCTTGTTGAGCACCTGTGTATTGTCTTGATTTTCTCACACCAATGCAAGATCCAGTCCAAGTTCTTAAACTAGACCAAGCATCAGTAGCAGACTTAGCTATGTGGGACAACTTCCCCACCTGATAGAACAGCATTTCAATCTTCATCCCGGCAGTGTCAGCCGAGCCACCACAGGCTTTTGCGTGCATTTTTCGTCCGCCACTGGTTCTCCAAACCTTGGCCCCCAGAAATTCTCCTAAATTTCTGCTTCACCCAGTCTTCATCACGTCTCGTGCTGTACCCCATTGTGGCAGCTGCCCAGGTTTGGGGCCACACTTGAACTGGACAGACAGTCTTCTTCACCACAGACAATCAGGCCACAGCCGACTTCTTCAATTAAGGTAGATCAAGCCTCTCCCCATCACGTCCTTCCTGCGCAGGCTCGCGCAGCTGTCACTCCGTCACCAGTTTAATATCTTCTGTAGTCATATTCCAGGCAAATGCAAAATCGCAGCTGATGCTCTGTCCCATTCTAACCTTATTTGTTTTTCCAGCAAGAGCCTGGAGCTGACCCAATAACCATCCCTGTCCCACCCTGGTCATTGCTGACGATGGACTGAAGTAGCATCTCACCATTTCTACCCAGCTTATTATCCACTCCTTGGCACGCAACACACTGAAGGCCTAATACACTGCTTGGAATACTAACTGCTAATTTTTGGCCACTTGCCTCGGAGCAGCAATAGGCAACGTTAGACACGTCCTAGCCTTCATATCGTATTGCCACACGCAGCTGACCCTTTCTCACAATACTATCACGCCATATCTAGATGGCGTCCAGCATTTCCTGTCCCTGCAGGACCCCAGTAAACTGTCAGTATTCTCGAGCCCATGCAGTCAAGTCCCTCCTACAGAGCATACAGAAGCACCAACCTGTAGTCAGTAGCAAGCGCCTAACTTTCAAGAGTGCCCTCTTTAGGCACATGTCTGAAATCCTTACTCGTTCCCCATTTAGGGCCTTGCCCAGCATAGTCATCCTAGCAGCCATCTACCAGGCCTTCTACGGTTCCCTACGACCTAGTGAATTTACAATCAGTGGCTCCGGCAGTCAGACACTGCTCCGACGCCACCCGACTCGCTTTCGAACCCCTACACTCTCAGTCTGCAAACGCAACAAACCAGCCCCGGGGGTTGACATCAACCTGTTTCAGACTAACAATGCCTGATGCCCAGTGACGGTGCTCGACCGACTACTGCTCCATCTACCCAGCCAATCTGATTGTAGCTCGTTGCTACCCTTTCTAAACCAGCTTCCAGAGTGGCAGCCAGTTTGTCAAGCATGTCAGAATCCTAAGCAACTTGGGCTTTAAATCCCAGTCTGTTCTCAGGACATTCTTTCTGAATTAGAGCAGCCTCAACTGCCTCACAACAGGGAGTACCAGACCACGTAATCAAGACACCAGGCTGATGGGAAGTCTCCTTGTTTTGACACATACATCCCAAATCCTCAGGAAGAAATGGCACAAGCCTTTACCAAGCTGGCTCAATAAATACAAGAAATCAATATAAGCTATTTCCCTATCTGAGTCTTTTGCCCCCTTTTCTTGGCATACTGACCAGACCACCAAGGCACACTTCAGGTCTATTTATGTTGTAAGTCTTGTCGCGTGTTTATGTGATCCACATCACTCTCGGTCAGAGGGCCACGACCATAAATAAGAAGGCCAGTATGGTGGCCTGAGTTTATGGGAGGAGCCCGGAGGGTATTTAAGCAGCCCACTCACACATGCTCTTTGTCGGTTCAGTGTGCAGTACTACACGTCACTGGGCCGACTCTTCCCAGCTCACCTCATGTCCGTGAGTCTGCGCATTCAATCGCATTCGACACCCTCCCGCCCTTCCCTTTTTCAGGGCACTTCTCAGCATATCCTTCTTCAATTAACTACCCATTACTTACTTGGGGTATGCCCCCTTTTCTTGGCATACTGACCAGACCACCAAGGCACACTTCAGGTCTATTTATGTTGTAAGTCTTGTCGCGTGTTTATGTGATCCACATCACTCTCGGTCAGAGGGCCACGACCATAAATAAAATAATTAAAAAAAAACAATTGTCTTTTACTATGCTTTTACATACAATTTTTGTTTGATTTCACATTGTTATGTCATGTGAATTTGGCCGTAGGTGTGACATCATTGATTGTGGTTCCCTATATAAGGGAACACAGAATCAATCATGGCGCCACAGTGAAGAACAGGGAAGCTGTGTTTACACACAGCTCTACCCGTTCTTCAGCTCCGGGGACCGATCGCGGGACACCAATGGCGATCGGGTCCGCGGGTCTCGCGGTCACGGAGCTTCGGACCGGGTTGTGGGCGCGCGCCACGACCGCGCGCCCGCGACCCACGGCTGTGCACTTAAAGAGGACGTACCTGTAAGTGCTTGTTCCCAGCCGTGCCATTCTGCCGACGTATATGTGCAGGAGGCGGTCCTTAAGTGGTTAATGTAAGTGCATTACCATAGGCCATTTCCTCCTCCAAAAAGCCTGTCCAAAACACTCCCAATTAATGATGACATGTAGATATCACAGGTGTTAGAGGCTTGCTCCCATCATCAGAGGACTAAGACATGTTCTCATTCAAATTTCCACAGAAAAGTGCTGGTCCTGATCCCTGAGGGCTAAGCCGCCGTACACACGGCCGAGGTTCTCGCTGAAAACCAGCGAGAACCTCGCTGGAATGCACATTCCAGCGAGGACCTCGGCCGTGTGTACGGTCTCGGCGAGCTTCCAGTCGGGAAGCCCGTCGAGCCGAAATAGAGAGCACGCTCTCTATTTCCTCGACGGCTTGCCCGGAAGAATGGCTGGTTGCCATTCCCGACGGGCGGGTCGCCGATTTCGACGGCCGGCAGGGAACCTCGACGGGCGGAACGTTGTGTTCTGCCCGTCGAGATTCCCTGCAGTGTGTACGCGGCCTGACAGTGACCTTGCCACTCCATTCATTATTGTATTACTGGTTTAAAGCCTCTAATGCAAGTGATGTCTCAAAATTTGGCCAGGTCATGTCAACACAAACTGGGAGTCTTCGGCCAGGTTTCTGGGTGTGCGGAAATGGCCAACAGGTATGCACTTATGCCTTGTACACACAACCGACAGAAAACTGACATTTTTTATATTGGTCATGAAAACCTGTCGTGTGTATACTCCCTAGCAGTTTTCTTGGCGAAAAAAATGCCCACCAAAAACTGCCCACAAAAAAAATGCTCTCTTTTTTTTCTCATCGTGTTTCCCGTCAGTATTTTTCTTGTCGCCAAAAACGGTCGTGTGTATGCTTTTCTGAGGAAATCAATGCTCAGAATCAAGTATGCATCCCAAAAGCAGCCCAAAGGGTGACGCTATTTGAAAGGAACTTCCCCTATATAGTCCCGTCGTATGTGTTGTACGTCACCGCACTTTGGTCAGACTTTTTTTTGCATGAAGGTGTGTATGCAAGTCAGGCTGGAGAGGAATCACTCCTCGTCGGGAAAAACGTTTTCCGAGAAAAATGGTCGTGCGTACGAGGCATTAGACTAAACAATATTTTACAAAAAAAAATATTGAACTTGTTAGACAGTAGGGATGAGCTTCGCGTTCGAAACGAACGTATGTTCGACTCAAACATCGTCCGTTCGATCGTTCGTCGAATTTCGAACAAAAACGATCGTTCGCGATAAATTCGAGTGAAACGAAATAACCGGTTTTAAAACTTTTTTCCATTGATACATGTTTTCCAACAATAACTTGAAAATTGGTCTTTAAAATGATCGTTTTTGAATTCGAACATTCGAGTCCCATAGACTTCAATGGGGTTCTAAATGTTCGTGCGAACGATCGGATCGTTCGACGGTTCTGGTGAGAACCGAACGCGGGGGTGTTTGGCTCATCCCTATTAGACAGAACCTGGAGTATCTGAGCATAGTTTTTTCAGTTAAAGTGTTACAATATTTTGATCTTCTGATCTTCAGCTGTTTTGATAGGCTGTACCAAGATGTCATCACTAGGCAGATGCCAAACTTGTACACTGAGCTGTGCATTTAGAACAGGCAGATAGGAATAACTTAATGCGGAAGAAACATAGTAAGGCTCGATTCACATTTGTGTGATGTGGGAGGCCCTGCAAATCCACTGCGGGTTCCCGCATCACACCTGACTCGCAGGCAGTTCACACTGCCTTATGCGAGCTGCTGGGAGTGTCAATACAAAGTTAGTGACACACCCAGATTGGTTTGCACATCACAGTGTAAATTGTCAATTCGGACAGGAATTGATTTGCATTGGTGTGAACACCTATGCAATCCAATTCTGGTGCAGACCAAAAAAAGGGTCCTGCATAAGTTTGGTCTGAATGCAATGCAAATTCAGCCTTACAATCTGTATGGCTGAATTTGCATCGCACAGACATCACATGTAATTTGCACAGCAGTGCGGTGCGAATCTAGGGTTGCCACCTCATCCCTTTAAAACCGAACACATATGAATTACACAGGTTCTGGGGCTAATTTAATGCAGATAAGGCACCATGTGAGTTTAATTACCACCGTAATCAGCCACAGAACCTGTGTAATTAATATGTGTTTGGTTTTAAAGGGATGAGGTGGCAACCCTATGCGAATCACATGCATTGTCAGACAGCGCAGCATGTGAACCCTGCCTATATCTCTTCTTTATTAAAACTCCTGTCCATTTGCAAACTTTCTTTAAGTAATGTTCTCCTTTAAAGAGGTTTTAAACCCAAATTCAATGATGTATTATGTTGCAGCTTACCAATTCTTATGTTGGCCATACACCTATAGATTATTTGCAGATTTTCTATGGTTAGATGGAAAAAGTGCAACAGATTTCTCCATATATGCTTAACTGTGTGGATGGAGGAATCTCCCACTGGGCCAAGCTTCAGTATCTTTCTAATCGGCCCCGCTGGCTCTCAGGCCCCATACACACGATCGGACATATCCGATGAAAACGGTCCGCGGACCATTTCCATCGGATATGTCCGATCGGGAGTTTGATCCGATGGCGTGTACACACCATCGGATCAAATTCCCCGCCGCCGGACGGCGCGGTGACGTGGCGGTGACGCGGCGGTGACGTTGACGCCGCCGCGTCACCGCCACGTCACCGCACCAGGAAGTAAAACACTTCCGCGCATGCGCCGAATCCATTCGGCAGCGGTGCGGCGGCGGTGGGGGCCGACATGTCTGCTGGTAAGTGTACTAACCAGCAGACATGTCGGGCGGACAGATTCCCACCGGATAGATTTCAAAGCTTGCTTTGAAATCTGTCGGGTGGAGAAATATGTCCGCTAGCCCATACACACGAGCGGAGATGTCTGCTGAAACGGTCCATCGGACCGTTTTCAGCGGACATATCCCCTCGTGTGTACGCGGCCTCAACCTAAACAATGCCTGCACCCAATCAGAATGTTCAGGTATTGTGAGAGCCAGCAAGGCCGACTAGCAAGATATTAAAATGTTTGGGCCAGCAGGAGATTCTTCTGTCCACACAGTTATGCATACATGGAGGAATCTGTTCCACTTTTTCCATCTGACCATAGAAAATCTGAAAATAATCTATATATGAATAAAGGCTAATTCTAACGTGTATCCCTTCAGGCTAACGCGGCTATAGTAAGACGCTGCTACGTCAGGCATACAATAAAGCTCTAAGTCAAGCCCAAAACGCAGTCAATCTGTGACAAGATTGTCAAAAGCCACTATACCAAACCTGATGAAATCCCAGCAACATGGCCACTAGGAACTTCCCGGTGTGGGGATTGTTCTTTTTGTAAATGGGTTCTACCTTGTAAAACTACTATCCTTCCCAATCGTGAGTTGTTCTCACCTAAATTCTCTGCCAATTGCCACATGCAGGACCGAGTATACCTTATGGTGTGCAGATGCAGGGTTTTTTATGTGGGCAAAACGGTCAGGCAACTAAGACAAAGGATTAACGACCATATCTACTATTCGGGAAATGGCAAAATGCTGACCCCCATTGGTAGACACCTAGATCTATACCATTGTTTTGACACATCCTGTGCCTCCTTTGGACCCACTGATCATTTAAGGCACAGTGGGGGGATGGCACTGGCTGGAGAAGGAGACAGATCACTGTTCCTAATCGCTAGGAACAGCAGATCTCTCTCTCCTCCCCTGTCAGAATGGGGATCTGTCGGTTTACAGATTTCCATTCTGGCTCTTTCCCGCAATCGCAGATGGCCTGCAGGGCCGGTGCTAAACTAAACATCCGCCTAGGGCGCCCTGCTGCCTAGGGTGCCCGGCCACCGGTGTTCCTACTCTCGGCGGTGGAGGACTGTGTCTGTGTCCCAACTCCTGAATAAATGGAAACAAGCAAATATTTATTGTTGGGCACCGATAGGCTGCATTGATTGGCGCTGGTGAGGCTGCATTTGATGGGCGTTGGTAAGGTTGCATTTGATGGGCGCTGGTGAGGCTGCATTTGATGGGCACTGTTAAGGCTGCATTTGATGGCCGCTGTTGAGGCTGCACTTCATGGCCGCTGTTGAGGCTGCACTTCATGGCCGCTGTTGAGGCTGCATTTGATGGCCGCTGTTGAGGCTGCATTTGATGGCTGCTGTTGAGGCTGCATTTGATGGCCGCTGTTGAGGCTGCATTTGATGGCCGCTGGTGAGGCTGCATTTGATGGGTGTTTCGTTGCAAAGGTGAGGTTTACATGGGATGGGGAAAGGGGGTGGGGTTAGGGGTGGAGACAAGGGGGCAGCAAAATTAGGTTCCGCCTAGTGTGTCAAAAATCCTTGCACCAGCCCTGGTGACCACCTACGGCGATTTGCAGGAAGGAGACGCCCTTCCATCGTATAATGACCTGGAAGTGTGCATAGGCTCTTTTCTTAAAAAGGTGACTTTTGTTTTTAACTCAATTAAGGTGACTCTTTCACAAAAGTAAATGCCAAATGCAAAAAAGTCCTAAAGCCCGCTGTCAGCTGATGTCACACACTCAGTCCAGGCTCTGAAAAGATCCCCTCCCTGAGCTATCCCTTCCCATCCTCTTCAAAACCCAGTGCTCCAGTGAGCGCTGGAGAGGAGAGCAGAGAGCTGATGACTGACAGTCACAGTTCTCTGCTAAGAGCAGAGGGGGAGAACTGAGTGATCAGTGGTGTTTGATTGCTCAGTTCTTACTTTAAAGCTGGCAGGGGACAGAGGCTGCATCGGATTAAATCTACATCCACCTAGGTGAGTATAAATGTTTATTTTTTTAACTTCTCTTTCAATAAATACCCGCAAGTGTTACACTTTACAGAGCATGCAAGCACTTACCATGAGAAATGATCCTAAACAATATCTATTGCTACATATTTCTACACCACTCTGAAGCATATAGTGGAGCATTGTAAGAAGAGATGGGGCGTAACATAACAGGACGTTCCCAACCTTTCATTTGAGCTCATGTTTATGTGTGTCTGTGAGACTGTCACTTGTGGAAAAGTACTTAGAAGCATTTTGTTGTTGCAAGAAACAGGCAAACGTTCTGTTTAAAAGAAAAGTATGTGGTTGGGGAAAAAATGATACTCACCTAGGTGGATGCAGCTTCGTACCAATGCCGTATCTGCCAGCCACCAGCCCTGTACTGAGAACTGAGCAATCAAACCCTGCTGATCGCTCAGGTCTCTCCTCCGCTCTGAAAAGAGAACGTTGATTTCCAGGTACTGGCTCTCTGCTCTGCCCCTGCAGTGCTCACTGAAGCACCTGGCTGTGGAGTAAGAAGTTGACTCATGCATACCTCCCAACATTTTAAAATGGGAACGAGGGACACCTACTAGCAAACGTATGTAGGCATAGGACACGCCCCCTGTCACACACCCTTAAAGGAGAATTACAAAAGAAAGGTACATTAAATCCACAAAGACATTTTTTTTACCACTACTATTCTATTCAATTATATTGGATCAGACTAAAATTAGGGACAAATAAGGGGGGAAGAGGGACAGAGGGACATTGCTCCAAATGAGGGACAGTCCCTCGAAATAAGGGACAGTTGGGAGCTGTGGCTCATGCTCTCCGCAGCATGCTGAGAAGCTGAGCTAACTGTTGGTTAGGTTTCCGGTAGGATCCCAACCACATGGTTGGGGTTTTTCCAGAGCCAGGTCTGGCCCTGTGATGTCAGCCAACAGCGGGCCTTAGCCTGCTGTTGGCTGAAAACAGGTCACAGGAGTGCAGAACTACACTCCTCAAGTGATCCATAGGAGAAGAAGGGCCAAAGAAGCTTTGACCATATTTTTCCTTTAATGATTCTTCTTTAAGCCACTCCTGCTGTTTTGTAAAATGTTGGAGGGGTACGTATTTGATTAAAAAGTAGGTTCGTCCATTATATTTTCTTAATGATGAATATTTTGATTATAGTTTTTTTTAAATAGCAACAACATTTATGCCATACTTTCCAATATATCAAATATAAGCCTTTACCCTCATTATTAGTTTGTATCTATATATTCAGACCTATCTCATCTTCAAGACTTACAAATTTAAAGCTGTACTCTAGGAGTAGAAAGAAAACTGGCATGAAAATATCGAAGATAAAAAAATACACTAATATTCACATTGATATGACTATGGAGTTTAGAATTGCCATAAAGAATCACGGCAGAATCAGCGTTCCCATTAAAGTACATATATATTCTTATGGATTGAGAGAAATATAAGAGTGTGTTTTTATATATATATATATATATATCTAGGATTTACTTTAGATATGTCTACTGCCCCCTACTGATTAACTGAGAGAAGGAAAGACTAGTTTTTGTTCCATGTAAGAGATGTTTTGATCGCTGTGAGTATCTTGCACAGTAATACAATGCAGTGTCTTCAGTTTTCATGTTATCCATTTTTATATATAACATGTTATTAGTGTTATCTCTGGAGATTGTAAATCTTCCTTTAAATTCATCACGATAGCGTTTGGTATTCCCATCTGGGCTAATATCAACTAGCCATTGTAATTTTCCTCTGATCTCTCTGACCCAGCCCATCCAGTAGCTGCTGAAAGTGAATCCAGAAGCTGTACAGGTCAGTGTGTGAGAGTTCCCCGGATTTATCACCGCTGGCTCTGATTGGGTAAGTAGTTCTGCCGACTGGACACCTGAAAATACACAATATAAAGTCATATATGAGCAAAAATGTCGCTTTATCTTCTATTACAATATTTTTACCTTCAGAATAATCTCACCTGATAACCATATCACCACTATAAAGAGGCTCAGTAAAGTCTTCATTATTGTGATTAATTTCTATCTATGCACTTAGGTGATATAGAAACATATTAACTGCTTATATATTCTATCAGAGATTTTAGAACAGGACATGGCATCATCTAATTTACATATCATGTGAAATATATGTGTCTACTGCTCTTATATGAGTTTGTGTCATTACATGTGAGCACAAACAGCTAAATTATATACACTACAGGTCAAAAGTTTTAGAACACCCCCTTTTTGCAAGTTTTTATTAAAATTTAAACAGCTCCAGTGAATTGAATAACCTGAGATGGTACAAAGGAAAGCAGTAACCTGCCAGAGGCAGAAAAAAAAAGAAAAAGTTTAAGTTAACAAAAACTGAAAAATGATGTACATATACAAAATGGTCTTTTTCGGTTAGGAAGTAATGGGTTAACAACTCACAGTTATTCTGCAGCAATATAAGTAAACTAAGCCTTGAACGTTTATGCTATGAATTCCTACAAGTGTCCCGACTTTTGTTGATTACTTACAAGCTTTCTGTTTTTATAAAATCAATGTTGAAGTAGACTGTGTTACTACACACCCTTAAAGGGGTTGTAAAGGTACAATTGTTTCCCCTAAATAGCTTCCTTTACCTTAGTGCAGTCCTCTTTCACTTACCTCATCCTTTAATTTTGCTTTTAAATGTCCTTATTTCTTCTGAGAAATCCTCACTTCCTGTTCTTTTGTCTGTAACTCCACACCGTAATGCAAGGCTTTCTCCCTGGTGTGGAGTGTCGTGCTCGCCCCCTCCCTTGGACTACAGGAGAGTCAGGAGACCCAATAACACACAGCTCCTTTCTCTATCTGCAACGTAGAGTAAGGTGACCAGATTTTTAAAATTAAATCCGGGGACATATTTTTTTTTCACTAGTAATGGCAACAATCAGCAACTCTCTGCCCGTCGCCTCACAGCCTCTCAAGTCTTACTCTTCGTGCCCCGGCTACTACTGGATGGGGAGTGGAGGAAGATCACTCCACCAGGGAAGGCAGAGAGATAGGCAGGTGACTGGCCAAGATTTTAACCAAGGCAGAAGAACATGCGAGCGAAGAGGCATGAATGGGCATGCACCCGAAACTGAAGAAATATTCCCTTTGCTCCGACCAGCACATGATCATCAGAAAGGGGCACAGATTCTGGGAAAAATACAACCCCCCTATGCTAATAGGCACGGTGGAGCGGGGGTGTGTAATTCTAATTTTTTTATTTTAATTCTGCACTGACTGTCCTTGAAATTGCCCCTGCCCCCTATTAAATCCAATCTGGGGACAAAACCAGGGACAGACTTGGTCCGGGGATAGTGTCCTCAATCAGGGGACTGTCCCCTGAAACTGGGGATGTCTGGTCACCCTAACGTAGAGAGTGTCCTAAATCTCCTGTAGTCCAAGGGAGGGGGCGAGCACGACACTCCACACCATAGAGAAAGCCTCGCATTACTGTGTGGAGTTTCAGACAGAAGAACAGGAAGTGAGGATTTCTCAGAAGAAATAAGGACATTTAAAAGCAAAATGGAAGGATGAGGTAAGTGAAAAAGGACTGCACTTAGGTAAAGGAAGCTATTTAGGAAAAAAAATTGTACCTTTTACAACCCTTTTAAGCAATATTTGGACAGTATTTTACTGCACGAAGTAGTATATTGCTCTCAAAATGGGGATATCAGTTCAGGCGTGGCATTGCTAGAGCAGACTTCCTCTCCTAGCTGGGAATGACTGCTCCAGTAAGGAGGGGGAAAGGATGCAACCAAAGTTAGGCAAATACTTGTGATAGGAAACTCCGTTATTATCACAAAGACCATGATTGCCAAAAGGTATGTTGTTTACCGGGCATTCGGGTTCAGCACACCGTGGATCAGATGTGCAGATTGTTGGTGGTGCCGGGGAGATCCCAGCAGCTAGACATGTGCAGACTGAAATATTTTGTTTCGTAATTTCGTTTTCATCCGGAAAATAAATTTATTTAGTTACTCCCGAAAATCATTTTGATTTATTTCGTTTTCGTCTGGAAAGTTTTCCTCCGAAAACGACGATTTTCGATGCTTTGTCAAATTTTCGTTGTTCAATTCGACAAAGCATTGAAAATCGTCATTCTGAATACAGTGAATAGGTAGAAATTGAACGACGAAAATTCAACGATTTTCGATGCTTTGTCGAATTTTCGTCGTTCAATTCCTACCTATATTCACTGTATTAACTGAATACAGCGAATAGGTAGGAATTGAACGACGAAAATTTGACAAAGCATCGAAAATTGTCGGGTCTGAACGAAAACGAAAATAAAGCATTTTTTATGTCGGATCTTTCGGTTTTCGTTTCTTGTGCTTTCGTTTTCGTTCGTTAAAACGATAACGAAAATACCTGATTTTCGGACGAAAATGCATTCTAACGAAAACAAATGCACATGTCCACCAGCAGCCATGGTACACAATTCCTTCTGGGTCCTGATTAAACCCACTACCTCCTATGCCCATTAATAATTCTGAAAACCATTTGTCTGTTTTGAACAGGCAGAAACAATGTTTCAATATATCAGCAGAAAGATACAAATATTTTCATCTCTTGCAACATGTGTAACAACTATACACACCGCTTGTCTTCACTCCATAAAAATGTGATGCCATCAAGTACCATGTCTCCTGCCTTCTCTGATTGCCTCAACCAACATGTCTGCATATCAGCCTTATTCCAGAAGGTTATATCACAAAAACCACTGGAGGAAAAACACTGCACACAATTTTTTTTCTCGAGAGCCATACTGAGAATGTCCTCAATAATAGTCTTTTGCACAACATACAAACCATTAGCCACCAACTTAGGCTTGGTTACAACCAGCTGAATCAAAGTTAGAGCATCTGCACTTACCACCATCATCTTTTCATCTACTCACCTATAACCAATCATAATGAATGGTTAGGCAAGCGATCACCCCTGTGCACTCCTGGCAGCAACCTACCCAATAACGGCAGGGGGTGTGCACTCAATGGAAACTCCCCCAGGCCAAGTGGGCCTAGTGATGGTCATTACTTATGGCCAAGATCACGCAGTAAGATTACACTGATATGAGCCAAAAGGTCAAGAATATTTGGGGAATGATTTGTCACTGAGTAGGCCAAGCCTGATGGTGACAGCACAATGCAGTTGGAGGATTCAAAAGCCGCTACTGAACTGAACAGCGTTTATAAATCCTCACATTGTTGTGTGCTGTCAATCAAAAGTAAAGTGGACCTGATAGGGAACAACAAAGAGTCACTTGCCTGACGAAGAGGTCCTGCGTGGCCTCGAAACTTGGAACTTTCTGTGATTCTTCATTCGCATAACATTTTTGGACATTATCTACGATCCATGGTGTGCTGGCAAATATGTTAATTTGTGTGATCGTTCCAGTGCCCAGCTGGTGATCGTTTTAGCTCTTACACTTTGTATGACAATTACTCAGTCATGCAACACTGTACCCAAATGATTTTGTTGTCCTTTTTTTCCTACAAACAGAGCTTTCTTTTGGTGGTATTTGATCACCTCTGTGGTTTTTATTTTTTGCGCTATTAATGAAAAAAGACAGAAAATTTGGAAAAAAAATATTTTTTCTTAGTTTCTGTGATAACATTTTGCAAATTTTTAATTTTTCTTCATAAATTTTGGGCACAATTTATACTGCTACATGTCTTTAATAAAAATAACCCAAAGTTTTTGGAAATTATTTGGTCTGTGTGAAATTTTTAGGGCCGGATTTACGTACCTTCTGCGGCGGCGTCGCGTAAGCTATTTACACTACGCCGCCGCAACTTACTGGAGCAAGTGCCGTATTCTCAAAGCACTTGCTCCGTAACTTGCGGCGGCGTAGTGTAAATGGCCCGGCGTTTCCCCGCGTCAATCGAAGGGGACGGCTTGTATTTAAATTAAGCGCGCCCCCACGCCGAACGAACTGCGCATGCGCCGCCCAAAAAAAAACCAGTGCGCATGCTCCAACTCACGTCGGAAAACGTCGATGAAACCGTCGTGAAAACAACGTGATCGTCACTATGCAATTCCCTATTCGTTAACGAAATAGACGACGCTGTCCTGACGCCATACTTAACATGGCATACGACAGAACTTCGTAAGCCTTCCCCTCATATAGCAGGGGTAGGTTAACGCTTACGGAAACAACGTAAATGATGATGAGGCGGCGTAAAAACTTTCGGGAATTGGCGTATTAGGCTCATTTGCATAGGCAAATGAGAAATCAACGTAAAGGCCACCTACCGGCCAGCGAAGGAATTACATCTAAGATCCGACGGTGTAAGTGTCTTACACCTGTCAGATCTACGCCGTATCTATGCGTAAGTGATTCTAGGAATCACACGCATAGATACCCAGGCAAAAAAACATAGATACGACGGTGTTTCTTGAGATACACCGTCGTATCTCTTTTGAGAATCTAGCCCTGAGAGTCTACAAGCTATAGTGCAAATCATAAAAAATGATCACATCTGATCACAAGCCAGGAAAGTACAAATGCCCACAGATGGCACTGATGAGGCGCCACAGATGGCACTGAGGCGGCACAGATGGCACTGAGATGGGTACTGATGAGATGGGTACTGATGTGCACCGATGAGGCCTGTGTACTGGTGGACACAGGTGGGCACTGATGAGGCGGCACAGGTGACACTAATGAGGCGGCACAGATGGCACTGACATGGGTACTGATGAGATGGGTACTGATGTGCACTGATTGACTGCGGCACAGGTGGGCATTGATGAGGTGGCACAGGTGGGCCCTGATGAGGTGGCACAGGTGGGCACTGATTGCAGATGTGCACTGAGGTGGCAGATGGGCACTGGGCACAGGTGGTACTGGGGGCACAGGTGGGCATGGTGGTACTGGTGGGCATGGTGGTACTGGTGGGCACATGTGGGCACGGTGGTACTGGTGGGCACAGGTGGACATGGTGGTACTGGTGGGCCCAGTGGTACTGGTGGGCCCGGTGGTACTGGTGGGTACGGTGGTACTGGTGGGCACGGTGGTACTGGTGGGCACTGTGGTACTGGGGGGCACAGGTGGTCCTGGGGGCACTGATTGGTCTCACTGGTTACTCATAGTTTGCTCTCCCTCCTCACACACGGTGTCTGTGTGAGGAGGAGAGAGCCGGCAATGAGAGATGATCTCATATGTTTACATATGAGATCATCTCTCATTGGCCGCACAGATCGCGCTGTAAATAGCCGCTGTGATTGGCTATTTACCGCGATCTGTGTTTGGCTGTGTCCAAGGGACATGGCCAGCACAGCAGTTCCCCGCTGCGTGCTCGGGAGCGCGCGTGGGGAACGAGGAAAGGGGCGGCCGTAAAAACACCTGTTAGAGAAGTAGAGCCGCGCTGCGGCCGTACATAGTCGTACGGCCGTCAGCTAGTGGTTAAACCTAAATTATAAATGAATATGGGCTTCTGTAATATAGGTTATAAAAAACCTTATTGAACCAACTTTAAAACCACAGCGCTGCTCCTAGACAGGGATGTATTTAGGTTTTGTGCTGCCCTAGGCCTGACTAAACTCATGCACCCCCTAATTTAAATATGACACACACCTTCCTGTCAAGGCCACACCCCTTGCAGTTTAAGACCCACCCTGAAATTTTCACGTGGAGACACTAGTTCTGATGGCCTGGGGGGGGGCAATGGATTCCCTCAATTTGCATAGATTTCCTCTCACTTCCTGTTTGGCTATGGGAAAGGAAGTGAAGGGAAATCTCTGAAATGGGACAGGGATGGTAAAAAATTTAAAGCGATCCCCATATCCCCCCCCCCCCCCCCCACAGTTGCAGAATGCCAACTGCCCACATACTGGAAGCAGTGCAGCCGATTTATGGGGGCGCTAAACTAATTTGCCTAACAGTGTAGCACAAGCCAGCGGAGACACTGTCCGTGCTGCCCCCCTGCAAAGTACTGCCCTAGGCCTGGGCCTTGTTGGCCTAGCCCAGGATACAGCATTGCTCCTAGATGCATATATAAATTCATGTGCTCTTTTTTTATTTATTTGTAAGAGCACATGAATTTATGCATGCAACTAGGAGCAGCTCTGTGGTTTTAAAGTAAGATTTATATACCTGTTTCTGACAGGGTCATGAAGTGGGTGCTTGCCAGAAAACGATTTACACAGCGTATCAAGAGACACACTGCGTAAATCCTAAGAATAGCCGGCGTATCTTTTTTTGCTATTCAGAAAACAAGATACGCCGGCTTTCTTCTAAGATACGAGTGGCGTAAGTCTGTTACCCCGTCGTGCACAAGTGAAAAAGATATTCAGCGCTGGAAAATAAATTATTAAACTAGAACCTAAACTATGCAAGCCAGCACTGGAGATAATTCATAAAAAATCCCAATAGCAAATATATATAGAAAAAGTGCAGCGCAAATATAAACAAATATAAATACTGTGACCAGTATATAAACTAAAAAGTGCATAGACAATAAATAATCGTGATAATAAGGTCCATGTGTGAAAAAAAAGTCCATAAATCAATCAATCCACAGCAAGATCCAGCAGACAAAGGATTCCAGAATGGAAGTGAAAAAGATGACACCAAAAGATATCCTCCACCAGTGACAGATGAACTCTCACCTCATTACTTTGACCCGTATGGATCTCAAAGCTTAATCTGTGTAATCAGAGCTCCAGCTGCCAGCTCCCATAGGAAACGAATGGATGGAAAAGACACCTTAGATCCAGACCCAATGGCTTAAACCGATCATAACATCATATGGAAAAAGAAAGGGAAAAATCTAGTGCTCTCTGGTAGAAAAAGACTTTTAATCAAGCAATAAAAAGTTGCACTCACATGTAAGGACACTCTGTAAGCCGAGTGTCAGCATAACAGCATGTAACAGCATGTGTACAGGACCGTCTCTCTGTACTCTGCAGCGATCGTGGGTGACGTTCTGCGTGGTTCCTTTCCCTGTACGCGTTACATCCCATGAGCAGGACTTCCTCAGCGTGGGTTAAGGGAACACACGCTAAAACGTCCCACTTGACCTATATTTATATGTAGCCTCAGCATATCCCCCAATCCCAACAGCATGCAGACGCCGCCCACAACAGCAGCTACAGCTAATCTGAGGAGCCAATGCTCCGGAATAGAGGCTGAGATAAGAGTTTATTAAAAGCAATGGTTATATATGACTAACAGTGACCAGTCAGACTTAGTCCGGTAAACAAAAGGAAAAATATTAAATATAAAATTCACCGGAGGAGTCTAATCATGTATTAGAACATAATCCTTATTGGTAAAATTAGATAAAATTGGTGCATATATGGCATGAATGCACTCTAAATTATATGCCAATATCAGAATATCATTAAAATAGAAAAACGTCAGCCACAATCGCCACATTAAGTGAATATGCAGAGAAGGCTATACTCAATATCAGCTATGGATAAGTGTACAACAAGAGATACAACATCATGAGCAAACAATCAATACTGTTACAATGTATAATCATGTTACAGATACAATCTGGAAAAAGAACAATGAAGACTAGAATTACAT
Source organism: Rana kukunoris (assembly GCA_029574335.1). Lineage (NCBI taxonomy): Eukaryota > Metazoa > Chordata > Amphibia > Anura > Ranidae > Rana > Rana kukunoris. The sequence continues at coordinate 268,424,596 of CM056049.1, read as the reverse complement.
GAAAATAGAATAGAATACAATAAAAGTAGAATAGAATACAATAAAATAAATAAATAAAATTGACTTTAAAATTGCCATAAAATTACAAATTAAAATACTCCAGAAAAAAACATCAGTCACCCTATAATTCACCTCATCTATCTGAGATGAAGCAATTTAGGTCAAACTCTACGTTCAAACCAGCCGGAGAGGCTACCTTGAGCTCAAAAATCCAGAAGGATTCCCGACGACTCAGTTGCCTGATAAAGTGTCCACCCCTCCAGTGTTTTGACACCTTCTCACCTCCTTTTTAAAAAGAACAACCTGTTACAAACCAGGAATCATTTTAAGGTCACTGATCGTAATGGCTTTATACCGCTTTCTAGTTGTCACCATAAGCTTTGGTTATGTAATATCCCAAAGGGCCAATTTGTTAGACTGCGTAGGAATTGCTCCTCTGAGGATGATTTCCTATCACAAGCCCAAATACTAGCAGAGAGATTTACACAAAAGGGGTATCCCCTACCGACTATCAATGAGGAAATTGAGAAAGTGAGGTCTATGGATAGAGGTACCATTGTTGCTGATAAACCTCCTGGTTTGGTGGCCAATGGAATTCCTAGCAATTATAAATTAATTTTGGACTACAACATACAACACAAAAAATTCGAGAGAATTGTAGCCAAACATTGGCCCATCTTAAAGGGGGATCTGACTTTAGGTCCTGTTCTCCATGAGCGCCCCCAATTCATATATAGGAAGGCTCCGGCATTAAGGAATTGTATTGCTCCAGGGGTCATAGATCCACCAATGGTTGCCCAACCTAGGTTATTTGATTTCTTATCAGGTTTTTTGACGCCTGTGGCAGGTGTGCCACTTGTAAACATGTTAAGAAAAATGTCAAAAAACGAAAAACTTTTACCTCCTCGGTCACGCATGTAGAGTACCCCATCAAACAATTGGTCACGTGTACCACTGAAGGGGTTGTCTATATGTTAGAGTGTGAATGCGGACTACAATATGTGGGGCGCACTTCTCGAGCACTCCACGTACGGATAGGGAAACATATTAGCTGTATTAAAAGAGGTATCAAAACTCATAGCGTATCCAGACACTTCAGACGACACCATCATCGTGACCCTAAGGGGTTAAAATTTTGGGGGATAGAGAAGGTGTCAAAACACTGGAGGGGTGGACACTTTATCAGGCAACTGAGTCGTCGGGAATCCTTCTGGATTTTTGAGCTCAAGGTAGCCTCTCCGGCTGGTTTGAACGTAGAGTTTGACCTAAATTGCTTCATCTCAGATAGATGAGGTGAATTATAGGGTGACTGATGTTTTTTTCTGGAGTATTTTAATTTGTAATTTTATGGCAATTTTAAAGTCAATTTTATTTATTTATTTTATTGTATTCTATTCTACTTTTATTGTATTCTATTCTATTTTCATGCAATTCTAGTCTTCATTGTTCTTTTTCCAGATTGTATCTGTAACATGATTATACATTGTAACAGTATTGATTGTTTGCTCATGATGTTGTATCTCTTGTTGTACACTTATCCATAGCTGATATTGAGTATAGCCTTCTCTGCATATTCACTTAATGTGGCGATTGTGGCTGACGTTTTTCTATTTTAATGATATTCTGATATTGGCATATCATTTAGAGTGCATTCATGCCATATATGCACCAATTTTATCTAATTTTACCAATAAGGATTATGTTCTAATACATGATTAGACTCCTCCGGTGAATTTTATATTTAATATTTTTCCTTTTGTTTACCGGACTAAGTCTGACTGGTCACTGTTAGTCATATATAACCATTGCTTTTAATAAACTCTTATCTCAGCCTCTATTCCGGAGCATTGGCTCCTCAGATTAGCTGTAGCTGCTGTTGTGGGCGGCGTCTGCATGCTGTTGGGATTGGGGGATATGCTGAGGCTACATATAAATATAGGTCAAGTGGGACGTTTTAGCGTGTGTTCCCTTAACCCACGCTGAGGAAGTCCTGCTCACGGGATGTAACGCGTACAGGGAAAGGAACCACGCAGAACGTCACCCACGATCGCTGCAGAGTACAGAGAGACGGTCCTGTACACATGCTGTTACATGCTGTTATGCTGACACTTGGCTTACAGAGTGTCCTTACATGTGAGTGCAACTTTTTATTGCTTGATTAAAAGTCTTTTTCTACCAGAGAGCACTAGATTTTTCCCTTTCTTTTTCCATATGATGTTATGATCGGTTTAAGCCATTGGGTCTGGATCTAAGGTGTCATTTCCATCCATTCGTTTCCTATGGGAGCTGGCAGCTGGAGCTCTGATTACACAGATTAAGCTTTGAGATCCATACGGGACAAAGTAATGAGGTGAGAGTTCATCTGTCACTGGTGGAGGATATCTTTTGGTGTCATCTTTTTCACTTCCATTCTGGAATCCTTTGTCTGCTGGATCTTGCTGTGGATTGATTGATTTATGGACTTTTTTTCACACATGGACCTTATTATCACGATTATTTATTGTCTATGCACTTTTTAGTTTATATACTGGTCACAGTATTTATATTTGTTTATATTTGCGCTGCACTTTTTCTATATATGTTACCCCGTCGTATCTTAGTTGCATTATTACGCTGGCCGCTAGGTGGCGCTTACGGCGGTTTTCGAGTAATATATGCAAATGAGCTATTTACGCCGATTCCCTAACGTACTTGCGGCGGCGCGTCGTAGTTTATGTCGTTTGCGTAAGCGTTAGAGCAGCGTAATTGTACGTCGGTTACGTCGTTTACGTAAATCGTTTGGGAATGGGGCTCGACGTCAGTTACGTTCACGTCGTTTACATTGAGGAAAACCGACGTGATTTCACGCATGCGCACTGACGGCGCATGCGCGTCTAAAAAAACATGAATTACGTGGGGTCATGATTCATTTACATGAATCACGCCCCCACTTCATTCATTTGAATTGCGCGGCCTTAAGCCGCAACACATACGTTACGCCTCTTTCTGAATAAAGAACTTGCGCAAATATTTACAGCGGCGTAACGTATCGGGGATCCACGGATCTTTCTGAATCTGGCCCAATATTTTTTACTTTTTGCTATAATAAATATCCCAAATGTTTAAAAAAAAAATCTCAGTTTAGGCCGATATGTATTCTTCTTCATATTTTTGGTAAAAGAAAAATAGGGGATAGATTTATGGCATTTTTATTATTATAATTTTTTTACTAGTAATGGTGGTGATCTGCGATTTCTATTGTGACTGTGACATTGCGGCGGACAGATCAGACACTTTTAAACACTATTTTGGGACCAATGACATTTATACAGCAATCAGTGCTATAAATATGCACTGATTACTATGTAAATGTCACTGGCAGGAAAGGAGTTAACACTAGGGCCGCGTACACACAAGCAAATTTATCTGCTGAAACCGGTCCGACGGACCGTTTTAGCAGACAAATTCGATCGTGTGTACGGGCGAGCAGACAGGTTTTTCCAGCAGACAAATTTTAAAGCATGCTTTAAAATCTGTCTGCTGGAAACCCGTCTGTCCGACATGTCCACTGGTTAGTACACTAACCAGCGGACATATCTGTCCGCACATGCGTCAAATGGATTTGATGCATGCGTGGAAGTATTTTACTTCCTGGTTCGGTGACGTGGCGGCGTCAACGTCACTGCCACGTCACCGCGCTGTCTGCCGGCGGGCATTTTGGTTTGATCGTGTGTACACGATCAAACCAATATATCCCGGGAGACAAATCCGATCAAAACGGTCTGTCAGACTGATTTAATCGGATTTGTTTAGTCGTGTGTATGCGGCCCTGGGTAAATCAAGGGGTCAAATGTGTTACCTACGGAGTGATTGTAACTGTGGGGGGATGAGAATGACTAGGGGAGGAGACTGATCGATGTTCCTATATACTAGGAACACACAATCTGTCTCCTCTCCTGTGGCAGGACATGGATCTGTGTGTTAACACACACAGATCTACATTCCTGCTCTGTCACCAGAAATCGTGGGCACCGGGCATGTGCATCGGCTCCCGAGTGACGCGGCAATCAGGTAGTGAAGCCTTCCCTACTGTGCATGCGCGAGTCATGCTGCGCATCCTGACTGGTCCCTGCTGTCTTCTAGAACTTGTGTGTCTCCCAGAAGACAGCGGGGGGGGGGGGGGACTGGACATGGCGTAGATCTCCACATATTCTTCTGCGATCTATCACCGGAAGTGGGAGCAAATACCTGTGTTAGACAGGTATCTGCCCCCTCCTGAAAGGTGGCAAATGTGACACCGGAGGGTGGTAGGTACCTGATACATGGAAGTTGAAGTTCTATTTTTTGGGTGGAAGTCTGCTTTAAAGTGAGTTCAGAACCATTCCATGTCCATGTGTAGAAGTTTACTGGCTGTATCACCATTGGGGTCAGGTTGTGCTGCACAGTGCACACTACACTGGATACCTGTAAAATAGCTAAGTACCCCTTTTGCTATAGATGCTCTGTACTTTTCAGGAACACAGCTAATATGTAGTGGAAAAAGAACTTCAAGGCAGTAGAAAGTGACATTATATATGTGTAAACATTCTAACGTAGATGACTAGATTTGCCACATGCTTTCCCAGGGTACATAACAAGCAGAGCGTTTAATATAAACGTTCCTATGATGTCACAAAGGGAGTATATATCCATTCGTACAAACCAAGCAGAGTGTGATTGCCTTTTTATATCTAGGATTTAACATTAAATGTTACTACTGCCATCTGCTGATCAAATGAGAGAGGGAAAGATGAGTTTTTGTTCTATCTAAGAGATGTTTTTATCACTGTGTCTCTTGCACAGTAATAGACAGCAGAGTCTTCAACTTTCATGTTGTCCATTTTCAGATATACCATGCTTTTACTGTTATCTTTGGAGATTGTGAATCTTCCTTTAACCTCATTATTATATTGTATGTTACCCGAATCATACACAGCACACAGCCATTGTAATTTTCCTCCAATCTCTCTCACCCAGTTAATCCAGTAGCTACTGAAAGTGAATCCAGAACCTTTACAGGTCATTGTGTGAGAGTTCCCCGGCTTTACCACCGCTGGCTCTGATTGGGTAAGTTCTGCAGACCGGACACCTGAAATTACACAATATAAAGTTTTATATATGAGCAAACATGTCACTTTATCTCTACATGACTTTCACCTTTAGGATCATCTCACCTGATAACCATATCACTGCAATAAAGAGGCTCAGTAAAGTCTTCATTATTGTGAATAATTTGTATGTGTGCTTTTGGGTGATGTCTGTACATATCAACTGCCTATATATGAGAGAACAGGAAATGGCATCATTTACTTTGCATAGCATATTACATATATGGATGTGTTGTTCTTATACCAATGTGTGATTAGCAGAAAAAAAAAACAAGATGTTGATAAACCATCTGCTTTTATTATTTTAGCTTTTTCTATTTAAAAAAACTATAGTGTACATAGTGGGATTGTAAATAATCAAATGCAGGGCTTGGACAAAGGGTGAGCAGGAGGGTGGCTGCACTGGGCACTGTGGTATCAGGGCCGGATTTGCTCTCCCAGCCACCCGAGGCCAGGTTCTGCGCAATGCACCCGCTCCCCTCCCCGCCAACCGAACCACCCCCCCCCCCAAATCACGCCACAGTTAGTTCAAATATTATTTTTCTTTTTTTTTTTACTTTTTTTTTTAAGCTTGTTGTTTACTTTTTTTTTGATAATTTTCTTATTATTTTTAATATTATTTTTCTTATTCTTTACGTTTTAATTACTTTTTTATTTTAATAATTTAATTATTATTTCTTATTTATTTATTTTTTCATGACGCCCCTCTGCACCCTGCCGCCCCGAGGCCCGGCCTTGTGGGAAATCTGGGCCTGCGTGGTATAATGTGAGGTGGGGAGCACCATGAGGAGATTGAGGGGGGAGGCAATTTGTGTTGGGAGGAGGCATTTGGGTGGCAGAAGGGGATAAGAATTGTTCTAGGAGGGGAATGTGTGTGTGCTAGGAGTGGTGGTTCAGTGGGATTTTCTGGAAGAGGGGTGGGAGAAGAAAAGGGTATATCTTTGGGGTTTATGCTAGAAAAGGTGATATGGTAAGGGGGGGGTTCTTTTTTGGGGGGGTCTTTTTGGGGGGGGGGATTTGTGCTAGTAGTAATGATTGGGGTGTTTGTGCTGTGGAATATTTGCGCAAGGGGGGGGGGGGATTTGGAGTAGTAAGAATGTGTAACCAGAGGGGACATTTGAGGGGTGGAGGAGTTGTGATTTTCTTTTTGGGGGGGCTTTTGTGCTGGGTGGATTTGGGGATGGAGGGAGCAGAGTTTTGTTCTGGGAGGGGGAAATTTCAGCAGGGGGTGGATTTGTACTAGGAGAAGGGGGGATTCATGCAGATCAGTGCCCCATTTGGGGGGGTTTGCTGAGACATAATGCTCATACATCCTGGTGGGGCACAGTTTGGCATGTTCGCCCTGGGCTCTAGGTGACCTTGTCTCGCCACTGCTCAGATGACAATCAAATAAGTACTAAATGTGTTTATATAATAAATACATTCAAACAAAATTGCTTGATGTTCACAACAACTAACCTGACTTTTTCTTTTACAATGATGTACAACATAGTGTCGTGCAAGATACAAATTAAGGAGCATATTTATAAAACAGTAAATCCAACATTCTGAAACCATTCTCTGCAGGAGAACTTTCCAGATCCACATGCTCTAAATAACAGTGATTGATTCTCTACCAGAGTATGTTTGGTGAAAGTAACATTCACAGCTTTATTAAAGAGACCCTAAAAGTGATTGCAAAGTATATGTAGCGCTTCTCCCTCAGGAGCCGCTTAGCAATAATGTAAGTGCAAGGACCAATAAGAAAGACACGTTATGATAAAACCCAGAAATTGTCTTTACTGTAGGGTTTTCTGTGGATTTTCTGTGGAAAAGTAATGAACAGTAACAATCAATCAGTAATGTCAAGTGAATCAGTTGAAAAATAATAACTAAAACCCAGATCAATATAGCTCAATACTGTATTCAAGCTGCTATCAGGGGATTCCCAACCTGAGAATAGCCCCAAGAGCAGAGGCAAACACTTAGCAATGACAATCCCATAGCAGATTGGTTACCTCAGTATAAATTGGCTCTATGAGTTCAGGCAGGAGAAGAGCAGAAGAATGATCCTTTCTTATTGCAGACCTCTCCGTTCTGTCTCCTGACACCATAGGCCCACCAACAAACGTACTCAAATCAACATTTAGTAGCTTAGCTTCCCAGATAAACTGTCCCACACACCCACTACATATACAGAGCCTTGGACATGTGTGAGAGTGCCTGTATGGCACCAGTAACTTCAGTCCCTTTGAACAAGGATGATGTTTTTTATCTTTAGCTAGCCACTCTGATTGGTGCACTTAAACTCCTGAATAGTAAGGCCAAACAACAAAACTGACCCAGATTATCAAGTAAAGAATGCAGCATCTTCCTCTGCAAGGTGAAAGGACAATGGTGTCTGTATACAGGGCCTCCGTATCTGAATGGCCTTGTGCCCTGCAGCACTACAGGTTTTAGCAAGGTAACCAAGAGCAATGATGTCTGTATACAGTGTTCATAAAGCTGGATGGGCAAAGTGAAACACCTCTGTGTGCAGTGCATGGGTGTCCGCTCCATAGGGCGGATCCCGGGCCAGATGTCACACAGGCACAGCGAGCAGAGTGAAGCCGCCTCCCCCACCTGCTGTGTCTGTTCCGCGCTGATGGCTGATCTGAGGTACTAAATAGGATGGGGGAGGGGGGTCCGTCTGTGCTGAAGGGGGGGTTTGTGCTGAATAGGGGGGTCCATTTGCGCTGAAGGGGGGGTCTGTACTGAAGGGGGGTCCATCTCTGCTAAAGGGGGGTGTGTGCTTAAAGGGGGTCCATCAGTGCTGAAGGGGGGTCTGTGCTGAAAGAGGGGTCTGTGTGGAATGGGGGGGTCTGTGCTGAAGGGAGGGTCCATCTGTGCTGAATGAAGGGGTCTGTGCAGAATGGGGGGTCTGTGCTGAAGGGGGGGTCAATCTTTGCTGAATGGACAGGTCTGTGCTAAAGGGGGGGGGTTGTGCTGAAGGGGGGGTCCATCTGTTCTGAAGGAGGGTCTGTACATTTTCTAGGCTATATTTATATGGGCATGGAGTGACGTTGAATTATCTCAAGAGCTATTTCACACTGCCAGCCGGCCGCGATATCAGTAAAAAAGCGGCGCTTTACCATCGTTTTAGCCGGGGCGCTTTTAACTCCCACTAGGGTTAAATGCAACTGTATTGCCGCTGCCGAAAGGGCCCCCCCCCTGAAAAAAATCAGCGGACGCCCATGGTGCAGTGTCCTTGTTTTCTGCAAATGGGCAAATGCACTCTCATCTAATCCTGCTGTCAGGCCCAACCAAACGTCCTGGAAACAGACAGGCTCTTCTGATGACCTAATATGCACCTGGGATCCCCTTTTCACAGGCCGAATGTCTCCAACTGGCTGTGGAGCTTGTAAATGAACTGTGGACTGACTCGGGAGGCAACACTTCTACCCTGAGTCCAGTCTCTTCCCCTGCCTCATGTTGACTGAATTCCCTCAGGCAAACAAAATGGAGTCTTTGGTTCCTTTTCTCCAGAGCATGCTGACTCTTGTAGTTTCATACAGTTCAGTGAGTGAGAAACTTATATAGCGCAACACATGCAAACTGAATCGCCTCTGGGGGCCTGTTATCCATTCCCTGGGCCCACAGAAAAGATGGGTCTTGATCTTTATCCTGAAGGCCAGGTGGTTTACCTCCAACCGAATGTTGGTTGGTAGAGCGTTCCATAGTCTGGGACCTTGGACAGCAAAACTTTGTTCTCCTTTGGACTTGTATCTGGTTTTGAGTATCTGGAGTAGATTTTGGTTGGTGGATTGCAGAATGCGATTGGTGTTGTGAGCTTTTAGTTTTTCGCATAGATATTGGGGGACATTTCCCAGAATACACTTATGCGTTAGACAGAGTGCCTTGAAAGTGATGCTGTCTTTTACTGGCAACCAATGAAGGGATCTCAGTGAAGGTGAAATTGATTCCCATGGTTTTTTCCCAGTCACAAGTCGAGCGGCTGTATTTTGAACGACTTGCAGATGAGTGATTTGGTACTTTGGGAGTCCAAGATAGAGGGCATTTGCATAGTCAAGTCTGGAGTTGATAATTGTTCCCACCACGACTGCTATGTCTTTTTTTGGGATACAGGGAGTGAGTCTGCGTAGTAGGCGCAGCAGGTGGTGAGATCCGCTGACTACTGACCCTATTTGTGCATCCATTGTCATGTTGGTGTAGAAGATGACTCCAAGACTTTTGACTTTGGTGCTAGGGGTGATGGTTTGACCCAGAAAGGGCGGGGGTGTCCATGTTGTTGCGGGATGAATCTTTCAATTGGCCTGAAACAGGAGAAGTTCTGTTTTTGAGCAATTGAGTTTAAGATGACTCTTAGTCATTCAATTTTCTATCAAAGAAAGGCATTTCTCTAGTCCGAAATAATGATCCTTTTTGTTGCAGATGCGAAAATATAGTTGTGTGTTGTTTGCAGTGGTAAAGTAACTTCTGGTTACTGATGATTTCAAAAAGAGGGCGGAGATAGATATTGAACAGAACAGGAGACAATGGAGATCCCTGGGAGACTCCACATGACACCGTGCGTTTTTCAGAAGAGAAAGGGCCAAGTTTCACTATTTGTGATCGGTTTTCCAAAAAGGAGAAGAACCAAGGTAAATCACATTCCGCAACTCCGGCTACTTCAACTAGCCGAGTCAACAATAATTGGTGGTCTATCGTATCAAACGCTGAGCTTAGGTCCAGCAGTACTAGAAGACAGGATTCTCCTTCGTCTGCGGCCTCTAGAGCGTCATCCTATATTTTGAGCAGTGCTGTTTCTGTCCCGTGACCAGGACGGAAACCGGACTGGAATGGGTCAAGTAGTTTGTGGGTGTCCAAATGACGTTGTAGCTGTTGTACAACTACTGTCTCCATTACCTTGGAGAAGTCATTTAGGGCTGTTATGGGACGATGGTGGTTTGGGTCTTTCGGGTCCAGGGTGTTTTTTTTTAGAATTGGTTTGATTATACCTTGTTTCAGCAGGGGTGGCACCACGCCTTCCTTGAATGACTGGTTTATGAGCTGCATGATAGCTGGTGCCAGAATATCGGCACATTCTTTCAGCAGTTTAGTGGGAATGATATCATTGGGTGCTGTGCTATTTCGCAGAGTCCCAATGATATTTTTAATGGCATCGATGGAAATGGGTTTTAGAGTGAAGTTAGATGATTGTGGCGGTATTATTTGAGTGTTAGGTTTGAGATTTGGGGGGGGGGTCATTGACGGTTCTATTTTGCTGTATACATTCACGGATTCTTTCAATTTTATTGATGAAATAATCCGATAATTCGTTGCAAAAATCTTGTAAATCAGAATCACAATTCTAGACAGACTGGGTTCATGGTCTTGGTGACTAGATTGAAGAGTTCACAGGGGCGGTTTAGGGCATTGGTGATAATATTGGAAAAATGATTTTTTTTGGCAATAAAGATTTCTTTATGGTATTTTTTTGTTATTATCTTATAGATAGTGTGATTTTCTTCTGAAGAGCTTCTTTTTCCAGGCTGCTTCAGCTCTTCTGCACTCTTGCTTTAGCAATGACAGCTGGAGTTGTTTTTTCTGATGCACGTTGTGCGTTTTGGCGCTACTAAGTCAGCTGCCTGTAGTAGAGCCTGGTTTATGGCATCAAGAGTTTCTGTGGCTGTTTGATGTGGTTGGATTGTTCTTATTTTGTTCGCTAATGTAGTTTTGAAGAGCTCTGAATGGAGTTCAATCTGAATGTGAAACTTGAGTCCTGGGACTACAATTCCCTTTGCTCCCTGGTGGTAATCACTCTGCTGACAGGATATGATGACACAGTGTCATCGTTGGCACTAGAGGGAAATAGTGTTTGCAGAGTGTCTTCTGATACTGCAGGTAAGAAAGCCAACTCCCTGCTATATATATATATATATATATATATATATATTTTTTTTTTTAAATACCAAACATGTCTCTGCGTCGGATGTTATGTAATCTTAAGGTTTCCTCTGGATCTGATCTTTCCATTCCTTCCACATTGTGACCCCTGCAATTTTATGTTAGATAACTCTTTCAACTCAATGTAGCAAGGTGCCCTGACCCCTAGAGGCCTAATGGTGACCTGCAGAGTCAAGGAGAGCTGACATCCTTCTTTGTGGAGTGGGTTACCAGGCATGGTGGGTGAGATGCAAGAAGAAATGCTGGGCGCCAGTCACTTTTTGAATGCGAACAAAACAGATTTATTGTCTCTAAACAAGAACTGGGGGAGAGAGGGTTAGGCCCAGGACCCACTTGAGCTAATTGGCATACTCTGCGACTTCTAAAGGTAGGCAGCTATACAGTGGACGGCCTCCAGCTGGATAACACTTCTGTATAGGTAAAACCGCTGTCTCCAATGGCAACTAATCTTGCAACAGTCAATAGAAGGTAGTTGTACATAACCCTTGGTAACACAGAACAGACCGTTTCTTATCTCACAATATCTCACTCTAAATCTTCACTCACTGAGCTCCCAGTCTCTCACTAGACTTCCAGATCCCAGTCGTCACTGGATCCCCCTGAGCTCTTCCACAGCTATCCCACTGTATACTCCTCACCCCCGATATCCTGCCGGGGTCCCTGGCTTGGCACTTGCTGAAGCTTTTCCACTTCTTTACTGTCCTTGGTTGGTGAGAACACTGCTCTGGTACTTGTTCAAGCTTAGTCACTGTAGTCTCCGGTAGGAAAATTGATGGTCCCTTAGTGGCGACAGCTTCCCTTCTACCTATGAACACAACTGGTTCCCTGTTCGGCTGAACCTTGTCAACTTGGTTGGACTCCAATTCTGCAGTCCCAACCCTACGCTGCTTCTCCTACTCCTGGATAGGTCTCAGGCAGCCTAGCAGCCAGGTGTCCCCGGGATATGACTCAGGTTTATGGCCTAGCAGCCTGGGGCGACCTAACACACATCCACCTAGACAGCTGTCCAGGTGGCACAGAAACCCCAATCACCTGACTCCACTCAAATAAATAGGCACCCCAGCTGGCTAAGGGACTAAAGAAATCCCAGGCAATTGTCTGAGATACCCCATCCATTCATACTCTGACCTTGCGAAGCCCCTTGTCATTCTAATGTCACCAGCCACAGTGCCACCTAGTGACAGAAGAGAAAGGGTGCAGCAATTCCAGAATTAGAGGGAAATCAATTGATCTTCTAACAATTAGCCAGGAAAATTATCATCTGGCAAACTAAATTTATTAGCAACCCTGCCTAAACACCAGGGTGTCCCCCCTCCCCTTTCCCCTGACTAGGAAACCACGTCTCAGGCCGCGTACACACACCAGAGAACCTCGACGGGCAGAACACATCGTTCCGCCCGTCGAGGCTCTCTGCCGGCCGTCGAAATCGGCGACCCGCCCGTCGGGAATGGGAACCAGCCATTCTTCCAGGCGGGCCGTTGAGGAAATAGAGAGCGTGCTCTCTATTTCTGCTCGACGGGCTTCCCGACGGGAAGCTCACCGAGACCGTACACACGGCCGAGGTCCTCGCTGGAATGCACATTCCAGCGAGGTTCTCGCTGGTTTTCAGCGAGAACCTCGGCCGTGTGTACACCGCCTCAGAGATTGCAAAGAAAAATGGAACTCTTAAACCTGAGAGTGAATGCCCTGGCAAAAACTGGGATAGGTAGGGTAATTGGGAGGGATAAACAAGATAGCAGTACCTGTGGCGTACCACATGAAATAAGTATACATTGTATACAGTTGCAATAAAAAGTATGTGAACCATTTGGAATAATATAGATTTCTGCACAAATTGGTCATACAATGTGATCAGATCTTCATCAAAGTCACAACAATAGACAATCACAGTCTGCTTAAACTAATAACATGCAAAGAATTAAATGTTACCATGTTTTTATTGAACACATCATGTAAACCTTCACAGTGCATGTGTAAAAAGTTTGTGAACCCCTAGACTAATGACATCTCCAAGAGCTAATTGGAGTGAGGTGTCAGCCAACTAGCTGAGATGAGATTGGAGGTATTGGTTACAGCTGCCCTGCCCTATAAAAAACACACACCAGTTCTGGGTTTGTTTTTCACAAGAAGCATTTCCTGATGTGAATGAGGCTTTGCACAAAAGAGCTCTCAGAAGACCTACGATTAAGAATTGCTGACTTGCATAAAGCTGGAAAGGGTTATAAAAGTACCCCAAAAGCCTTGCTGTTCATCAGTCCACGGTAAGACAAATTGTCTATAAATGTAGAAACAGGAATAGGAAAAGGGTGCAATCAGCGCAAGATGATGAGGAAAATTACAAAAAAATATATATATATATAAAAAAGTATTAGTGAAAATAACTCCAAGGTTAAATTTTCTGTGAATGCTAGCTGAACACAAAGAAAACTTTCACAAAATTCCCACAAATAGATACAACATAGAAATAGTGCAGCGCAAACAATACAATATAATGTCTTTAATGGTGCTTCTCAGGCACCATATATCAAAGTTCTGTGTAAATATAAACAAAAAATAAAAAGTGATATATTGCACCAATGAAATGATATATTACACCAATAAATAAGTGCATAGAATATCTAAACGAATGTCCATATAATAATCTGTGCAGAAGATCCAATTTTCCAATTGGTCTAATTAAAGTCCACCAGGGTGCAAACGTGATGAGAATTGATCCAATAATTAAATTGATCTAATTAAAATCCACCAGAGTGCAAACGTGATGAGAAGATATACGGTGATCCCACCACCAAATGGGTATTCTACTATTACCTCCAAGAAAGACCACTGTTTTACCAGATGGTCATACTGCGCATAAGTATCCAACAGGAAGCCCAGGAAAAAGATGTTATGTAGAATCCTCACATGTCAGGCATGATAATGGCAAAGCAAAAAGAGAAAAAAACAAACATCTAAGAGCTTCCATAAAAACCAGGGATTTATTGCAGCATATAGCATACAGCTTACTCACATTTGGTGAGGAAATAAAAAGCATCAACGAAAACCATAAGGACCGGACGGAGAGGTTACTTCAGGAAGAGGTTCAGATCATGAACGAGCGACTGTACGGGTGATTCCTGTCCCCGGACGCGTTGCGTAATAAATTACTTCTTCAGCAGGGCAGGGATTCAAACAGTCGCGCGCTGTCTTAAAAACGCTGCTTAACCCGGAAGGATAACGTCACATGAAACGTAATGACGTATAGGGTTCAATTCAGCGTCATAAGAGGTGCTAGCAGCTTGCAGAATAATCAGATGCCGTCCTTCTAACGTGATGACGCGGTACGGCACGTCTCCTCGTCATTACACGTTACAATAACTTTATTGTCCCGCAACAAGACGGTCAGGACGACATAAAAAATAATACTAAGGTGTCGCCATCTTGTGGGTGAAAAGCATAAATACATATATATTATATAACAGCGCTCGGTCAGATCAGAACCTCTTTGATATGCATATAGACAAATAAAATTGAACATATCCTATTTAATTGTTACAATAAAATAAAAACCACTATTAATAATAAAAATAAATAAAAACATCTACAGGACACAAGTGGAATAAAGGATCTACATAAAAATACGATCCATTTACCGATCTCCATAAATCTAAATTCAAATTATATTTAAATACCACTATATTAAATAACTAAAATGAACTAAAAAACATTTATTTGTTGGATATAAAACAATTTAAGTCAAATTCTACATGTAGAATTTGACTTAAATTGTTTTATATCCAACAAATAAATGTTTTTTAGTTCATTTTAGTTATTTAATATAGTGGTATTTAAATATAATTTGAATTTAGATTTATGGAGATCGGTAAATGGATCGTATTTTTATGTAGATCCTTTATTCCACTTGTGTCCTGTAGATGTTTTTATTTATTTTTATTATTAATAGTGGTTTTTATTTTATTGTAACAATTAAATAGGATATGTTCAATTTTATTTGTCTATATGCATATCAAAGAGGTTCTGATCTGACCGAGCGCTGTTATATAATATATATGTATTTATGCTTTTCACCCACAAGATGGCGACACCTTAGTATTATTTTTTATGTCGTCCTGACCGTCTTGTTGCGGGACAATAAAGTTATTGTAACGTGTAATGACGCGGAGACGTGCCGTACCGCGTCATCACGTTAGAAGGACGGCATCTGATTATTCTGCAAGCTGCTAGCACCTCTTATGACGCTGAATTGAACCCTATACGTCATTACGTTTCATGTGACGTTATCCTTCCGGGTTAAGCAGCGTTTTTAAGACAGCGCGCGACTGTTTGAATCCCTGCCCTGCTGAAGAAGTAATTTATTACGCAACGCGTCCGGGGACAGGAATCACCCGTACAGTCGCTCGTTCATGATCTGAACCTCTTCCTGAAGTAACCTCTCCGTCCGGTCCTTATGGTTTTCGTTGATGCTTTTTATTTCCTCACCAAATGTGAGTAAGCTGTATGCTATATGCTGCAATAAATCCCTGGTTTTTATGGAAGCTCTTAGATGTTTGTTTTTTTCTCTTTTTGCTTTGCCATTATCATGCCTGACATGTGAGGATTCTACATAACATCTTTTTCCTGGGCTTCCTGTTGGATACTTATGCGCAGTATGACCATCTGGTAAAACAGTGGTCTTTCTTGGAGGTAATAGTAGAATACCCATTTGGTGGTGGGATCACCGTATATCTTCTCATCACGTTTGCACTCTGGTGGATTTTAATTAGATCAATTTAATTATTGGATCAATTCTCATCACGTTTGCACCCTGGTGGACTTTAATTAGACCAATTGGAAAATTGGATCTTCTGCACAGATTATTATATGGACATTCGTTTAGATATTCTATGCACTTATTTATTGGTGTAATATATCATTTCATTGGTGCAATATATCACTTTTTATTTTTTGTTTATATTTACACAGAACTTTGATATATGGTGCCTGAGAAGCACCATTAAAGACATTATATTGTATTGTTTGCGCTGCACTATTTCTATGTTGTATAAATGTAGAAAGTTCAGCACTGCCGCTTCACTCCCTAGGAGTGGCCGTCCTGTAAAGATGACTGCAAGAGCACAGCGTAGACTGCTTAATGAGGTGAAGAAGAATCCTAGAGTGTCAGCTAAAGACTTACAAAAGTCTCTGGCATATGCTAACATCCCTGTTAGTGAATCTACGATATGTAAAAGACTAAACAAGAATGGATTTCATGGGAGGATACCACAGAGGAAGCACTGCTGTCCAAAAAAAAAAAACATTGTTGCATGTTTACAGTTTGCACAAGAGCACCTGGATGTTCCACAGCAGTACTGGCAAAATATTCTGTGGACAGATGAAACCAAAGTTGAGTTGTTTGGAAGAAACACAGAACACTATGTGTGGAGAAAAAGAGGCACAGCACACCAACATAAAAACCTCATACCAACTGGGAAGTATGGTGGTGGGGGGATCATGGTTTAGGGCTGCTTTGCTGCGTCAGGGCCTGGATGTATTGCATTCATTGAAGGAAAAATGAATTCTCAAATTTATCAAGACATTTTTCTGGAGAACTTAAGGCCATCTGTCCACCAGCTGAAGCTCAACGGAAGATGGGTGTTGCAACAGGACAACAACCCAAAGCATAGAAGTAAATCAACAACAGAATGGCTTAAACAGATAAAGAAATGCCTTCTGGAGTGGCCCAGTCAGAGTCCTGACCTCAATCCGATTGAGATGCTGTGGCATGACCTCAAGAAAGTGATTCACACCAGACATCCCAAGAATATTGCTGAACTGAAACAGTTCTGTAAAGAGGAATGGTCAAGAATTACTCCTGACTGTTGTGCACGTCTGATCTGCAACTACAGAAAATGTTTAGTTGAAGTTATTGCTGCCAAAGGAGGTTCAACCAGTTATTAAATCCAATGGTTTACATACTTTTTCCACCTGCACTGTGAATGTTCACATGGTGTTTTCAATTAAAACAAGGTAACATTCAATTATGTGTGTGTTATTAGTTTAAGCAGACTGTGATTGTCTATTGTTGTGACTTAGATGAAGATCAGATCACATTTTATGACCTATTTGTGCAGAAATTAATATCATTTCAAAAGGGTTCACATACTTTTTATTGCAATTGTATGTACATAGGCAAGTGGCAGTCCGCACAAGGGCAGATAAATAAAAGACAATATTTACAATTTTACATGTAGCATACCCCTAAGAACAAGGGAGAAACACAGTAACAGCAGACTCATCACTTATCTATCTACTATATACACCTGAAAAATAGAAAATATTAGCATTATTATACAGGCGGAGGTCACTGTCTTTCCTTAGCCAAGAAAGATGTAATGGGTGCAGGAAAACCTGAAAGAGAGAATAGACAGCATAGAAAATGTATCCCATTCCTACAATACAGTGTAGCATATACATAAGTGAATGTTAAGCAAATGTTAATTACCCTCAGCTGCGAGCAGCAAAAAAGTGCAAATGCACACTATGACATATCCTAATCTATATATATATATATGATAATTATGACTATATCTAAGCACATATATAGATGAAAATTGGGCCCTACCCCCTAGAGCAGTGATGGCGAACCTTGGCACCCCAGATGTTTTGGAACTACATTCCCCATGATGCTCATGCATTCTGCGGTGTACTAGAGCATAATGGGAAATGTAGTTCCAAAACATCTGGGGTGCCATGGTTCGCCATCACTGCCCTAGAGGGTGCCAACCCTTTTCACGACAATCCTAAAGAAGAACTCTAGCAACTTTGACATTATGTAGATCAGAACTCACTCAGGTTGGCACTGTCATGCCACCCGGTGGTCAATGTATCCAGAAACAGTCCTTGTATAGACACATATATAACATTTTCAGTCTAATTTTCAAGTTTGAGGTGAGAACGTGCCCCTTTTGCCACAACTTAGTCTACCTATCTAACTAAACATCCCAGTGTCCTTAGAGCACCTAAATCTATCAATATTTTACTCACTCAGATGTGATTACATATCAATAACCTGTTTCCCAGCAGTTTCCCTTCTTCTTAGGGATAACTCCAGCCCTCTGGGGACAGAAGCCATGACTGTAATTAAACAGCAGTAGGCCATGCCATAGTGCAAGGGACTGCACTTCCCAAAGGTGAAGTCTATCCTCAGGTCCACTTGCAGTTTAAACCTCAGTCTGTCCACAACACAGCCGGAGACTCCGAATAATTTTATTTATTTACAAAGAACAGCACACCTTGAAGTCTCTCAACTGCAAATCAACATGTCACTCTCAAAGTGAGGTACACTGGTGTTTCCAGAACACAGGCCAGCATGACTCACTTGGGGCCGTCCCTGCAACTGCCGGCAGAACACAGTCCAGCATGACTCAGCTTAACAGGAATGTCCCCACATCAACTCTCTTTTTGAAGATGGAGTAGCTTCAGTTAAAGGGTTATTAAAGGAAAAAAAATTCTCCTTTAAAATAACAAACATGTTATACTTACCTCCACTGTGCAGTTTGTTTTGCTTGTTTTGTTTTGCGAGTGGCCCCGATCCACGTCTTCTGGGATCCCTTGGCGGTAGGTCTCTGGTCCTTCCCCGCAAGTACTGACCACAGTCATGCAAGAGCTTGCATGGTGGTGAGTAATTGCCGGCGCGCTCCCGTGCTACAGTGAGCGGCCATAGCCGCTCACTGTATCAATCAGCCCCGCCCCTCGGCACGCCGCATCACTGGATGTGACTGACAGCAGCGCCAGCCAATGGCAGCGCTGCTCTCAATCCATCCGCTCTAGCCAATCAGCAGCTAGGCTGAGCGGTGAAGAGG
Organism: Rana kukunoris; assembly: GCA_029574335.1. NCBI lineage: Eukaryota > Metazoa > Chordata > Amphibia > Anura > Ranidae > Rana > Rana kukunoris. Next base: position 268,405,704 of record CM056049.1, on the reverse strand, counting down.
ATCTCGGGACCGTGCGGGAAATTTCGAGGGGTCAGGTAAGTATAACGGGGGCTTGGGGGGGGGCAGCATTATGAGATGTGTTTTCACCCTAAATGCATTGATTGCATTAAGGTGATTTTTTTTTTTTTTACTTTACAACTCCTTTAAGCATCCTAACTCCACAAAGCAGACATTTTTAATCCGTAATGATTTTTGCAGCTTGACACAGTTCAGTAACGTTCATCAGTAATACCTGGGATCTGGGAGCTGTACAGGTTCCCCACTTGTATCGGTGGAAGTGATATAATGCTGAAGGTCTTTCTTGTTAGGCCTGCATTCGATCACACAGTCTGGGGTAATATGCCGGCCATAGTCCCAAGTTTGTGACACAGAGGAGTACCTTTCAGCCTACCTTGGAGATAGCTTTTTAAGATCAACATGGTTAAGGGGGATCTTGAGAAAGTTTTAAACAGCCACATCCACCCACTGTGTCTTTTTCTTCTGTATCTCTTCCTCCAACTGAACCAGAACATAGGGGTACACATAGCCATAATCTTTAGCCACTTTCTTAATAATAATGCACTGTTACTTGGACAGCATATGCAGTGTTTTAGGGTCTCCACACTCGGGCAGGACCCTTGAATCAAGGCCATTTTGGATCGGGTGTCCAGCAAAAACATTGAGTTTACTACCAAACTTGGTCACTTGATTTGGCTTAGTAACAAGGACTTTAGGAATCCAACTTGTCCAACAATCTTACTCAAAAGAATTAGTAATACACAGGCGTGGCACTGCACTGATAGACAGTTCAATCTTTACGCTAGTAGCTTGCATGGGAAGAATCTCATCTTCCTCTAAATCACATGCCTGCCCCTTTTCAAGAGGAATGGGGTTTACTTCCTCAGTCTCCCTGCAATGGTAAAGCATAATGGGCTACTATGCATTGCAAATTAGCCCATTATGTGACACTTACCTGCAGTAGAAGACCGAGATGACGCCATCTTCCTCCATGGCAGCGAGCGGCCATCTTCACCCCTCTTTTTCCAGGGTTCACAAACTCTGTCTCTGTGACTAGACGGAGTTGCCTGACGTAATGCGAGCAGGAGCCGCCTTTAACGGTCTGACCCCGAATTGATGGTGCATTCCCAGAAGAAGACGTTGCTCGTGGAAATTGCAAATATCTCCAAGACCTTTTAGGTCTCAGAGATATTTTTTGCACCTACAGGTAAGTCTTAATCTAGGCTTACCTGTAGGTGTAACTTGTCCCCGAGGGTTTACAACCACTTTCACTATCAGTCCACATTCCCAGTCCATGGCAAATCATCTGATAAAAGCTCAGAGATCTTATCGGATAACATGTCAGAATCAGAGATCGTGGAGTACTCTTCGGCCGGGAGCATGTTGCGCTTTGTTACTGACATCAACTGGAAAAGCAACCTTATACCCCTTAAACGCCTATGCACAAGATACAATAAACATTACATAGTGCATATTACACTAAGCGTTAGCATCGCTTCGCTTTAAAATGGAAGCCTTTGTGGCACGGAGGATTGTATTTACTATTTGTAGACTTGTTTTTCACTATATTGTTTTCTTTTACGCAATACGTTTTTTGGCACTACACATTTGTTTTCAATGGTTATATAAGCTGGGTATACTGCTTGTCGGTGCAATGTACCATAGCGCAGAGACATACATATATTTTCCTATTAAATAATCTTGCCTTTATAAGTGTCAGGGTATTTCACAAACAGTGGTTGCTATATTATTGTCCTTTCCTATAAAGAACGGAGTATAGTACATTCTTACCTGTTAGGAGGAGTATAGGAATATGTTTTTAGGAGTGCTTTTTATATACAGTAAAACCTTGGATGAATGAATGAATGAATGAATGAAAACTTGTATAGCGCGGCACATGCGAACTGAATCGCCTCTGGGCGCTTGTTGTTCCTGTCTCCTTTGATATCAAAAGAGAAAATAATAATTTGCTCCGGAAGCATGCTTGTAATCCAAAGCACTGGTATATAAAAGCAAATTTTCCCATAAGAAACAAATAAGAGACAAATTTTAATGCATGTTTTAAAATTTGTCCGCCAGGTCAGACATGTCCGCTAGCCCATACACACGATCGGATTTGTCTGCTGAACTGGTCCATCGGACCAGTTTGAGCGGACAAATTCGATCGTGTGTACGCGGCCTTAGAGGTGCCTCTCTCCTATTGTATACTCTGTTGTGACATGACGCTACTATTATATCAAGACATCACTTGTATATCAAGTCAACATCTTTAAAAAAATGTTGCTCGTGTAGCACTACCCCCGAAGGAGCTGCTGGTTTAATTTGGGTGGCACGTTACCTCTGTTTCTCCGCTGTATAGCGTACTGGATGAGAGCTGTAATAAAGTCAATGTCGACACTTTAGGTATCTTTTCTTGTGCTTTATTACCCAATGGGGTAAAAATTGTAAAAGTCGTAGTAGGTAAGATGATAGAAGAAGTGGTAGTTAATGGATTCAGGCACATAACAGGGTTTATGGAAGCAGTCCTGCTTCCAACGACAACTTGCGTCGCCACTCTAGCCAGAGTGGGTATAGTGCACCTGGATAGGCCTCTCTCACTGGTCTCAGGTGTCACTCAGAACTTTAGCAAGGTCTCTGCCACAGACCTTCCCAAAGAGCGGAGATGTTCTCGGTCCAAAATCCTTCTTAACACTGGATTAAGCACCCGGATCTCCCTTGAACAGCGTGTTTAATTTTCAAATACTGATAGGCGACCCTCGTCCAGCCTCTTAGCAACAATCTGTGCTTTGAAAAAGCAGTAGGCCTCTCCCGAGATACCAGCCTCGTGCTTGGTATTTCCCAGACAGGTTCTCCATCAATCGCTTCCTCCCTCAGGATGGACTTCACAGGACAGCTCTGCAACCGCAGACTCAGTCTACACACTGAGCCTACAAGATATATTATTTGCTCCGGACCAACGTGGTCCCGGAGCCAGGAACACTGAAACACACACCCCGGCCAGGAGGGCCACACACAGGGGGGTGGTGGGATGACTGCCCAGGCAGATGGCAGCGAAGACTACCCCGAACCAATGGCATCTGCCCCTAAATACCCCTCCCCAGCATGCACAGTGAGGTGAACAACCCTCCTGATTGGGTGCTGAGGAGAAGTATCCAGGCTACCCTGACCCTACTGCTGCCACCTGTCGGTCTGGGGTGCGAGACCCCCCAGACAACGACAGTGGACACACAATACAGCCAAAGCTGGTACAGAGGCCCTAACATTTAGTCACAAGAAAAAGGGGGTTCCTCCTGGGTGGACTTTTAAGGCACTAATAATATTTCAAAAATATACAGGATATTAAATGTAAAAAAGGTTTTATTCAAAATTGTACATATTCATCAAAAACATTTTTAAATATCAGATTAAAATACAGAGTTCCAATGATTGTCACCATATAGATAAATACAAGAAGAACCTTCTTAACACCCGACGCGTTTCGGGATAACCTTCTTCAGGGGAGTGTAGAAAAGGATAATTAGTTCATGTATTAAAAAGGATGATGAATATTTCATTGGATATGTTTTAAAAGAATTGGAAATATACACAGCACGCTGGGTTCAGCATTCTTTGCTGGGTTTGCAAGCTGTGATGTTGTTCCTGTCAATAATTCAGTGTACTCTTTGACAGCGGATATTATTAGGTTTGCTGCGGATCTCATATAATTAGGGACCTCCATTCCAGTCCCAGTATATCCCTTCTGGCTGACCCACCGGCATTCTGATCTTTGGAATAATTTCTACCTAACGGGATGAACACCCCAAATTTGCATTAATTGTACATCCTGATACCTTTCTTTGACTGGCAACCTCATTGCTTGAACCCAGCGTGCTGTGTATATTTCCAATTCTTTTAAAACGTATCTAATAAAATATTCATCATCCTTTTTAATACATGAACTAATTATTCTTCTCTACACACCCCTGAAGAAGGTTATCCTGAAATGCGTTGGGTGTTAAGAAGCTTCTTCTTGTATTTATCTATATGGTGACAATCATTGGAACTCTGTATTTTAATTTGCTATTTAAAAATGTTTTTGATGAATATGTACAATTGTGAATAAAACCTTTTTTTCCATTCAATATCCTGTATATTTAGAAATATTATTAGTGCCTTAAAAGTCCACCCAGGGGAACCCCCTTTTTCTTTTCTCATATTTACTGGATGTGGCACAAGCACACATTTGCCATTCACCCTCCTCTTAACATTTAGTCACATAACACGGTCAGAGGCAACTAACTCTCTGGCCACCATCTAAATTTACAGCATTACCTGCTATGAAAGTAGCTAGGTGCTACACTAGTCTTGCAAAACGATCTAAAACCAAGGTTTTACTATATCTAGGTCTATGATTTGCCTTTAGATTTGTCTACTGCCACCTGCTGATAAACTGAGAGAAGGCAAGAACAGTTTTTGTTCCATGTAAGAGATGTTTTGATCACTGTGAGTCTTTTGCACAGTAATACAATGCAGTGTCTTCAGTTTTCATGTTGTCCATTTTGAGATATAACTTTTTATTAGTGTTATCTCTCGAGATTGCGAATCTTCCTTTAACATCATCTGGATAGCGTTTGGTATTCCCATTGGGCTAACATCAGCTAGAAATTGAAATCTTCCTCTGATCTCTCTGACCCAGCTCATCCAGGGGCCATTAAAAGTAAATCCGTAACCTGTACAGGTCAGTGTGTGAGAGTGCCCCGGCTTTATCACCGCTGGCTCTGATTGGGTAAGTTGTTCTGCCGACTGGACACCTGAAAATACACAATATAAAGTCATATATGAGCAAAAATGTCACTTTATCTCTACATGACTTTCACCTTTAGGATCATCTCACCTGATAACCATATCACTGCAATACAGAGGCTCAATAAAGTCTTCATTATTGTGATTAATTTCTATTGTTACACTAACGTGATGTGTAAACATATTATCTGCCTATATATTCTATTAGAGACTTCAGAACAGGAAAATACATCATTTAATTTGCATAGCATATCAAATATATGTGTCTGCTGTCTGCTGATGAGTTTATATCAGTACAAGGGGTCGGCAGGAGGGTAGGCTGCCCTGGGCGCCAGCAGCATAGGAGGTGGAGGGGCCGCTGCAAGGAGAGTTTGTGTGACTATTAGCTGACAGAAGTAGCGACAGCGGCATCACTACTTCAGTCAGAGCTTAGTGTTGCATGATATGCGCCAAATCAGGAGAGCAGGGTATCATGGTAGCGCTCTTTCATCGGGACTTTATAGTTGGTTTATCCGCCCCCATCTCCTCACAGCAAACAATGTGTAAACAAATTCTGTACTGTATAGTCCAGAGGTGACATCCACAGTAGTCCACTGGCATCCCTGAGCTGTGATCCCATCCCCTTCAGCAGCGGGCGACATCTCTCCCGCCAGGTGCCTGTGTAAAGGCTTAGGCCGCGTACACACGATCAAATCTATCTGCTGGAAACGGTCGGCCCGACTGTCCCAGCAGACAGATTCGATCGTGTGTACGGGCGAGCAGACGGATTTGGCCAGCCGACAGATTTTAAAGCATGCTTTAAAATCTGTCGGCTGGGAATCCGTCTGCCCGATATGTCTGCTGGTTAGTACGCTAACCAGCAGACATATCTTCTCGCACATGCGTCGAATGGATTCGACGCATGCGTGGAAGTAATTTACTTCCTGGTGCAGTGACGTGGCGGCGGCAACGTCACCATCACGCCACGTCACCGCGCTATCTGTTGGCGGGGATTTTGGTTTGATCGTGTGTACAGCGATCAAACCAAAACGGCCAGCAGACAGATTTGTTCAAATCGGTCGGTCCAACCGATTTGAACAAATCTATTTGCTCATGTGTACGGGGCCTTATAGATCGGCTGCTCTTTAGCTCTGACATGTCCATATGAGGAGGAGCCTCAGAAGAAGGACATCACGGAGCGATGTGCCGCGCTGTATCTGAGGTCTAGGTGTATAGGGAAAGCTGCAGCCCAGGGGAGGAAAAGGAGAAATGCACTCACTGAGGACACAAGGGAGGATCAGATCATTTGTACTTAACGGCATAGGGAGAAAGATGATTACTTCTAGGTGGGATCAATATTGGGGGGAGGTATATGTGTGCTAGGAAGCAAAATCAACGTGGGGGGGGGGGGGGGTTGTGCTGGGATTGGGGAATTTGAGGGGTGACAGATTTTTTTTTCTGATAGGGATTATTTCTGCTAGGGTATGCAGGAAGATGATTTGGGCTAGAATAGGAAATCCTGAAGCTATTGGGGGAAGGGGGCATTTGTGTTTGTAGGGATGATGGGGTGTATGTGTGCTAGGGAAGGATTTTTGGGGGGAGTTTTTAGTAGGAGGGCAGAATTTGGGGGGGTTGTGCTGGGGGGATTAGGATTTGTGCCAGGAGGGGGGGGGGTTGTGCCACAGGGATGGGGGGAAAGGGGATGGGGGGGGGAAGGTTTGTGCTGGGGCAATGAGCAAAAGAGGATTTGTGCTAAAAGGGGAATTTTGTTTGGGGGTAGGGGGCAGGAATTTGAGGGAGAGGATTTGTGGAATAAATGATGGGTATTTGTGCTAGGAGGGGACATTTGGAGGAGGGGAGGATTTGTTCTTGGTGGGGAAACTTGAGGGGTGAGGATATGTGATAACAGGTTGCTTTTTTGGGGAGGAATATTTATGCTAGCAGGAAACATTCGGGAAGAATTTAAGCTTAGAGAGAGGATTGGGGAGGGGGGGGTGTGCTGGGAGAGGGGATTTCAGCAGGTAGAGTTTTGTACTCAAAGGAAGGGGATTTTTGTTTAGCAAGGTTTGCAAGGGGAATTTATGCTTGGCGCTAGGGATGAGCTTTGTGTTCGACTCGAAGGTATGTTGGACTCGGACATTGTATGTTCGACCGTTCGTCGAAATACGAACGAAACGGGTCGTTCGCGCCAAATTCTAGTGACGCGCCACGGCCCATAATTCACTGCGGCATTGCGTGCTGATGATTATGTCTCTCCGTTTTTTGCGCGCTGTGGTTGGCTAAGCATGCGGGTCATAGTGCATGATTGGCCAATCACAGCGCGCAAAAAACGGAGAGACATAATTGGCTTCGGGCTTTAGCACATGCCCCACACTATAAAAGGCCGCCTGCTGGGCAGCCTTGTGTAGTGTGTTCCAGCGCTGGTTACAGATCAGACAGAGAAAAAGAGAGATTGTCTTTTTTTTCTAGCTAGATAGAGCAGGCAGGCTAGTCATAGTCAGTTAAATTTACAGTGTGTAGAGGATATATATACATCCCAGGAGTTGTACATATATTTATACACTGTGGGCTAGATTCAGGTATGTTAGCGTAACTTTGTGCGGGCGTAGCGTATCACATTTACGCTACGCCTCCGCAACTTTTACAGGCAAGTGCTGTATTCACAAAGCACTCGTTCCGTAAGTTGCGGTGACGTAGCGTAAATGGGCTGGCGTAACAGCACCTAATTTAAAATAGGCAGGTAGGGGGCGTGATTCATGTAAATGAATCATGACCCCATGTAATTGACGCTTTTTCTGAACGGCGCATGCGCTGTCCATGGACGTATACCAGTGCGCATGCTCCAAATTACGCCGCAAATACCACGTGAACGTAACTTATGCAAAGCCCTATTCGCGAACGATTTACGCAAACGACGTTAACAACGGAAAATTCTACGCCGACCCGACGTCCATACTTAACATTATGTACGCCTCATATAGCAGTGGTGACTTTACGCCGGACTTACGCTTACGCAAACGACGTAAAAAAATACGCCCGGCCACAAGTACGTTTGTGAATCTGCGTATCTAGCTCTGCGTATATCGACGGAAACGCTACCTAGCGGCCAGTGTAAATATGCAACTTAGATACGAAGCGTAAGTGACTTGCGCCAGTCGGATCTAATGAAAATTCCAGCGTATCTTGTTTTCTGAATACAGAAAAAAGATACACCGTAGCAACTTAGAAGTTACGCGGCTTATCTCTAGATATGCAGACGTAACCGTTTCATGAATCTAGCCCTGTATAGTTTAGTTAGATTAGTTCTTCCTAATCTATCAGACAGTTGATTGTGCTAACTGCAGTGTTCTCACGTGTTGTATTACCGGTGTGCTTAGTGCACCTAAACCATCTTGCTGTATACTGCAAGTTTGCGCATTACTTTGCAACTAAACCCACTTGGTGCATAGTGCAAGTGTGCTCATTACTTTATTTAAAAGACAGTAAAATTGATCAATTAAAACCCAAACAAGTCAAAACTCAAAAGTCAAAACCTAAAAGAGTCCGTAAGTTCCATATAGTACTGTAGCAGCGCTAATCTCAAAACCAAATCTGAAATTCTTCTATGGGTCAAATGACCTTATAGGAATGAGATGATAGTGCAGATGGATTAAACACAAAGCAGTCCTTAATTATGTGCTCCTTTCACCTAAAGGGGGGTGTTCACCGCGTGGGAAGATAATCAGTCCCCGGTTGGGGATGCACTCACCACAAGAATGGATCAAAAGGGCCTGGATTGTATGTCTGTGTATCCTGGAAGATTCACTCTCCACCGGCAGGAATGTTAAGATCAAACCGCATACATATAAAGTAAGAAAACTCATATAGTGTAATAACGTTTAAAAACATTTATTAAGCCCCAAACATCCCCTTTCATATATTGTGCGTACCACAATGTAAAGTATTCAAGCATAAAACGAAAATCTGTACTGTGCCTGTCAGCTTCTCCCTGTGAACCTGTAGAGATGTAGGTATCTGCCACAAAAATCTCCTGTTCCTGCTCTGGGGGCTGTACAGCGTCTCTGGTCAGAGGATAAGCGTCACGGCCTGACGGGTTTCGTCATTGGTTAGACTTCAATAGAGGGCGTGACTATGCCTAACACTGACCTGTATAAATACAGCAAAAATTAGCGTATCGCGTACGACCATTGGTCGAATGCAGTCACATGTGCGCCTACTTCCGCTCATGCGCACAACGAACCATGGAACACAGTGAGGGTATGGGCGGAAGTGATCATAGATCCGCCTTAGATACCCATTCGTTGTCCCGTTAGTTGGGCGTAGGACTGCCAACGTCACGGACGTGTAACTGGAGCGCACACTCCTCGCTCATTCGATCCCATTGGTCATCCGTGCGTTACACACCGCGCATGCACATATATGCGCTGCCTGCCGTATATGCACACTGGACCAAAAGGAACAAACGGGCGGAAATGGAATAGCGTCCTGAACGGCTCAGGCGGCGTACACACGACCGAGGTTCTCGCTGGAAACCAGCGAGAACCTCGCTGGAAGCTGCATTCCAGCGAGAACCTCGGCCGTGTGTACGCTTCTGGCTCGCCCCGCCCGTCGGGAATCCCGTCGAGCGAAAAGAGAGCGCGCTCTCTTTTTGCTCGACGGCCCGCCTGGATGAATGGCTGGTTGCCATTCCCGACGGGCGGGTCACCGATTTCGACGGCCGGCAGAGAACCTCGACGGGCGAAACGATGTGTTCTGCCCGTCGAGGTTCTCTGCCGTGTGTACACGGCCTCAGTGATTGGTCAAGCCAGCTCGTAATCCAAAAAGCCATACCCACTTTACATGTATTTTAACATTTACAGTGAATAATGCGGATATGCTGCATATAAAGAAACAATGAATGTTCTATCCGGATAGAATTAACAATATCACATAAATACATCATATTTGAAAAATACATATATTAAACACATAATATGCATATAATATCACACCACTCGTGAGAGCAATATTAGTACCGCATATGTGAATCTTGGAATTGCAATTAAATTGTATTATGTTGCAATCACAGATACCTTTGCTCATATTGGTGGTTTTCTATATGTCATATGACTATACTTATGCAAATGGAGTGCCGCTATAATGACATTTGCTTAAGATATAGGGTTAGAGTATACATGAGATACGTAATGGAGATAAAATAGCGCTCAAATGAGCGTAGATATCTGCAATATTTAAAATGTAAAAAACACTACAAATTTTCTTAAAAATTTTCAAAATATTAAAAATATTAAAAATATTAAACATATCCAAAATATTAAAATATTAGGACATATTTAGATACCCAAAGTGTCTATATTCACTATGTAATAGATTCAACTGAACCAAAGAAGGACTAGAAAGGACTAAGCTACACAAAGGTGGAAGAAAAACTAGTGTAAAGGAATAGCAATAAAACTTGGGTGTCACTAATAAAACAGTTAATATCAAGTTCTATATTCAGGCCTTTTGGGGTTAAAACATCTGTCGAGAAGATCCAGCGTGTTTCACGTTTGGAAAGATCTCTTACCCTATGTGAACCCCTCCAGTTCAATTGGAGGTGTTCCACACCCCAGAACTGTAAGCCTGAAGGATCCTGATTATGTTTCAGTTTAAAGTGCCATGACACATTGTGATCTTTGTAACCCAGCCGGATATTATTGATATGTTCTAAAATCCGCACCTTAAGCTTCCTATTTGTTCATCCTATATAGAGCAAATTGCAGGGACACTTCAAGGCATATATAACATAATCAGTGTTGCATGTTATCAATTTGGAATTCTTGACTATTCGATGGGGACGTGAATTTATCTACTCCCCTCATTGGTCTTGATACAGATTGGCACGCTTTGCATTTTCTACATGCAAAGAATCCTTTCTGGTCCCGAAAGGACTTTGGTCTCATCTGGGGATCAATAACTTTTTTTACTATCCTATCCCCATAACTCAATGCCTTTCTGTAAATAAATTGAGGCTCAGGTGGAAGCACAGTGCCCAATTTCTTGTCTAGCATCAAGACGTGCCAGTGTTGTTGGAATATTGATTCCACTTCCTTATACTGTGCATGACATTGGGATATGAAACCCCACTCTTTATTGTTTGTGGTTGGAATTTCTGTGATGGTTTTTGGTTGAAAACAAATTTCTCTGGAAATCGCATGTAGTTCTTCTATCAGTCTTTCCATTATTTCTGGTTTATAGCCTCTTGCCTCAAATCTATCTGTGAGGATTTTTGACTGGATAAGGAAGTTAGAGTCTTCTGAGCAGTTTATTTTCACCCTCATTATTTGCCCTTTGGGGATATAACGAATCCAGAGGGGATGGTGACCACTTGTGGTTGGTAGGTTTAAAATATACCTTTGTTAGTAATTTGGAACCCTGACGATATATGGACACATCTAGAAAATTAATCTCAGTCTCACTGTATTCTGAGGATAATTTTATATTGTTCGTATTTGTATTTAAAAACTTTAAAAATTCATGGAGGGATTCTGTGGAGCCAGACCAAATAAAAAACAGGTCATCAATGTAACGTCTATAAAAAGCAGCTCTGATCTTCTATTTCTAAAAATCGTTTTGTCCTCCCACTCAGCCATAAATAGATTAGCTATGCTGGGTGCAAACTTGGCACCCATAGAGACACCTTTTCTCTGAGAATAAAATCTGCTATCATACCAAAAGTAATTATGTGATAAGCAACTGAACCCACTTGGTGGTGCATAGTGCAAGTGTGCGCATTACTTTGCAACTGAACCCACTTGGTGGTGCATAGTGCAAGTGTGCTCATTACTTTGCAACTAAACCCACTTGGTGGTGCATAGTGCAAGTGTGCTCATTACTTTGCAACTAAACTCACTTGGTACATAGTGCAAGTGTGCTATTACTGTGCACCTAAGCCTACTTGGTTTATAGTGCAAGTGTGCTAATTACTGTGCAGTGTGCACCTAAGCCTACTTGGTTTATAGTGTAAGTGTGCTAATTACTTCCCACCTAAACCCACGTGGTTTATAGTGTAAGTGTGCTAATTACTGTGCAGTGTGCATTGGGGGTGTTGGCGGTAAAGCGCTGCAATTTTTAGCAGTGCTTTACCGACTTTTTTGCAGTGCTTTTCGGACGCTAGTGGGGGACCTTTAACCCCTGCTAGTGGCCGAAAAAAAATTAAATGGTTAAAATCGCCCCCAAAAAGTGCTGCTGCTGATTCCAACACGCTCTCAGATTTCCTGTGGTCCCCCTTGATGGTTGACCACTTTTAACTGGCATTTGCTTATATATATATATAAGACCTATGTGATTTGTATACCTGTCTTCTGTATATATAATACACTCTTCAAATGTGCATAGTTTTCCCTTTCATGAATGAGAAAATGACGTTATGCTATGGGGCTGGTATGACATTTTTTCCAGGGCTGGTTTTTATTCCCAGTCCTGCCCTGCCCCATACACCCAATCACAGGGCGCCGGACTGGACACCAAACATGGCGGGCGAGATCGGGTCCCTGCTCGGCGGCATTGATTCGGGGCTCCTAATTAAAAACTGTATGCCCGAGACTCTGGGATTTTCGGCGGCACATTCGGGGTTCCAGCCTCCTTAGCCCACCCCTAATGACGCCTCTGCCTGCAGGTACTACATAACTCCCAACTGCCTCTGATTTTGAGGGACTGACCCTGATTGGGAACAAAGTCCCTCCTTTCCATCTTTCCACCGCATTTGTCCCTCATTTTGCTCTGATCTATATAGTTATATGTAAATTTACTTTTTTTATCTTCCAAAAAGTGTTTCCCAGTGCTAAACCGTTCATCCAATTTCTAAATTGCACGATTTGTAAATTTGAAAAGCCAATCTAAAGAAATACTATTGGTAAAAAAGCACTTAGGGGTTTAACTAATATTTTTTTTTTTTTGCATCATTCTCCTTTAACCACTTCAAAACCGCACGCCGTTATATGACGTCCAAAAAGGGGATCTGTTATCCCGGGTGGATGTCATATGACGTCCTGTACTTTTTGCGGGGATATCTGAATGATGCCTGCACCTAGAGGCATCATTCAGATATCATTTTCTTCCGGCGACGATCCTGCGCACCGTAAGAATGATCATAGAAGCGGTTTCCCCCCTCCCGCCGCCATCCAGTGCTTCTCCGCACTCTCCTGTCCCATCGGGGGCCCAGAAAGATGATTGCCGTCCGCCGGACGTGCAGCATAGAGATGACTGGTGACCAGATTGTCACCAGTCATCTCTATGACCGCTGGAGGCCCGGCCGCGATGTGATGACGTCACGCCCGGGTACCTGTAAGTAAACAAACCGCAATTGCGGCTAGGAGGAATAAGATATGTGATTTTTTTTTTACGATCTCATTCTTTCCAGCCTGGAGGAGAGATGTGGTGTCTTATTGACCCTACATTTCTCCTTAAAGAGGACCTGTCACACACATTTCCTATTACAAGGGATGTTTACATTCCTTGTAATAGGAATAAAAGCGATCATTTTTTTTTTTCAAGTGTAAAAAATAAAAAAAATAAGTAAAATAAAATAAATAAATAAATGAATAAAATTAAAATGCCCCTGTTCCCGGTAGCTTGGGCTCAGAAGCGAACACACACGTAAGTCCCGCCCACGTATGTAAACGTTGTTCAAACCACACAAATGAGGTGTTGCCGAGTGCGTTTGAGTGTGTGCAACAATTCTAGCACTAGACCTCCTCTGTAACTCTAAACTGGTAACCTGTAAAAAATGTAAAGTGTCGCCTATGGAGATTTTTAAGTAACGAAGTTTGGCACCATTCCATGAGTGTGCGCAATTTTAAAGCATCAGATGTTGGGTATCTATTTACTCAGCGTAACATCATCTTTCATATTTTACAAAAAAATTGGGCTAACTTTACTGTTTTGTTATTTTTTAATACATGAAACCATTTTTTTTTTTTTTACAAAAAAAGGCATTTGAATTCTTGTAATTCTTTACATTTACATGGGAACAATTAGGGGATGTGGGAGAACTATGGGGGGGATTTGGTTGAATAGTGGGTGTGTGTGGCAAAGCAGGGTTGGAATGGAAAAACTGGAGGAAGGGAGGTAATGGGAGATGGAGAACACACCAGGCAATAGACATGTGCACTGCCAAAAAATGTGTTGTTTTCGTTTCATTCATTTTTTTGCTTTTTTTGGAAATTCTGGAAATTCGGAAATTTGGGAAACGCGAAAAATTCTAAATTCGGATATACGAACATTTGGAATTCGGGAAGAATCAAAAATCTAAAATTCGAAATTCTGAATTTCCGAATTTCCGAATTTCTGAATTTCTAAATTCCGAATTTCCGAAAAAAACAATGAATGAAATGAAAATGAAAAGAATGAATTTCGGAAGTTCTAAAAATTCATAATTTGAAAATTCGGAAATTCAAATTTTGCAATTTCGAATTTTCGAATCTCGAATTTCCGAAATTCCAAATTTCCGAAATTCCAAATTTCCGAAAAACTCCAAATTTCCAAAATTCCGGAAATTCGAATATGCCAAAATGCCGAAATTGAAAAATTCCTATGAAACTAAATGAATTGAACATGTCTACCAGGCAGGGCAACCCAGACCCCACTACATGATGGGGGAAGAATTGTACTGTCTGGGTAGAAGTTGGGTAGTGCTGGTGATAGAGGGTGTTTGAGGAAGATGGGATCATCATTTGTGGTTTGCCAAATACTTATTTATATATTTTATCTTTTACTTCATTATTTTGTTATTTGTTGTTTTACCTATCAAAATTATTTATAAACTGTCCCCTATTATTTTTTCCAAGTATTCCTCCGTTGATTTAAATACTGTCCACTGTCTCCATCTCTTATTATATTTATTGAGTTGTGCCGCATTGCAACTACATAAATATTCCATTTTATTATAGTTTTCCACCCTTTCGGACCATTCTTTTATCTCTGGTTTTCTTGTACTCAGCCAGTTTTTTGGTATCAATCCTTTTGCGGCATTTATCAATGGTGGAATTCCTCTTAAAGGATAATTTTACAAGAAATAAGATTGTTTAACCACTTAAGCCCCGGACCAATATGCTGCTAAATGCCCAGAGGCGTTTTTACAATTCGGCACTGCGTCGTTTTAACAGACAATTGCACGGTTGTGCGATGTGGCTCCCAAACAAAATTTGCGTCCTTTTCTTCCCACAATTAGAGCTTTCTTTTGATGGTATTTGATTGCCTCTGCGATTTATATTTTTTGCGCTATAAACAAAAATAGAGCGACATTTTTGAAAAAAAAAACAATATTTTTTACTTTTTGTTATAAGAAAAATTGAATAAACTAAATTTTAGCCAAACATTTAGGCCAAAATTTATTCAGCCACAGGTCTTTAGTAAAACAAATATCGCAATAAAAAAAATTAGGTACCTAGCAGCAACAGCGACACTAATACAGCGATCAGAAAAATTATCGCTTAGTGACACTGGCAATAGGGAGTGAAAGGGTTAACTAGGGCGGTGATCAAAGGGTTAAAACTTTATTAGGGGGGGTACGTGGGCTACCCTGAACCTAACACTAACTGCCTGTCACACTGCCTGTCACACTGACACTACATGCAGTGATCATACATATATGATAACTGCATTCAGTGACAGTGTGACAGGGGGTGGGGGGGGATCGCAAGGGGTTAAATGTGTACTGGTGTCAGTGTAATGTTGGTGCAGACTTACTGTGCCTCTTCTCTCATCTCGACGGTTTGAAAATACCGCCGAGATGAGCGCTGCATCACTTCCTCTGCCTGTGTTTACATTTTACAGGCAGAGGAAGTGACACGGCGGCGGCGCACAGATTGGCTGGGAGCGATCACGAGGGGGCGGACAGAAACGAACCGCCGCCCCCTCGAGTCGGATCGCTCCCGCAGGTAAGCCGCCCGCCGTACGCAGCGGAGGGGGTCCCGATCGGACCCCCGACCCGCTAGAAGGCAGGGACGTATATATACGCCCATCTGCCTGTCAAAGCCCTTTTGTGGATGTAAATAGGCGTGCGGCGGGCGTTAAGCGGTTAAACCCAGAAATGTTTTTTTTACCACTACTATTCCTTTATATTGGCTTTTGGAATTTACAAAGGCAGCAGTTTAGAAATTGGATGAAAGGTTCACTGGAAAACACTTTGACCCCTTTCACCAAAAAAATAGTGCCAAAATACCATCTGAAAAACTCCTGCCTTGCAGTCTCAGTGTGATAGCCTGAGGGCTTTTACACTGAGGCGATGCTGTGGCGGGACCGCTCCAAAAGTCCTGCTAGTGGCATCTTTGGTGCGGTGAGAGGAGCGGTGTGTTTACCGCTTTTTCACCGCTCCCACTCATTGAAAGCAATGGGAAACCGCGGTAGGCGCATTGCCGGCGGTATTAACCCTTTTTCGGGTGCTAGTGGGGGTTAAAACCGTAGCACTAGCAGCCGAATTCCATCGCAATTCTGATGCAATTCTGACGGTATAGCGTTGCTTAAAATAGCTATAGCTAAAAATAGCTATAGTTACACTAACAGTGTGAAACGCGTCGGCTGTCCTTTCCTGTGGCTGTGTTTGTTTTGTATGCCCATTTTTATTAATCAAGACAACTTTTTTTGGAAGTTTCCCTGGAGTGCGGCTGTCCATCCCTTTTCCTATTTTCTGCCTTTGTACTGTAATGGGTGGTCAATACTGTGGGGGGTCTGCACTGTGGGGGGGTTTGTACTGTGTGGGGGGTCTGCACGGTGGGGGGTTTGTACTGTAGAGGGGGTTTGCACTGTAGGGGGGGTCTGTACTGTAGGTGGGGTTTGCACTGTAGGGGGGGTCTGTACTGTAGGGGGTGTCTGTGGGGGGCTGTGTAATGTAAAGAGGTCCAAAGGTGCAGGGTGTTGTGTAATTTAAAAGGGTCCAGTGGTGTAGGGTGCAGTGTAATGTAAAGGGGTCCAGAGGTGCAAGGTGTTGTGTAATGTAAAGGGGTCCAGAGGTACAGGGTTCTGTGTAATGTAAAGGGGTCCAGAGGTACAGGGTTCTGTGTAATGTAAAGGGGTCCAGAGGTACAGGGTTCTGTGTAATGTAAAGGGGTGCAGTTGTGGAGAAGGGGTACACAGTAGTGACAAAGAGATATTGAAGGATGCAAAGGTATGCAGGGGGCACAGTGGGGTGTTTTTACATTTTAGGTGGGGGGTGTCAGACAAAGGATCCGCCCCGGGTGCCAAATGCTCTAGGTATGCCCCTGCATCTGTAGCTAATTAAAGAGTTTGTAAATCCTTGTAAAGAAAAATAAAATAAAACCTGCAACACAAAGGCATAATGAGCAGGCATCCATTCCTTCAGAGTGAATGCACCAATGACGTAATCGGCACAGTATAAGTAAATATCCCCTAAACGGTGTATAGGCGATATTAATAGTACCTAATAGGTAAGCCTTATTATAGATAAAAACAAATAAGCAGAGTTTACTTCCTCTTTTAACTAGTTGCTTGTTTGTTGTTGTAGTTGTATTGTGTCCAATCATTACAAGGATGTGCTGCCACCTACTGATAACATAAAGAAGTGATATTCTACTTATTGTTATAGGAAAGAGATATTTTCCATCAGTGTGTCTCTTGCACAGTAATACACGCCAATGTCTTCTGTTTTCATGTTGTCCATTTTCAGAGTCAGCTTGTTATTGCTGTTATCTCTAGTGGTTGTGAATCTCCCTTTAACAGCATCATTATAGCCTGTGCTCCCAGAGCTACCAATATAACACAACCATTGTAATTTTCCATCAGAGAACTGTCTGATCCAGTGCATATCATAGCCACCAAATGTGAATCCTCCTGATCCCTGACAAGCCAGTGTATGGGAGTTCCCCGGCTTTATCACGACTGGATCAGACTGGACAAGTTGGTTAGAAGACAGGACACCTGGAAAATATACAGTGACAATAGGAAATGGCATTAGAATTAATACATACACTCATATCTATTAGGAGGATTATTTCATCTGAGGGATCCTGTCCTATGAAGTCTCACCTGACAGCCATGATAATGATATAAAAAGGCCTATTAGGGTCTTCATTATTCCTCTGTATAATCTGTATCTATACACTTCACATATACCATGTAAATGTCATCTCTATCTTTATAGTGTATGAGAGATTTCATGATAGGAAGTGATGTCATCTCATTTGCATAGTATACAGGATATATGCTGTATATGTGTCAGAACATACAGTCAGGTACAAATAATAATAATGATTGTTTTACTTTCATCAAATTTTTCAGTTTAAAGATCAACACTTTCCAGTAATAAAACAATATTGTGATGTAATAAAAAAAAAATTCAAGTAAAACTCTAGAGTCTAGACAAACACATAAATACACAGTTTAAATATATAGATATATATGTGTACAGTTTACCTGCCACAGGATTTCTGACTTTCTGATTTACATACATGGTCATGCTGCCCAGCCAGACAAGGGACACCCAGATTTCTTGGTCCAGCAATTTATATTTTTTGTTCATCCCTTCACCTCTGGCTTCATCATTAGACAATCATTCGGTATTTTCGACTCTGATGGGTGTGAATTACTTTCCATATGTAGCACTACCCCCAAAGGAGCTGCTGGTTTGTTTTGGGTGGCATGTTACCTCATGGCTCCTCCGCTGTCTAAGGGTGTATGGTGAATGCAGCAGTAACAGAATGTCCACGACAGGTGTCTTTTTCTACCCAGCCGGATAAAAACAATAAAACTTTGTGGTGATAGAAGAGTTGAAGTAAAGGAGATAATAGCAGATTCAGGCGTAGTAATTAGGAAACAGTCCTGCTTCCAACAACACTTAGTCTTCTTCGCCACTCCAGCCAGAGTGGGTATAGCATATCTGGACAGGCCTCTCTCACTGACCTGGCAGCCAGAGTATCACTCGGAACTTAGAGGAAAAGTCTCTGCCACAGACCCTCCTGGAATGAACTTGGGGAAAAGTCTCTGCCACAGACCCTCCTTAGGATTGAGGTAGCGGAGGTAATCCTCTTTGATAGACGTTGGCCTTGATCTCCTTCAGGTAGCTTGCAGGTTACAGACTGACAGGTGACAAACGTCCAGCCTTTCAGTAATCGGTTCCCTTGATTCCCAGTGGATTGTCAAGACCCTATTGGATTGCCAGCCTCTCTTGGCTGTCATGATAAGAGATACAGGAATCTTACCAATACTGACAACGCCAGGAGAAGTCTGTTTCAGCGCATGCGCGGGGGCGCGTGGGGGCGTGCGCGTGATGTGCGCGGCGCGAGCGTGCACGCGCGCGCGCGCGGCGGCGGGAGCACCGCGCGCGCGCGCAGACGTCATTTCGGCGCCAAGAACTGCTATTTAAACCATCTGATCCCACTGTATCTTGCTGACCAGTCTGCAGCAATCCCTGACTGAATCTGAACCTGTTACCTGTCTGCCTGATTACCGAATACCTGACCCGGCTTCCGTTGACCCTTCTCTGCCTGCAGCCTGCCTCTGACCCTGGCCTGATCCGACTACCGACTCTGCTTAAACCCGCCTTGCTGTCTGCTTACCTGATTCACCGACCCGGTCTGAACCTGATTCAACCCTCGGACCTGTCCCCGTCTCCTGATTGGTGCCCGATCCAGTGTCTGACAATCCCTTGGCTCCTATTCACAAGCGCTACAACACCGTTCCTGTGTTTGCTGGATTTCTGCTAGGACCTCGTCTACACCTGTTCACTTCCTCTTCCGGTCCATCTCCAGCTTCCCACCAGGCGCTTGTGTCCCTCCAGACTCCGTACCCCCTGTCTGCTCTACCAGGGGTTCCTGAGTCAGAGGCTTACGAGAGGCCGCTCCCTGCACATTGGGCTCCATAACCAGGTACGTGACAGTACTGGTCAGCCATGTCCGAGCCCACGCAGGGGGCGTCTCCCATGGAGGACTTATGCCGCCATCTAGATGGCCTCACCGCGGCCGTACGGACTTTACAAGAAGGATATACCTGCCTGGAAGGACGTGTCCAAACTCTGGCCACAACAGCACCTGCAGCGTCTGGAACCGCAGCTGCCCCTTCCGTAGTGATGCTACCACTGGAACCCAGAGTTCCCACCCCGGAGAGATTTTCTGGAGATCGCAGCAAATATAGAGCTTTCCGCAACTCCTGTGAACTTTTTTTTGCTTTACAACCCAGGACCTTTTCACTTGAGGCCACAAAAGTAGGTTTCGTTATCTCGTTATTGTCTGGCGAACCTCAGACCTGGGCGCATCGTCTTCTAGAACGCAAGGAAGAAAGTCTTAACCTACTCAGCACTTTCTTCCAAGCCATGGACCTTATCTATGAGGATTCCCAACTAGCAGCTACCGCTGAAGCAGCATTATGTGCCTTACAGCAGGGACGCAGAGCAGTGGAGGAATATGTAGCTAAATTCAGGCAGTGGAGTTCCGATACCAACTGGAATGATGCTGCCCTGCGTCACCAATTTCGTATGGGACTTTCAGAATCTCTAAAAGACGAATTAGCCCGAGTGGGCATCCCGCAACACTTGAAGCCCTCATCCTCCTCTCTGTTCAGATCGACAGACGGTTGAGGGAACGGCGTGCTGAACGCACATCCGGCCCCACACGTCCCATATGGATGATGCCACGTGTACCTGGCCCACCGCATCTGCCTCCTTCAGGTCCCAGACCAAACCCCATCGATCATCCAGAACCAATGCAAATAGGCCTACTTCGACCATCCCTGACTCCGGAGGAGCGTCAAAGGCGTCGATCCAATAACCTTTGCATGTACTGTGGAGGATCCGGGCACTATGTAAACACCTGCCCCGTCAAGTTCCGTAAGTGTTCAGTCCCCTCACCGGCTCTCTTCTCTGTCTTACGTAACAATAATACTCACCTGGCTGTTTCAATCTCTCTACAGCTTCCAGGAGGGAACCTCCAAGTCCCCGCAATTATTGACTCTGGTGCTTGCAGCGGTTTTATGGACGCCTCCTTTGCCTTTCGACATGGAGTCCCTTTACGACCACCACACCAGAAACTTACCGTCCATTTAGCCGACGGATCGGCTATCAAATCCGGCCCTGTTACCCAAGAGACAATTCCCCTATACGCACTCACCTCCAAGGACCACCGGGAACTACTCTGTCTGGACATTATTGAATCCCCAATGTTTCCGGTCATTCTGGGTATGCCTTGGCTGAAAGCCCATAATCCCCAGATTGACTGGGAATCTGGAACAATCCACTTTTCTTCCTCTTACTGTCGACAACACTGCCTTCAGAAGCCTGCCAGTTCCCCTCCTTCTTTGATGTGTTTAGAATCCGAAGAGGAGAACCGTCAATTAATCCCAGAAGCCTATCACAGTTTCTTAGATGTGTTCAGCAAAAGAGGAGCAGAGACGTTACCTCCACACCGGTTCTACGACTGTCCTATTGAACTTTTACCTGGAGCAGAAATTCCGTTTGGAAGAATATTTCCTTTGACTGGGCTAGAGTTGGTCACTCTCAAGTCTTATATTGATGAGAATCTCGAGAGAATATTCTTTCTCCTTTGGGGTTCATCCGCCCTTCCACATCCCCTGCGGGGGCCGGTATATTCTTCGTGGAAAAGAAGGATCACTCTCTACGCCCCTGCGTAGACTACAGGGACTTAAATAAAATCACGATTAAGAACAGGTATCCTCTCCCTCTTGTTCCTGAACTATTTCAGAGACTCGGAGCAGCCACCATCTTTACTAAACTTGACCTTTGTGGGGCTTACAACCTCGTCCGCATAAGGGATGGCGACGAGTGGAAAACCGCATTTCATACTCGTTTTGGGCATTTTGAATACCTGGTGATGCCCTTCGGCCTTTGCAATGCCCCAGCCACATTCCAGCATTTTGTAAATGACATTTTCAGAGACTATCTTGATTTATTCGTTATTGTTTACCTAGATGACATCCTGATCTTCTCTTCCTCCCTGTCAGATCATCAAAGACATGTCCAAAAGGTCCTAGCCCGGCTCCGTCAACACAGTCTGTATGCTAAAGCGGAGAAATGTGAGTTTGAAAGAGAGAGCATCCAGTTCCTAGGTCTCATCATTTCAATAGACGGTGTCAAGATGGACCCTCAGAAGGTCACCGCCATTACAGATTGGCCCGCTCCCACCGATAAGAAATCAGTCCATCGTTTCGTGGGATTTGCAAATTTTTATCGAAAATTTATCAAAAACTTCTCTTCCATAATTGCTCCCATCACAGGTCTGACCAAACAGGGTATCCGGTTCCAGTGGTCCCCAGAGGCTCAAGCGGCTTTTTCTACCCTGAAAAACCTTTTCATTTCAGCATCCATCCTAAAACATCCTGATCCAGTTCTACCTTTCATCCTGGAAGTGAAAACCTCCGAGGTGGCGGTCGGAGCAGTGCTTTCCCAGAGACAAGGACCCAAATCCCTTCTGCATCCAGTTGCGTTCTTCTCCCGCAAACTCTCCGAAGCTGAAAGAAACTATGACGTTGGGGACAGGGAACTTTTAGCAATCAAGGCAGCTCTCGAGGAATGGCGTTATCTCCTGGAGGGTGCAGCTCACCCCATCTTGATCTATACAGATCACAAGAACTTGGAATACTTAAAGGTTGCTAAGAGACTGAGGCCACGGCAGGCCAGGTGGGCATTGTTCTTTACTCGGTTTTCCTTCCATATAACCTACAGACCCGGATCAAAAAACCCGACGCGCTATCCCGGATGTTCAATGGGCCTGAAGCTCCTTCCTCCCCGGACACTATCCTCGCCCCTGGCAATTTTCTTATGTTACAGGGAGATCTTCTGTCTCAAATTAAGCAGGCCTCTTCATCAATTCCCTCATCTCCAGACCTTACTCTGCAGTTAAGAGACGGCATGCTATGGAACAAAAACAAGATTTTTGTGCCTCAACAACTACGATTGACAATTCTCAAGTCCTGCCATGACCACGAGCTAGCCGGACATTTCGGAATCCACAAGACAGCTGAACTCATCCAGCGTACCTTCTGGTGGCCTCAATTATTACAAGATTGCAAAAGCTATGTGGAATCCTGTGCCACCTGTATCCAACACAAGGGTAGCAGAACCAAAGCGTGGGGGTTACTTAAACCACTGCCTGTTCCAGAGAAACCTTGGAGAATGATTTCAATTGATTTTATTGTTGAGTTACCTCCTTCTGAAAACTATACTACCATCTTTGTAGTGGTGGACAGACTTTCAAAAATGGCGCACTTCCTACCGATGGTAGGGACACCTTCTGCTGCCGAAACAGCAACATTTTTTATTAAAGAAGTAGTAAGACTCCATGGTATACCTGCTAATATTGTATCTGACCGTGGGGTGCAATTCACCTCGAGGTTCTGGAAAGCGTTATGTGGGGCGCTGAAGATTGAACTTTCCTTTTCATCTGCGTACCACCCACAGACCAACGGCCAGACCGAGCGCACCAACCAGACGCTCGAGCAATACCTGCGCTGTTTCTCCAGTTTTTCACAGGATGATTGGGCTTCTCTGTTGCCCCTTGCAGAGTTTGCCTACAACAACTCAATCCATTCAGCTACCCAACAGTCCCCATTCTTTGCCAACTACGGCTTCATCCTCTGTTCTTATCCAACCATATTCCGGAATGCTCAGTACCAGCTGTTCAGGAAACCTTGGATTTTTTTTCCACCAATAACAAAATACTCCAGGAAACAATGGCAAGAACCCAGGAGTATAATAAGGAGGTCTTTGACAGAAAGAGGAGAGGACAACTTAATCTGGTACCAGGGGACCAAGTTTATTTATCCACTTTGAACTTAAAACTAGCTTGCCCAACCAAGAAACTTGGTCCTAAGTTTGTTGGTCCCTTCCAGGTACTCAGAAGGGTTAATGAAGTGGCCTACGAATTGAAATTACCTGCTTCTTTTAGGATTCATCCAGTCTTTCATGTGGCACTGCTCAAACCCACAGTCCCGGATCCTTTTCCCAACCGGAATGCTGGTCCGCCCACACCGGTACTTATCGACGGCGAGGAGGAGTTCGAGGTGGAATCCATCCTGGATTGTCGGAAGAGACGTAACCAGGTTCAATACCTGGTGAAATGGAAAGGCTACGGCCCAGAAGAAAACTCCTGGGAACCAGAGGCCAACATTCACGCTCAGAGACTGGTCCGGGCCTATAAAAGGGCACACCCAAGTAGGTTGGCCCAGTTGGGCATCCGGAGGCTGCCCGTAGGGGGGGGGCAATGTCATGATAAGAGATACAGGAATCTTACCAATACTGACAACGCCAGGAGAAGTCTGTTTCAGCGCATGCGCGGGGGCGCGCGCGCGGCGCGAGCGTGCACGCGGCGCGCGCGGCGGGCGCGAGCGCGCGCGCGCGCTGACGTCTTTTCGGCGCCAAGAACTGCTATTTAAACCATCTGATCCCACTGTATCTTGCTGACCAGTCTGCAGCAATCCCTGACTGAATCTGAACCTGTTACCTGTCTGCCTGATTACCGAATACCTGACCCGGCTTCCGTTGACCCTTCTCTGCCTGCAGCCTGCCTCTGACCCCGGCCTGATCCGACTACCGACTCTGCTTAAACCCGCCTTGCTGTCTGCTTACCTGATTCACTGACCCGGTCTGAACCTGATTCAACCCTCGGACCTGTCCCCGTCTCCTGATTGGTGCCCGATCCAGTGTCTGACAATCCCTTGGCTCCTATTCACAAGCGCTACAACACCGTTCCTGTGTTTGCTGGATTTCTGCTAGGACCTCGTCTACACCTGTTCACTTCCTCTTCCGGTTCATCTCCAGCTTCCCACCAGGCGCTTGTGTCCCTCCAGACTCCGTACCCCCTGTCTGCTCTACCAGGGGTTCCTGAGTCAGAGGCTTACGAGAGGCCGCTCCCTGCACATTGGGCTCCATAACCAGGTACGTGACATTGGCTCTCCTCAGATGGACTCCCCACCGAACAGCTTCCTCTCACTGGGAACTTGCTTGAGATCTTCTCAGGATTGGGGACCCAGTCAATTACTGGGGCCCCGCCACAGCTTTAAATGTTCTGGACCAACATGGTCCCGGAACCAGGAACACCGCGTGGCAAGTGCACCCCGGCCTGGAAGGCTATTTCGCCGGGGCGCCGTGATGCATTTAACTTAAAGGTGGGCGCCGCACTCAAAGAAGAACCATCCAGACCAATGGCGTCTGAACCATAAATACCCTCCCCCAGCATGCACAGGGAGGAGAAACCCTCCTGATAGGCTGCAGGGGAAAAGCACCCACATCTCAACTCCACTGCTGCCACCTATCGTCCTGGGGTTTAAATAGCACCCCAGGAACAACAGAATAAGCCCACAGCACAGCCAAGCTGAGACAGACCCAATTTGAACCGATTAAATGGATCAGAGCCAACTACATCTCTGATCCCCCTCTAAATTTAACAAAGCACCGGTACTTGGAAGTAACCAGGCGCTACGCATATATGACAAGTCCTCTGACACGTAATACAACAAACATGTTCAAATTGTGTGCAGATTGGACTGTGTAATAATTGTAAAAGCTTTATTCAGTAATGCAGAGTAAGCGATATTACAGAAAGTCTATTAATCATTATCAGTTCACCTTCATGTAGTCTGACACATAACAGAATGTTATGTCCTCCAATTCTATGCCCCCTGCTTCTTTCCTAACCATACTCCAACTGTATGCTACATCTCATTTACATTTCTTTTTTAGATACTCCATACATGCATCAACTCCTGAGGAAGCGAGCAGAGCTTGTGAAACATGTTGCATTTATAGATGCATATGTATACTTTGTACTTTCATTATTGTAATAATATGTTCATGGCTGTATAGCAATTGCAACATGCTGTTTTTATGGGTTTGATTTGCATGTCCATGTTTAATATATGTCAAATATATGATGATGTCCTCGCGTTTTTAAATAAACCAAGACATTTAGTTTACTCTATTTACTTGTCTTGACCTTTATGATCACCTCACTCAACGTCCCATGGACAAAACCTTGTTCTATTGTATATAATTAGGGATGGAGGTGTGTTGTAACATGAGGCAGCTTTCAGGCCATTTTCTTTTTCCAGTCTATGCATTATATTGCATCATTCCTTTACATTGGAGGTTTACTCTACTTATATTGTGTCCTCAATTAGTTCCTCCCTCCTTTCTTCATTAACATGAAATTACATTTTTAAGTAAAAACCTTTCTGGATTCATCACATCCCATCATCACAGTGTCTCTGTGCTTCTCTATGCAATACAGGCAGATCATGACTGGTAGGAGGTGCCATCACTGTGGCTAATTCAGTAAAAGAGAGGAGCCAGGACAATTGTGCAAGACTGAAGGCAAGGGTGAAGCTTTATATATACTTTATAAATGTGTATTCCAGGGATTTATAGTGAACTCATTTCTTACCTGTCTTTGATTCTGTTAAATCTGTGTAATACAAAGATAATTATTATTCCTACAATCATTAGCAGAAAATAAAAATAATTCATATAGAAAGTGTTCTGTAGTCTCCCCATGCCTGGACACTGGTACATATTCATCACCAGTCAGTAATAATGTGATATGCAGGCTGTGGGATGATTCCAAAAGTACAGAGTGTGATATAAATCAGAGATATGAAGATCCTCTATCACTGGAGGAAAGGGACAAATTGTTTCAGGTTTTCATTTTGAATGGGGTGAAATCGCGTCAGTATGCCCTACCTTTGCAAACACACTGCAAGAGCATTGTGTGCTACTTTTGTACCATGCCAATTCAGTGCAGGTAAATGCACTGCATTTGCGACCTGTATTTGGGGTGTCATTAATTTTCCATTGACACTCGCTGCAGATTGTAACCGCAGTGCGTTTTGAACGCGGTGTGGGAAATGTACAGAGAACACGGGTTTCCTGCACTGCATTTTGGTGTGAACAGGCCCTTCAGTTTCCACTGTATTTTGCAACAAAGTAGAAGAAAAATGTACCTCTAATGTAAATAATACCCCAAGGACACTAAGGGCCAGATTCTCAGAGGCGTTACGACGGAGTATCTCAGATACTCCGTCGTATCGCCTTTTTTTTTTACTCGTATCTATGCGTGTGATGCTGAGCATCACTTTTGCATAGATACGCTTCTACATCCGACAAGTGTAATACAATTACACTTTCGGATCGTAGATGTAATGACAACTCCGGCCACTAGGTGGCCTTTACGTTGTTTTTTCATTTGCATATGCAAATGAAGTAGTACGCCGATTCTCGATCGCTTTTACGCCGCCCCGTCGTCGCGTACGTCGTTTACGAACTCGTAAGGTTACCCCAGCTTCTATGTGGAGTAACCTTACGAGGTCCCGTCGGATGCCGTCGTGTCCCGTCGGATGCCATGTTAAGTATGGCGTCGGGTCAGCGTCGGCTTTTTCCGTCGCTTACGTCGTTTTACTAACTCGTTCGCGAATAGGGACTTGCGTAAATGACGCTCACGTCGTTTTGACGTCGGTTTCAACGACGCTTTCCGACGTGAGCTGGAGCATGCGCACTGGGGTTTTTCCCCGGCCGGCGCATGCGCAGTTCGTTCGACGCGGGGGCGCGCTTAATTTAAATACAAGCCGCCCCATTTGAATTGCGCGGGTTTACGCTGCGCGATTTACGCGACGCAGGCGAAACCTACGGAGCAAGTGCATAGAGAATACAGCACTTGCTCCAGCAAGCAGCGGCGGCGTAGTGTAACTGGCTTACGCTACGCCGCCGAAAATATTGGAGAATCTGGCCCACAATGCCTACAATCCTAAAATATATATATATATATCAGTTTATTTAGCAACCTCAACCCCATATGAATTAATCACACAGTACTAGATTTTCCACATTTTTAAACTAAATTGACAACATTGTTTAAAAATATCCCAATAATAAAAATGTAACAACTCCACTCAAAGCTGAATAGTCACATTGTATTAAATATCTTGCTTTTTTATCCTTCATAAAGAAGCACAGCAGGGGTCTGATTTCAGTAAGAATTTTGGGCTTAATTCGGACCTGAAACACACCAAAAAAGGCACACTATTTTCCAGCAATTCACACCGGACCCGCTGCGGAGATGTGTAAACCAGCTCCATAGAGAGCCAGTCACATTCTCCTGCTATGCGAATTGGAATGCAGGAAAAATCACATTCAATTCGCATAGGTGTAAACCGAGCCTAATGCCGCGTACACACGGTCGTTTTTTGCGATGAAAAAAAACGACGTTTTTTAAAACGTCATTTAAATTGATCGTGTGTGGGCAAAACGTCGTTTTTTGTCTTAAAAAAAACGACCAAAAAAAAATTCCAACATGCTTGGATTTTTTGTGTCGTTTTTCAAAACGTTTTTTGTTTCACAAAAAGTCACCGTGTGTAGCAAAAACGTCTTTCAAAACGACGTTTTTCAACCCGCGCATGCCCAGAAGCTAGTTATGAAGCGAGCTTCAATGGAAAAGAGTGGTGAACGTAACCTCGTTTTTTGTGAAAAAAACGATGGTGTGTATGCAACATCGTCTTTGAAAGTGACGTTTCAAAAACGTCGTTTTTTACTTCACAAAAAACGTTGTTTTTTTCATCGCAAAAAACGACCGTGTGTACGCGGCATAAGGCTCCATTCCCACAGGACTGTGGCAAAATTGCTGCGATTCTGCCCGTGATTTTAAAATGTACTGCAATCGCAAAACGCGGGTCCAGGTGCCATTGAAAATAACACAGTGCAGTGTTGCACTGATTATCGCATAGCAATCACGGTAAGTCACATCATGTGAATCTTGTGGCCCTAAAAGGAGCAGGAGCTTTTTTTGGGCCACAAGCTTTGCACAATACGATTTTCTGCAATTGTAAGAAAATCGCACTTTGTGTTAGGTGCCATTGAAAATAATGTCACCTGAACCTGCGTTTTTTTACAATTGTAGTGCGTTTTGAGATCACGGGCAGAATCACAGCTATTTTGCCGCAATCCTAAAAGAACAAGTGTTTGCTATTCTCCTGTGATCCCAAAACTGCAAATGTGAATGGCGCTTAAACCCTTGTTTGTTTTTTGTTTTGAAAAAATTATATTCACAGCTTTATAAAAAAATATTCCTTCAGTAATACACTAAAATAAAAAAGATATGTGCTGTTTATTAGTGGAAATAGCAAGTAGTCTGTGACTATTCATGGGTTCTTTCTTTACCACATATTTAATTAAAACACATAACATTATTCTCTGATATTGGAATTTTTGCTGCCACCTACTGATACATTGAGAGAGGAATGACTAGTTTTTGTTGCACAAAGAGCTGTTATCAATCGCTGTGTCTCTTGCACAGTAATAGACAGCAGAGTCTTCAGTTTTCATGTTGTTCATTTTCAGATATAACATGTTTTTACTGTTATCTCTGGAGACTGTAAATCTTCCTTTAACATCATCATGATAGTATGTGGAACCCCCATCGCCGGTAATAGCACACAGCCATTGCAATGGTTTACCAGGAATCTGCCTGACCCAGCTCATCCAGTAGCTGCTGAAAGTGAATCCAGAAGCTGTACAGGTCATTGTGTGAGAGTTCCCCGGCTTTATCACCACTGGCTCTGATTGGGTAAGTTGTTCTGCCGACTGGACACCTGAAAATACACAATATAAAGTCATATCTAAAGAAACCTTACTTCTATTAAGTAACGTTTCACCTTTAGGATAGTCTCACCTGATAACCATATCATTAACATATAGAGGCTTAGTAAAGTCTTCATTATTGTGAAGAATAGTTTCTATCTGTAGACGTAGGTGATGTGTAAACATGTTATCTGCCTATATATTCTACCAGAGATTTCCAAACAGGAAATAGCATCATTAAATTTGCATAACATATTAAATATAGTTATATATCATATATGAGCATGCTAAAAAGTGTGAACACAAGTTGTACGACCAAAGTGACTAGGTTTAGATAATGTGACAGCTGATAATTTGAACTGGTTACCCTCCAGAATCATTTTAGTGATGATCCCAATAGTTTGCAGTAATTTTGTTATTGCTTATGGAACATGTATGTTCTCAAGGTGTCCTAAAAATTGTATACACAATTTAAACGATTATAAAGTCAGCATTTATTATCATACAGTTTATTTTCAAATTTTAACATATAATACATACATTTATTGAAGAGACACAAACACTTCTAGGGATAGTAGTCTATTGTGTTTCCCACTGCATTTAGTGGTTGCTCCCTCTGACTTCCACATCGCTGTCCTGTATTGATGTAGAGATCAGCAAAAGACATTATAGCAACAATTTCGCAAAAAAAAGTGCCATTGAAAGTGTTACTGATAAAGAAGATAGTTAATACTTAAAGTGGCTCTAAAGTCTAATAGTTTTTTTTAACTCAATTGCTTGTCGACCAGCCGCCACAGATATACTGTGCAGAATGGCTTGGTTGAGCAAATCACCATACTGGTCCCTTTAATGGTTATAGCAGGCGCGACGCTGGAGCCGATGCGCTTGACTGGCAGCCGCAATGTCTGCCAGCCGCCCGCAAACCCTCCACAGAGAGCCAGAATGGGATCTGTCAATGTAAACAAACAGATCCCTGTTCTGTCAGGAAAGTAGAGAGAGATCTGCTGTTCCTAGTGATCAGGAACAGTGATCTCTCTCTACTCCCAGTCAGTCCACTCCCCCCCACAGTTAGAAACACCTCCCTAGGGAACACTTAACCCCTTGATCGCCCCCTAGTGTTAACCCCTTCCCTGCCAATGTCATTTATACAGCGATCAGTGGCTATTTTTAGCTCTGATCACTGTAATAGTGTCAAAAGCGTCTCATCTGTCTGCCGCAATGTCGAAGACCCGCAAAAAATTGCTGATCACCACCATTACTAGTAAAAAAATAAAATAATAATAAAAATCATAAATATATTCCTTATTTTATAGACACCCTTTGCTCAAACCAATCAATACGCGCTTATATGTAGAAGAATACATATTGACCTAAACTGATGATTTTTTTTTTTTTATTTGGTGATATTTATTATAGGAAAAAGTAAAATGTATTGTTTTTTTTTTCAAAAGTGTCTGTTTTTTTTTTCTTTAAAGCGCAAAAAAAAAAAAAAAAACGCAGAGTTGTTGATCAAATACCATTAAAAGAAAGATCTATTTGTGGGGAACAAAAGGACCTCAACTTTGTTTGGGTACAGGGTCGCACAACCACACAATTGTCAGCTAAATCGACGCATCGATATATCCCCAAAAAATTGCCTGGTCATTAAGGGGGTAAATTCTTCTGGGGCTGAAGTGGTTAAAGAGGAACTTTACTTATTTTTGGTATTTTTTAAGTCAGCAGCTACAAATATTGTCACTGCTAACTTTTAAAAATTAATTACTTACCAGCGCCTGGAGTCCAGTGTTGTTTTCCTGCAGGTTGCTCTTCTTACAGCTGCAGGTCTCTCAGGAAGGTAGTGCTGCTATCTTGGATATGAAGCCAGCTGTGACTTCCTAAAGGAACCACAGCTGGGTCCCCATTGCACATGCGCTTGTTTGCGTGGTGCACTGTGAATGGTCCTGTAGCCTCCTTGGACATCTCATTAAAGGACATCTCATTAATACAATAGTTGAATATCTCCTAAACCTGGTTTAAAAACACCCCCAAAACATATTAAATCTCCCGCGCGCCGCGCGGGATGTCTGTTTACCAACCCGGAAGACACGCCGAGTATTTTTACCCAAGGTTTTACAAATTTGTCTGTGTCTAAAAAAAAAAAAAATTTTTTGTATAGAAAAACACCCCCAAAACATATTAAAATGACTATTTTTACCCAAGATGCTGTGTGTATAGAGACTGATGCCCAATCAAAACCAAAAAATAAATCCGAATGTGCAATCAGATAAACCAAATACACCAAATACAAATAGTGAACAAAAAATGAGTGAGCGCTAAATTAAGGTGACCATATTTTTTCTTTACTAGTGATGGCAACAATCAGCACTCTCTGCCCATCGCTGCCCGCCTCACAGCCTCTCAAGTCTTACTCTTCAGGCCCCGGCTACTACTGGATGGGGAGTGGAGGAGGATCACTCCGCCAGGGAAGGCAAGGAGATAGGCAGGTGGCTTGCCAGGATTTGAGCCAAGGCAGAAGAAAATGCGAGCGGAGCTGAATGGGCATGCGCCCAAAACTGAAGAAATAGTCCCTCCGCTCCGACCAGCACATGATCATCAGAAAGGGGCACAGATAATGGGAAAAATACAACCCCCCTATGCTAGTAGGCATGGCCGAGCAGGGGTGTGTAATTCTATTTTTTATTTTATTTTAATTTTGCACTGACTGGGCCAGATTCTCAGCGGCAATACGACGGAGTATCTCAGATACCCCGTCGTATCGCCGTTTTTTTTTTTGCCTCGTATCTATGCGCGTGATGCTTAGCTTCACTTTTGCATAGATACGCTTCAACATCCGACAAGTGTAAAACCATTACACTTGCGGATCGTAGTTGTAATGACAACTCCGGCCACTAGGTGGCCTTTACGTTGTTTTCTCATTTGCATATGCAAATGAGGCTAGTACGCCGATTCCCGATCGCTTTTACGCCGCCCCGTCACCGCGTACGTCGTTTTCGTCTGCTTAAGGTTACCCCAGCTTCTATGTGGAGTAACCTTACGAAATACCATCGGATGCCGTCGGGTGCCGTCGGATGCCATGTTAAGTATGGCGTCGGGTCAGCGTCGGCTTTTTCAGTCGCTTACGTCGTTTTACTAACTCGTTCGCGAATAGGGGCATTGCGTAGTGACGATCACGTCGTTTTGACGTCGGTTTCAACTACGCTTTCCGACGTGAGCTGGAGCATGCGCACTGGGCTTTTTCCCCGGCCGGCGCATGCGCAGTTCGTTTGACGCGGGGGCGCGCTTCATTTAAATACAAGCCGCCTCATTTGAATTACGCGGGCTTACGCTGGGCCATTTACGCTACGCCAACGAAAACGACGGAGCAAATGGTTAGAGAATACGGCACCTGCTCTAGTACGATGGGGCGGCGTAGTGCAAATGGCTTACGATACGCAAGCGAAATTCTATGAGAATCTGGCCCACTGTCTTTTAAATTGGCCCTGCACCCTATTAAATCCAATCTGGGGACAAAACCAGGGACAGACTTGGTCTGGGGACAGACTCCTCAATCAGGGGACTGTCCCCTGAAACTGGGGATGTGTGGTCACCCTACGCTAAATACAAACGTAAAGCTGCTAGCACCAAAAGAGTCATTATATATATTTATATATCATATATAATATATATGATATATATATATATATATAAGTGCAGCGCTATATAAAATGATGACAAAACACTACAAATATTACCTGATAAAAGGAAAGCTGGATGTAACAATGAATAAGAGTAATGAGTCCCAATATAATAATTCTAGTGGCAATCCTAGATGAGAGTTAAATCTCCACCAGGTTGTGGTCTTGGGTCTCCGCCATTCACTGTTTTTGGTGAGATCCGAGCTCATGGGGAGGATCTATTATTCAGTCCCATTGGTATTTAGATACGTGTTCTTAATTTTACATTTGCTGTAATGATTGGAGACAGATATGTCCAGTGATAACTTTTTATATTTTTGTATTGTGATATTGAATATCTGCCGACTTTACTTTATTATTATGTCTGTTCATTTCGAGACCAGTTTCCTTTTTTTTCAATAAAAATATTGAAATTTAAATCTCCACCAGGTGTGAGCACCAGATAATCCACTACAAACAACGTGAGATAAGGATTGGAGTCGTTGTTTTTGGTAAGACACTAGCCTGCTTCATTTCCATACGGAGCAAGGAGAGGATGTGATCCACACGGGGGTGAGCAGACAATTTATCTGATAGAGGAATGACACTATGGGGTTGATTTACTAAATGGAAATCCACTCTGCACTACAAGTGCACTTGTAAGTGCAGTCGCTGTCGATCGCTGTAGATCTGAGGGGGAGCTCTGTTGATTTTATCATCCAATCATGTGCAAGCAAAAATCCCCTCTACATTTAGAACACACTCAGGGAACACACTTAACCCCTTGATCACCCCCTAGTGTTAACCCCTTCCCTGCCACTGTCATTTTTGCATTGATCAGTGTGTTTTTTAGCACTGATCAATGTAATAATGTCACTAGTCCCCAAAAAGTGTAATTTGTGGGTCAGAGTTGTCCACCGTAATGTCGAATTCCTGCTAAAAATCGCAGATTGCTGACATTACTAGTAAAAACAAAAAATAAAAAATAAAGGTCCCTAAATCTGTCCTACAGTTTGTAGACGTGATAACTTTTGCGCAGACCAATCAATATATGCCTATTGTGATTTCTTTTTACCAAAAATATGTAGAAGAATATATATATCGACCTAAACTGATGAATAAATTAGTTTTTTTATATTTTTTGGGGGGTGTGTATTATAGCAGAAATTAAAAAATATATATATTTTTTCAAAATTGATTGCTCTTTGTTTATAGTGCAAATATAAAAAAACGCAGATGTGATCAAATACCACCAAAAGAAAGCTCTATTTGTGGGGGAAAAAAAGGACGTCAGTTTTGTTTGGGTACAACGTTGCATGTCCGCGCAATTGTCAGTTAAAGCGACGTATCACAAAAAATGGCCTGGTCATTGAGGGGGCAAATCCTTCCAGGGCTGAAGTGGTTAAGTAAGTGTGCATGGACCCTAGGTGATTGTAAACTTTTTTTTGCTTAGTCTTCATTACATCTTCACTCCCAATCCCCAGCATTTACTTCATGTTTCCTCTGATACCATGCAATCCATGGTGATGCCCAGTCTCATGCTTGCTGATTGCCAGTGTTTAGAGGAATACTTCCCAGTGATTCTTTGCATAAGGGGGTGAACTTAATGAGGGAGACTGGTACGCATGATCATGATGTGAGCTGTAAATGACTGTTCACAGTGGTAGGCGTTCTTTTCAGCTTCAAGAGAGTGCTGTTACATCCTCACCTCCTTCTTTCTAAGTACACAGAATGAATGATCACGGATGGAACTTAAAGAGATACTAAACACACAGGGCCAGATTCACAGAGCGATTACGCCGGCGTAACAGGAGATGCGCGGCGTAAGTCTAAATTTGCGCATGCGTTTCGATACTCCGCATCCCCAAAACGAGATACGCAAGAAATCTACTTTTTTTTGTCCAGCGTAATTTCGATAAACAGGCGCATCCGTCCGCACAAAACTGCGCTACACACACCATTGATTTGCTATTCAAATATGCTAATGAGGGAGTTACGGGGATCCACAAAAGAACGTTGGTGCAGTGCAGGCTACGCGCTGTGCGCAACAGCTGACCGGCCTGTCTAAAATTAGACCATAGAAAAGGTGGTCTAAAATTAGACAATTCGTCTACATGTCAGAGAAAGCAACGCCGTTAGTGAGGAGCAGAGCAGTCACACATGTTGCACATCAAT
The DNA here is from genome assembly GCA_029574335.1 of Rana kukunoris. Taxonomy (NCBI): domain Eukaryota; kingdom Metazoa; phylum Chordata; class Amphibia; order Anura; family Ranidae; genus Rana; species Rana kukunoris. Next base: position 268,370,550 of record CM056049.1, on the reverse strand, counting down.
CTGTATGCCAACATGCCAGGGACATCCTCGCTCATAGCTATACTACTGACTTTAGACGAACAAAGAAGGAGGAGGGCACGGAGGAGGGCACGGGAGAGGATATACCGCACACGCATAGACCTTTTTGGCATGAGTGATTCTGAGGTGTATCGCATCTTCAGATTCACCCCTCATGTCATCCTGGAATTAACCATAACCCTGCAGGAGGACATCACCAGCCCAACACACCGCTTACATGCAGTGCAGCCACTGGTCAAGGTCATGGCAACACTCCATTTCCTTGCCAGTGGCTCTTTTAAAAGAACAAGTGGAGTGGTGGCTGGGATGTCACAATCCTCCGTGAGCAGATGTGTGCACCAGGTTGTCCCTGCAATCCTCAGACGCATGGCAAACCAAATCATTAAACCCACCACTGAGCACATGAAGGCAATGACAGATTTCTACAGAATTGCCAGATTCCCACGCACCGTGGGGGCCATTGATTGCACACATGTGGCACTCCAGCCCCCCCCCATGAGACAGAGCACATATACCGCAATCGGAAGCATTGGCATTCCATCAACGTACAGGTGATAATCGTTGCCCAAGGCCTCATATGGCACGTCCGTGCCAAACACCCCGGATCCAGCCATGAAAGCTACATATACAATCAGAGCCCCATCCGAATGGAATTCAAACAGAACGTGTATGGGGACACCTGGCTGGTTGGTGAGTGACATGGGTGGCAGGCATGACTGTCCCCCCCATGATGCACACATCACAAGGGGCACATGCATGACTAACATCCTCCTGTCTTTTTCCCTTACAGGTGAATCTGCATATGCACTGGGACCCCATCTCATGACTCCTATCCGGAACCCCTAAACCCCAGGAGAGGAGAGATACAATGAATCCCACGCCCAAACACGTGCAGTGGTGGAGCGCACCTTTTGCCTCCTGAAGTCACGTTTCCGATGCCTGGATAAGTCTGGGGGGACCCTGTTGTATTCCCCAAACTTTGTGTGCCAGATCATCGGTGCATGTTGCATTCTGCACAACTTCGCAGTGAGAAAGGGCCTGCAGATTGACATACGTAATGACCTGACCCCTAAACCAGACAATCCCCCCCTAACCGAGGTTTCCCCGTCTTCTGAGGGAAGAGCAGCCAGGAGACAGCTCACATTAGGCATCTTTGCACGTTAAACACACACACATTAATCATGGCACAATGAGAATGCATGCATGCACACCACTGTGGTCCCTAGCACAGACACATCACATCCTCATCTAATTGGATTAGCACAAGCCCACCATGCTGGACTTGTGAGCAGCAACGCCACGCCACGGCTCCAATTATGTCACTGTACATTCATACACCATTCACACAGACCTGGGAATCACTTCTCCCTAGTCCTGGGGAACCCTTCTCCACCAAAACTGAGGGTGACACCCCTTTGCCGGCAGGAATATCACCCCCACATTCCCAAAACATTCACATCACAAAAAAAATAAAAAAATGTCTAGCAAAAAAAAAAAATCCAGCAAAAAAAAAAAAAGGGGGAAAAACAAATGAATGCCGTTGGCGTGAGCCACGCCTGGGGCGCCCACGGCCACGGCCCCGGCTCCTCAGGGGAGACTCATGGGGGAGGGGGGGGGTAATCCGGGGAAGGAGGAGGAGCCCCTGGTCTCTGCCCACCTGGCGGTGGCGGCCTGCCCTCCAAGGCCACGGCAATTCTGTTCAGGCCAGCACCTAGTGTTGCCGTGTTGGCCTGGATAGCCTGGATGAGGGCCCTCACATCCTGCCCAACGTCTGCTGTTGTAGTCTGCAGTACGTTTAGGCAGTTTGTAAGAGCCAGGGAGTGGCAGTCTAGGTCCCCAAGCGTATCCTTTATGGAGGACAGGCTCTCCTCCATCCGCCCCAAAGTCTGGCTGACCTGTCCCAGATGGCGGATCTGAAGGGCCTGGTCCCTTCTCAGGTTGGCGGGCAGAAGCTCGGCCACCCCCCTGGTCTTCTGGGATGCCTTCCTGCCTCCAGCTGAGGCTTGTGGCCGGGGAGAAGGGGAGGCCCTTGGGAGAGGAGCCCTGTTGGGGGAGGAGTGGGAGGGGCTAGCCCTTATGGAGGGCTGGCTGCTGCCAGCCAGAGAGGAAGACTCCTCCAAAAACAGCAAGCCACTGGCTGACATGACATCCTCCTCCTCCTCAAACTCCTCCTCCTCAACCTCCTCCTCTTCAACCTCCTCCGAGGACTCCGGCCTTGTCGGGGGGTCCTCAGCAGGCTGTTGTCCCTGGGATGGTGCAGTCAGATCAGATGGCCCAGCACCCTCCTGCTCATCTGTGGATGACACAAAACATTCACAGGTTGGAGGATCCACACACTTGCCACATATTCCCTTTCACCCCCTCCCCCACACATGCTACACACCTGATAGGAAAAAAAAACCTTACCTGGCATCACGCCTTCATGACTTGAGTCATAGCCGGGCAGACCCTCCACCTGTTGTCTATGAAAGGTGTTGGCCACCGCACGCTCCTCCGCCGGCAGCCTAACAGGGCATGGTGGGCCCCCTCCTGTGCCCCTGGCATGGGCTACCATTTTGGCCAGCTTCTTTCTGCCCAGACGCCGGAGGTCATTGATCTTCTTTTCAATCCCCGACCGTGTACCGGTCTCCCCCCCCACCCCCCGATGCATTCACCTCGTCAGTAATGTTCTGCAAGATATCATGCCTCCTGGCCGGGGTGGTGTTGGCACTCTCTGGGCCGTGGAGGAAACGCCCATATTTGGAAATGGCCCGGGCAAGAATTTGTTTCTCCCCCAAAGTAAAATTTAACTTCCTCTTTCTCTCAATCATACTCATACAAAAACTCTCTCCCAAACAATCAGCAAAAATCACTCACAAAAACAAGCAGGAAAAATCAAGCAAGAAAACAAACAAACAAAAAACTATCAACCAAAAAGTCTCACAAGCAGTCACCAAAAATCACTTTCAAATATCTTCTAACAAACACTAGATCACACAGTCCACAAATATCACAAAGACAAACTACAACGCAACTAACAACAGAACAAAAGCACCTTGCTGTATAGGGAGGGATACAAAGGGATGTACTTTTGCAGAAGAAGTGCGTTTGTGTCTGTCTATTTATGCTGTCTGCGTAGTTCATTACGTTGCCCTAGTCCACTTCCAATTTCACTGATTGCCCTTTCCCGAGGTGTGAGAATGCGCACAGAGGTGCTGACAATGGTCTGCTTCAAGCGCGCATGCGCGAGCCGGCCTGCCCTTCATTTGCATGGGGTCACGGCTCATTTCAATGTAACACGCCCATGTCCTTCCCAATTTGTATTACTCCGCCTTGCGCCTCAGAAATAACGTTGCGCAGACGCAAATTTCTGCGTAAAACCGACGAAAATAGGGTGATTGCGCCGCTACATTGCGCCAGTCTAACGCAAAGGCGGTGCGCTACGCCAGTCCAATAATGCGCAGATGTACGTTAATCTGGCCCACACTGTTTAATATACATAGGGCCAGATTCTCAGAGGCGCAACGACAGAGTATCTCAGATACCCCGTCGTTTCGCCGTCTTTTTTGTCGGGTATCTATGCGAATGATTCCTAGAATAACTTTGGCATAGATACGCCTGAACATCCGACAAGTGTAATACCATTACACTTGCGGATCGTAGTTGTAATGACAACTCCGGCCACTAGGTGGCCTTTACGTTGTTTTCTCATATGCCTACGCAGATTCCCGAACGCTTTTACGCCGCCCCGTCGTCGCGTACGTCGTTTTCGTCCGCGGAAGGTTACCCCTGCTAATATGAGGGGTAACCTTACGCAGTACCGTCGGATGCCAACGGGTGCCATGTTAAGTATGGCATCGGGTCAGCGTCAGCTTTTTCCGTCGCTTAGTCGTTTTACTAACTCGTTCGCGAATAGGGCATTGCGTAGTGACGATCACGTCGTTTTGACATCGGTTTCAACGACGCTTTCCGACGTGAGCTGGAGCATGCTCACTGGGCTTTTTCCCCGGCCGGCGCATGCGCAGTTCGATCGACGCGGGGGCGCGCTTAATTTAAATACAAGCCGCCCCCTTTGAATTACGCGGCCTTACGCTGGGCAATTTACTCTACGTATCCGCAAACTACGGAGCAAGTGCATGGAGAATACGGCACTTGCTCTGTTAGGTTGCGGCGGCGTAGTGTAAATGACTTACGCTACGCAAGCGAAATTATATGAGAATCTGGCCCATAATATCAACAACAAAGAATTGTCATACAAATATATATTTGAAATCAAATATTTATTATTTTTTGGCAACAACAAGGTGTGGGCAGATTTCTGCCAGTCATAGGCTGGCACGCGCCTCTCCAGCCTGTGTCTTAGAATAAGAGGTAGGTGAAGTCTTCATCAATCTACATCTCCTCCATTATGTTAAGCTTGTTAGTGGGCATGGAGGGAGGGAGGGAGTGGGCTGTCGTTTTCCACTGTGCATATGCTCACATGTGTGACTCTATAGTCACACGGGCTGCTCAGATGTGATAGGGAGGAATTGCTCAGCATGGGAACTCACTGAAAACTGAGCATGTGCAGAGTTGCCACCACAGCTGTAAAATCCCTAGCTGAACTGGACAGAAGGTAGAGATAGAGAGCAGCAGGTTCCACCAGTTTTTTTTTTTTTTTTAAGAATACAGAAAACTAATATCTTAGTGATGGAGTGAGTATAAACAGCATGTAATACACCATTTATTGATAGTTATTTATGATAGCAATACATAAATTTCCATGGTTTTGTTGTGTGTACGCGGCATTAAACACATGTTCTGGTTTTCCTGATGTGTAATTCTTTACATTTACATTGGAATATTTAGGGGATGTGGTAGGGCAACCAAGACCAAACTGCATGATGGGGGAAGAATGGGAATGTGTGGGTGAAAGTTGGGTGGTGCTGGTGATAGAGGGAGTTTGAGAAACATGGGATGATTTTTAGACATGTGCATTCGTTTTCGTTAGAATGCATTTTCGTCCGAAAATCTGTTTTTTTCGTTATCGTTTTAACAAACGATAACGAAAGTGCAAGAAACGAAAACCGAAAGATCCGACATAAAAAATGCTTTATTTTCATTTTTGTTGCGGTAAAAATTCGATATAGAGAGATTCGACATTATAGGTAAAAGATCCGACATTATAGGGAAAAGATTCGACATTATAGAGAAAAGATTCGACACTATAGAAATAATAGATTCGACATTACAGAGATTAGATTTCGATTTATGAGGAAATAGATTCGACATTATTACTAGTCATACAAGATTAGAATTCTTGTAGGCCGAATATTCGAGCGGAAATGTACGATTCGACGTAAAGATTCGACGTTCCATCGAATATTCTTTTGACCATTCGACAGAAACCAAGTATTATTGGATTTTCGGACAAAATCTATTCCCCAACGCAAAACGAATTTTCGGAAGTAACTAAATTAATTTATTTTCCAAATGAAAACGAAAAAACAAAACGAAATATTCAAGTCTGCACATGATTTTGATCCAGAAATAAGTTATTTTTATTTATTTGTAAATGAGAAGTTTTTCAGTAAAACCAAGTGGTCTGAAACTTAAGCCTTGTACACACGATCAGATATCCATTCTTCGAACCCCTCCTCTGAGGATGGCACAGGTTTCCTTCCTGAAAAAATCCTAAGTTTCCTAAGTTTCCCGGTATCCGGCCGTTGAGTAATCCGGAAGATCTTTCTTACATTGGGTCACAATCTCTGTCAAGACAGCACACAGCTCTGGGCTAATGTCCTTCAAGGGGGTGGACTTAGATCCCGCCACCTTCTGATCTTTCATGGGATCGGGTACTGGAGCACCTGAAGTAGTAAGGGCATCCTGCTCCACTAAAGGATGTATTAAAGCAATCTCCACACTATCCGAGGTATACACATTGTCCCCTTTGAAGTTATCTGGAATCTCTTCGCTCCACTCGCATAGGGCATATGGTGTGGGGCCCTATGAGGTCTACCTCAATGTCCATTATCCACAGTTTATTCCCTTTTGATAATGACTTCAGAGTGGGAAGTAATTGTTCTGCTGTCCAGGCTAATCCCTTGTCTTCGACCACTAGGCCCTTTGTCAAATCGACCTTTTCGAGTTTACACCACCTAGTGGCGGCGACAGCATCCATGACTGTTCTTGGCAAGGGGGAAGCTTAGTATAAGGGGAATTTGATTTCTGAGAAGTAGAAACCCGGACGAGCCCCCACGTGTAGCACTACCCCCGAAGGAGCCGCTGGATTGTTTTGGGATCTACTCTCTTTTGATTTAACACACCCCTATTAACTTGCTCGAACCCTCCATTGAAACACCAGAAGTCTGGGGGATGTATTGTGACCTCTGCTGAGCGGAGGCACAGTGACAGGCATACAATATTCAATGACAGTACAATGACAGTATTACCTGATTAATACATGGCCCCTCCAGACTAGAAGAATACACTCACACAGTGGTATATTTAAATCAAAGAGAGTGAGTTTACTTAATGAATACTCAAGGAAAACACACACTAATTTACACCATTTGTAGGCAATAACACAGTGTGATTTCACAAGGGCCCTTGCAGAAATCCACAAATGGCATCTATAAATGAAACAAATCTATATTAAAGAATGGTACCATTCGGCTAACTGGTGAACAGTCTGTGCTCGCGAGCTCCCACTATCAGGCGATCCTGCAAACAAGGAAAGGTAGGGGAAAGTTAATCCAACATAGCTTGGTCAACCTAGATGTTGATGAGCCGATCGCTAGCCAGCGTCAGTCACTTCTGGATAACCACTATAGACAGTGGAAAAGGTATAAGTTCAAGGTGGAGACAAACAGGAGAGCGGGAGGCCTGTGAGACGGTACTAAAGTGTCTGTGTGAAGAGAGAACAGCTGGGCTCCCTCTCCAATCTCCGGATACACAGGCTGGATGCAGGGGTCTTGCTTCCCTCTGGATGGCTCGCCTCTCAGGAAATTTAGGCCCAGCCTTCTGGGCCTAACAGCATGGTTGTCCACTTCATGCACCTCCGCAGAGGAGAAAAGCTGGTCCCGAGAGAGCGAGAAAGAAAAATTTCAGGCATGCCATGGAGCCCACCCGACCGGCAGTATGCCGGTGTTTTTTTTTTTTTCTATACATACCTTTTTACGGGCTCTCGTCCCCTCCGGCGATCCCGGGGACTTGGCGTTTACAATCACAAGCTGTGATTGACGTCCCTCAGCCCGGCACATACAGCATCACGAGATGCCGAAGGAACCCGAACGTCGGTGCGGCCCTATACGGCGCCTGCGCACCAACGTTCGGGTTCCTTCGGCATCTCGTGACGCGCTGTATGCGCCGGGCTGACGGACGTCAATCACAGCTTGTGATTGGAAACGCCCAGTCACGGGGGATGGCCGGAGGGGACAAGAGCCCGTAAAAAGGTATGTATAGAAAAAAAAAAAAAAACATCGGCATACTGGTCGGGTGGGTGGGCTCCATGGCATGCCTGAAATTTGTTTGGAGGGTGAACCTCCACTTTAAGTAGCCTCCCCCACAAGTCTGTGCGGAGGCGTCACATGCTGCAACAGGGCACGGTGTTGTGGGCAATGTAGTCTGCTTCTCATAAGAGTCTATAGAGTCCATATCTCCGGCTACTTCCCATCCCACAATGCATAGCTCCTTAAAGGTAATGTACATATTTACAGATGTGAATATAGTCTCAGCGGGAATGGCCTGTCATTAGACTCTGACAAGAAAACCCGCTACATTTAAAACATGTTCTTTTTTTTCACCGTTGGAAAACAAACCGATGGGGCCCACACACGATCGGTTTGACCGATGAAAACAGTCCAATCTTAGTAAACTGTTAAAAAAAAACTGCTCCCCCTGTAGGTTTGAGGCATAATGTCCTAATATACACTAACTCAAGAAATAAGGAACAACTTATAATATAGTGGAAAGTCTTTGCTCTGGTCAGCACAAGTCACAGAGACAAGAAACAAACAGCTACAGTATATTGTCAGTGTGTGTTGGAACTATTAGAGCTGCCAAATCCTGTGTAGGGGAATGTAATGCTTTCATTATGTTACCACAGACAGAGACTACTTATACAAGTGGAAGTAGTAGAGCCTTTACACAATGTTACATCTGTAGTGAATTAATTAGTTGGCTGTTTAATATTTGTAGCTATTGTGTCCAGTCATTACATGTATGTGCTGCCACCTACTGATAACATGAACAAGTGATATTCTACTTATTGTTATAGGAAAGATATATTTTCCATCAGTGTGTCTCTTGCACAGTAATACACGGCAGTCTCTTCTGTTTTCATGTTGTCCATTTTCAGAGTCATCTTGTTATTGTTGTTATCTCTAGTGGCTGTGAATCTCCCTTTAACAGCATCATTATAGCGTGTGTCCCCACCGCTACCAATATAACACAACCATTGTAATTTTCCATCAGAGAATTGTCTGATCCAGTGCATATAATTGCCACCAAAGGTGAATCCTCCTGAACCCTGACAGGTCAGCGTATGGGAGTTCCCTGGCTTTATCACGGCTGGATCAGACTGGACAAGTTGGTTAGAAGACAGGACACCTGGAAAATATACAGTGACAATAGGAAATAGCATTAGAACTAATACATACACTCAGATCTATTAGGAGGAATATTTCATCTGAGGGATCCTGTCCTATGAAGTCTCACCTGACAGCCATGATAATGATATAAAAAGGCCTATTAGGGTCTTCATTATCTGTCTGTATAATCTGTATCTATATACTTCACATATACCCTGTAAATGTCATCTCTATCTTTATAGTGTATGAGAGATTTCATGATAGGAAGTGATGTCATCTCATTTGCATAGTATACAGAATATCTATATGTGTCAGAACATACAGTCAGGTACAATAATATTTAATGATTGTTTTACTTTGATTTCATTTTTTAGTTCAAAGACCAGCAAAAACTTTCCAGTAATAAAAACATATTACAGTGAAACTCTAGACACATAAATACACAGATGAAATACATATTTGTATACAGTTTACCTACCACAGGATTCCTGACTGTCCATCCAGTCTTGTGATTTACACACATGTTCATGATTTTTTGGTCCAGCAGTTTATATTTTTTGTTCATCCCTCCACCTCTGGCTTCATTGTTACACAATCATTCTGTATTGTCGTCTCTGACACACAATGCCATTCAGTGGCCATCCTGAATAGGTGAGGGGTGTGAATGACTTCCCATATATAACAAATGCTCTGACAGGTAATACAACAAACATATTCAGGTTGCACTGTGTGCCGACTTGACTGTCTAATACAGTAAAGAACAGGGATAGTATAGAAAGTCTATTAATCATTATTAGTTTACTTTCATGTAGTCTGAAAAATAACAGAACATTTCTCATGCCCTCCAATTGGCATTATATTCCATTATCCCTTTACATTGGAAGTTTACACTACTTAAATGTTGTGGCAGTGTTGAATTGTAGGTCTGGTAAAGTGCTTGTTATTCTAAAAAAAAAAAAAAAGTTTATTTAAATGGCTTGCCGCCCTCGTAACGTGCGTAATATGACATTGTGGACTTTCAGCAGACTTTGAGCGGTGGTATCTGTATCAGCGATTCCCTTTACCATAAGAATGATCATAGCGGCTGTTGAGCCGCTTAATCATTCTTAAAGGCAGCGGGACTTCCCACCCTCCCGCCGCCATCCGGTGCTTCTCCCGGCTCACCCCTGACATTGGCGAACCTAATAAAGGGATTAACCGGCACCGGATGCTGACCATAGAGATTTTCGGCGGGAGAGATGGTCCTCAAAGTCTCTATGATCGTTCAGAGGTTGGGTGCAATGTTATAACACCACGCCCGGCCTCTGCATTTGAAAAAATGCCGCCGCCTCGGCTGGGAAGCCAGGATGTGTTTTTTTTTTTGTATCCTAGGCTTCCCAGCCTAAAGGTGAGATCTGGGGACTTATTGCCCACAGATCTCACTGTAAAGAGGATCTGTCACGCACTATTTCTATTACAAGGGAAGTTTACATTCCTTGTGTAACGGTCACCACCGTTTACGATCTTCCATCAATCCAAGACAAGACAGCTTAGCCGACACCCCAAAAAAACAGCTGACAGGACCCGATCCATTCCCCTAGAATCACCGAGACACACACAGCTCTGGTTACTGGTTTCAAATGAATGAACACTTTTAATGGTACCTTAGCTTTCTTATATACAGTACAAACATTTTACAGTAATCAAAGGAACAAAGAAACTCTCCACCCCCCTAACATCACACAATGAACTTCAATCACATTCTTTTAGCTAATGACATTCAGAGGAGGTAATAATCAGTCATCCTCCAGTCACCGCAATTAGAGGAGGTAATTACTACAGCTTGACAAGTTCCCCTCACCTGTTACACAAAACACATTCCTTTACAAAACATAATTGACATGCTAATTCAATACACCTGAAGAGAGACGTCTGACCTTTAGAGTCACAACACATCTGTACACAATGAAAGGTCTTTCAGAAGCCCGACTCACTTAGCATCTCAACAGCTTGGGTTAAGCATTGAAAGAGTCATTCTTATTGACCCATTGTGGGTCAACATGAAATCACCTGTAATCTGTCCCATCGTCTGCAATACATGAATTATGATTTATCAGCAACCATATGCCCAAAAGTGGCTTAGGGTGACCCTAGACCCTAGAGTCCTTAGTGACGCTGGCACAGGAGTATCCCCCATCCCTCAAAAGTCTCTGGGCGTCACGGGTCATTCCGTTACACCTTGTAATAGGATTAAAAGTGATAAAAGAAAGTGTCAAAGTAGAAAAATAAAAGTAAAATTAGCAATAACAGTTTTTTTGAAGTGCCCCTGTCCCTGCTCGCAGAAACTCAACACATACATAAGTCGCGCCAACATATGTTAACAGCATTCAAACCACACATGTGAGGTATTTCAGCAAATGCCAGAGCGAGAGCAATAATTCTAGCACTAGACCTCCTCTGAAACTCAAAATATGTAACCTGTAAAATGCGTTGCCTATGAAGATTTTTATGTACCGAACTTTGGCACCATTCCACGAGCGTGTGCAATTTTGAAGCGTGATATGTTAGGTATCTGTTTACTCTGCGTAACATCATCATATTATACAAAAAATTGGGCTAATTTTTTAATGCTTTAAAATGGTAAGTAATGTGTTTGATTATTGAGTTTTTTTACATTTTAAAAATCCCATATTATGGCCAAAAACAATCTCCCCCCCCCCCCCCCAGTGTTTATCTCCACTGGGCTTGCACCCTAGACCACTAAATTCAGTATGTGTGCAGAAAACAGACAAAAAATCCATCTTGGAGCGCTTTCACCATGTTTGAACCTTCGTCTGTCATTATGAACCCAAGCAAAACATTGGTGACTGCCTGCTCTTCAAACCAATTGGCCAACATCGATCTAATTGCCCGCAATATTGTGGCAGAGCTGTGTTTATCATCACGGACTTCTGTGTGGAGCAGGAAAAGCTGGTCATGCACTGAAGACCTGCTTCCTGGTGAAAATTGACCTCTTACATTAGTGCCACCACCAACAGGCACAGTGGTCTGCCACCAGTGTGCAGTCAAAGACAATAAAGTGTGTTGACTGCTGGGAGCTGTCCACAAATCAATGGTCAAATTAATTGTCTGACCCTCTGCTTTGGACAATTTTTCCCTTCAATATTGAAACGCACGAATGGTATAGTGCTGGGACAATCTTTCTGCTGAAGGTTGCTTGTGCAGGAACAACATATTGTGGAGCAAGGGCATGCATGAGTTGTTTAAATGGCTCCCCTTTAATAATGCACAAAGATTCTCCTCCAACAGCAATGAATTGGCCAATGAGGAGGGTGACATTGTTGGCCTGCTGTTTTGACATGCCCTTGGGACTAAAGCCTACAAAGCTATCTAAGGTAGGCTGATGATGTTCTTGGGAGGATGATGAGCCTGATTGGGTCTGCAATGGAACTACTGCACATGGACATTTTGTCTTACTTTGTCAGGGCTCCAATTCTGCGGACTATGGTTTCGCGCACATGCGCAGAAGAGCGGCGCTGCTGCGCGTCGGAACCAATCACAGTGCTCACTGCCCTATTTAAACCTGCCTCTGACACATGACAGGTTGCTGGTTTGTCATCAGCTCCTGTATGTGTCTTACTGCCCTGAACCTGTTTGACCTGAAACTTCCTGGCTTACCTGTTTTGAATACCTGATCTTGGCCTGCCTTGGACTTTGCTGATCTTACCAATCCTTTGACCCCGGCTTGCACCCCTGGACTCCGCTGACCTCTCTGATCCTTGACCATTGGCTTGTATTACTGGACTTCCGCTGACCTCTCCGATCCTTGACCATTGGCTTGTATTACTGGACCTCCGCTGATCTCTCCGATCCTTGGCCCCCAGCCAGTACTTTGAAGTTGTTGTCTCATCGGTTCCCTGATCCTGTTGTCTTACGGACTGTCTCCTAAGCCTGCCTGCAGATCCAGTGTCCCGGATTTCGCAATCACCCACCAGGTGTCTCCAGTACCTTCCTGTGCCTTCCTCGATCTGCATCCTGACTCAGCTAACCTGTTTCCGGTACCGGTGCCTCCTGGTGCTGTCACCCCTCTGTTTCCATCACCAGAGGGCGGTCAGCGCT